>OZ010612.1:740000-1087500 GCA_963932145.1 Acanthosepion lycidas
TCACTTTTATTACAAAAATTATTATTTTTTTTTTATCATGAGCCCTTTCTACAACTTAGGTTTGTGTGACATCTGTAGATGCCTTTTCCACAAATGGCAAAAATAATTAAGTGCAGAGTGATATCGTCTTTGAAAATCGTGCCAGATGCAATAGTCACAAGTTAAAAACTGAGAAATTACTACTTAGGCACAAAATACTACCAAATAAAATTTTTTTTTAAATTTATTTTTTTCTTCAAATTGTAAGAATCTCTGATTTAAAACTGTTTTGAAATCCAAAAATGAAAGGAACAAGAAACCAAAAATTTGAATAGATACTGAAAAAAATTAAAGAATGCAATTAAAAAAAGAAATTAGAAAACTATAATGATGATTTATTTGAACCAGTATCCTTATCTTTGTTACTTTTATCATGTTTTGACTGGTTAGTTCTCCAAGGAATTTTGTGATTATGATGGTCATCTAAATTTTGCCAAAATTATGCCATGAATTTCAAGTCATTTAATTCTTAAAATTTAAAGAATTTAATATTGTAGTTGAAAATTGTACCAAACTAACACTATACTCTGATTCCATATAAAAAGAATGTCACATCATTTGAAAGATTAAAATTATTATTGGTATTTCATATTTTGAATCTTTTTTATTGCATCTCAAATACAGTTTTTTTATTTGTCACTATTTAAATAAGATTAATTCTAAATTTCATTTATGTAATAACAACAGTTGATTTATTCATTTTTCTTTATTATCCGATAATATTCATCATCATTTTTATGTGAACCATAAAATCTAATAACGATTCACACAATTTAGATAATCTACCTTCAGTTATTGACTTATTATTAGTAGTAGTATTTTATAACACTAATTATTCATAAGTAGTTCCAGCAAAAAATAATGCCAATATTTAAATTAGTAATTGCATTGTACATTTTCTGTTTATTTTCAATACTTCCTGAATAATAAATTAAAAGTTAAATTAAGATAACAATTGAACCACTGACTTGTCATAAATGAAATTATAAATTAAAATAATTTTATGTATATACATGGTGCGATGGGCAAATTGTCATCATCTTATACTTTTAATTTAATGCCTGCAAGTTGTTTGTTTTTGATTTTGTCAACTGCACAGTATAATAGGGTCAGTCGGGTATCTGTCTGTAAGAAAAAGAGCACAATGACTCAATTCACTCTGCCAGAAATTTGGAAACACCATGCAATCATGTCAGATACAAACATTTCAGAGAGTTTTGGTGTTAATCTGAGGACAGTGTTGAGAATTCAGAAAGAGTTGGATAAGTCTAATGGTGATTACGAAGGTGTTTGGAGTGATCACTAGTGATGGCATTGTTATACCTCCATTCATCTTTCCACAGAGTCTCAGACTCAACACAAGTGCCTTGAGGAGGTAGTGCTGCCCTGGGTTAAGAGTGGCTGATGGAAGATCTTATGTTTGGCAACAGGACTCTGCACCATGCCACACAAGCAGGAGAACCCAATCCTGGCTATCAGACAATTTCTGCGACCACATCATCCCTCACATCTGGCCACCTAACTCTCCAGACTGTAACCCACTTGATTATTATATGTGGGGCACAGTTGAGTGAAGGACCAACAAAACTCCTTGTAACACCAAAGATGAATTGAAGGCAAGGATTATGGCAGCATTCACAAACTTAAACAAGAGTTGCAGGAGATTCCAAAGTCATCTGGAGGGCGTGGTTGAAGCCAATGGCAATTTTATTGAATAAATTTACTCTTTAGTATTTCAAGATATTTTCATTTTTGTATAATTTTATAATCTATCGAAATGAGATGTCAGCTTTATTTTCATTTGTGTGTAATTTAGACAATTTATCCATCGCCCCCTGTACATGTGTGTGGTGTGTGTGTGTGTATATATATCTTACTTTAAAAGGATGTTTATCTACAGACTCTTTCATTATTTAAGATTTTATTTAATGCAATATTTCTAGTGTAAATATGTGGCATTTCTACTACGTCATTCAGAGAGTTTCCTACATGGAGATAGGCAATTTGCCCATGTAGTGGATTTTTTTTTTAGTGATGCCAAATTAGAAAAAATATGGATGCACACTGTGGATAAAAATAACTATTTATTTTCAGGGGACAAAAACAGTTTTTGCAATTTCCAATGTTTATCAGCTTTATGAAAAAAGATAAACCCTTTGAATGGTAAAATTCTGTAAAAATTTTCAACAACATAAAATTAGCACACATAATGGTCAAATGTTTATACCCATTATTGTCAGTTTATTTAGGAAGTTTATCTACTGTATTAATGCAAACTTGAAACAAAAGAATACTTAAAAAAGGTATTGTTAGGTGAAAAAGAAGTACAGTTGGTAAAGATTTATAACTCTAAAATGAGGATTTGTGTAAATTTAATCCGATTAAAACACATTATCCACATTAAGATCCAACTCAAGCGATGAAATGTCAGCAGATACATTGGATCAGAAAAATACATACAAATGATATGCGAATGCTTATAAACAGAAAGAAAACAGCACAGAATTTGGGGGTAACCTAATCTAATTATTTGCTGAAAGACATGACCAGCTAATGAGCCCCCTCTAATTACACAAGTCATCAAGTCATTTTTCATAAAACTTATGCTGCTATTTATATGTGGAGATGTGATTGGTCACACACACTGCAAAAGCTGTTCACTATAAGTACCAGATGCAATAGTCATGTTTAGTTTGGAAGGTGTTTTTTTTTTCTCGCCAAAAAGAAACAAAGTTCTAAACAGAAAATTAAAAAAAAAAAAAAAAAAACAAAGCTTTCTTCGATGATCCACAGAATTTACTTTTAAAACTTCGTCACTCTGGAGAAAAACACCAAAAGCTAAAATTGTAGACTCACCCTGAGTGATTTGATCTCAACTTAAAACAGTTAATATAGGTGGACAGAAAGCCTAATTGTCTTGCCGTAACTGAAGAAATGCCTGCATCTTGTAGTTTCCATTTGATAGTTACCTCACTTCCAGTTCCTCCAAGAATAGACCAATTAACTTTCTCTGATCCTCATAAGCAAAATACAAAAAAGTCAATAACAATAACAAATATAAGTTAGTATCATTAATCGTACTTAGTTATCTCTGTATTTACTACTGTTCACCTAATACAGGGCCCAAGAGCCACTCAAGGTAGAGACTTACTGAATGAAGTTGTTGTACGAACATAAAGAGAAGGTGATAAGAAGTGCAGTTTATAAGGATATGTAGGAAAGATAATGGTTGATCCTAGACTTGGAGAGATTAAGATTGCAATGTTTAGAAAGCATCTGCTTGGGAATGTTCCACAAAGTAGTGGTTCTTGGGAAGAAGCTGCCAGAATGGAACTTCCTCCTTACCAATGGAATATGAATGATTTGTCTAAGTGTAGGTGGCAAGGCAGGATGTAGCTGTAAAGATCCAAACTAGTGAAACTAAGTAATGTAACACATTAGAAAATTTTTCCATGGACTTCATCTGTGGGAAAGGGGTTGTAGAGTGGGGAATAATTCAGCACCCACAAGGCCGCATAGACACTTTTGAACTCTATCAAGGTTGTAAAGTGAGGATTATTGTGTATATGTCTATATTATACACACACACGTAATAAATATAAATTTTGCCCGGTATCTCGAGACTGAATATTTTCACTTTTCAGTGAAATATTCATGCAAGCATTTTCTTGCTTTTAATTTTATTTTGTTTTCCAATTCACAGAGAAAAGTAGAAAAATACTTCAGGTAAATATAAGTCAAAACAATAAAGATGAGAAACTATTGTTAAATAATTGCTTAATATTTTGTGACCAATTATATAGTAATGGAGGGACCCAAATGAAATATATTGACTGATCCACTCATTAAAAATAGACAATTTTTTTTTTTAAATGACTTTTGTATATTAGCATTCATTAGATGTAAGTAATAAAACTATTATTATTGGTTGGTTGCTCTTTTGTTTAGCTGCATATCAAGCTCCATGGGTTATTTAATCTAAATATTTTGTATGGAATTTTATTATTATTTTTTGAGATAATAATAGTTTTACTGATACAAGTCTTGCTAATTAGTTGGGAAGAAGTGGATCCACACCTTTACCCAAATTGCAAATAAATGAATATAACAAACATAGCTGGAATTGGAACTTTGCTCTCCAATTAACAATTTCAAGCCATTATCCATTATGCCACCTGCACATCCACGTTTACAGCACCTAGTATTCCCAAGCATTCATACATCTAGGTCCTAACCAAGCTTGACGTTGGTTAATTTCAGTAATCATGCAGGAATTGGTGTTTCAACATGATGTGGCCAGAAGTTTAATAGCTATTGTCCCAAACTACCTTACTACACTCAGATCCATAAATAATTTCTACCTACTTGCAACATGTACTACTTTCAGAATTTTTCTGCAGAATAATTTTTTTCAAAGAAAATATTTCGATCAAGATGCTTCACTGCAGTATTTTCCTTGCAAAGATGCAAAAACAATCATTTGCCTTGGGTGAAAACGAAGTCATGTGGATCACGTGACAGCCACTTATGGACGTCACTCTACAATAACAAAAGTGGCAGTCCTTTCTTCAGTTTTCTAGGTGCCAAACAAACCAATCATTTGTTTTCCTCAGGCTGAGACTAATTTAGCCTCCCCCAGCGGCTTAGAAGTCCAAGTCACTGTTTCCCTTTTGGCAATATATCTTCCAAAGATACAGAAAGAAACTAGCTAGCAGTCCTCAATTTGTGAAACCCCAAGACTTGCCATTTTCTGTTCATGGAACATGTCCTTTCTTGGGTCATAGTAAATGAATTCAGCCCATTTGAATCTGTAGTCCTAAACATAGCTTTTCCAGAAACACAGTAGAATCTCCATATTTTATGTAAGACCCTATATTTTAATTCTTTCACTCTGCTTGTTGTGTAGATATATATTATATTTTTATCTGTGTGGGACATGTGTAAATATGTGGACATTTGTGTATATAACTTAGCAGCATAAGACTCTCTTTGAGAACAATGCATTTTTCTCATTCCTTTTCCTTTTGGCCATTCCGTTCTGTCAGTGAAATACGGTATTATATCCTTTTCTAATCCTAATTCCAGTTCAAATTCAAATTAAATAATTGTTGAGATAATTAAGTGACAATAATACTCAATAGTACTCTTGACAGGCTTTTAGTTTATTTGTAAAAACTTACTTAGTTGCCAACTCTTTTAGACTAAAATTTCTAAACATTTAAAAAAATATATAGTGGTAAAAGGAGTGAATTAAAAAAAAATGCTAAGATGTGCTATGGTATTGTCATAGTAATTAGAAAAAAAAATGTTAACATCCCCTCAAATTTCTTGAATCTGCTTATATATGTTATTTGAACCTGGTTTGATTTTGTGAGGTCTTCAGATATAAAGGTTTAAATGAATCATTGAAAATTTGTTGAAAAAGTTTGAGCAAAGTAACTATAAATAATTTTTTTTTTTTTGCTATCCTCTGGAGATGATGTAGAGAGCATTACCTCAGACCATTGCCAGTGAGACATGCTCCAAGACCCACTCCGTTTTGCGAGGCTCATCCCTTAATTGAGATGCAATCGCGCCAATCCTCTGAAGGAACGCCATTGAACAAAGGCCAATAACACCAGAAGTTTCCACTGCCACAGGAGTAAAAAAAAATCTATCAGTAAGAAAAGAATATTTAACTATTTTTTTATCTCTGCATCCTGGGCGACAGACCCCAGCTCAACCGTGGACCTGATCAAATTACTGTCCGAAAATGTATTCACACAGGTCGCATCCCAAATCAATGACTTAAATTAATATTAGGCATTATGATAGTGGAATCTTCTGATAAGCCTTCACTGTTCTTTATCACATATTACAATATTTTTTTAAAATCATTTCTAATACAGAGGGGATATTTAGCTGGTCATGTTTTATATAGACCGAGTTTATCATCATATCTTTTACTGGCATATTTTCTGTAATTAATGAAAATATTTTATGAATATTTGCCACATTTAAAACTGACATTAAAGTCTACATGTTTTCCCCAAAACTCCCACCTTATTTTTTTTTTAATATGTCCTTTGATTATAAACCATTCTCTCTGAATTATCGTCCAAACTTTTTACGTTATCAAAATTCCATTCTTGTTTTCAAAAAATATTCCAAACAATTTTTAAAATATTACTTGGATCCTAAACAAATTCATCGCAATTATTAAAATATTTTGTTTAGTTACAAACTTGATAAACAACAACAACAAAAAAAAATAAAATAAAAACAGTGACATCAGAAAGGCATCTGGCTGTGAAACTTATGCTTTATAAGTTTTATGTGAAACTAATAGAAATTATTCTGAAAATAAAACACTTGGATTGAAATTTTAAAAAAGAAATGAACATCAGATAAGTTATTTAATTGAACAGCAAGAATATTACTTTACATTAACAAAATGATAAGGATTTTGTTTAGAATAATATAAAAACCATTTCGTTTGTGGAAAACAATTTTGATAATTGGATAATTTTACAGAAATAAAGAGAATCATTTTCTTCAAAAGGCAGCTAAACTAAAGTTAACATCTCAAAATTGGCAGCTCAGTTGAAGGCCTTAAATTCATTTCCACAAATTTTTGAAGTCTGTCAGAGAAAGTGGCAAATACCAAACATTCTTTGCAAATTTTCATTCAACAGATATTCATCTGCTATTTACATTTTCTTCTATTAACTTTCACGTTTTTAAAAATCTCAACACAAATATTTTCATTTCACTATTTCTGCAATAATTATCCAAGATTTAATTTATTATTTTGTTTGTTTTTTTTTTACTGATTGAAAATTTATTAAAAAAAAATAAAAAATAGTGGTATTTTTTCTTTTTCCCATAATGGTCGACTCACCCATCTTCTTGCAAAAAATCTCATATGGGGAGTGGGGGCAAATTTTGTTAAAAATAAATTTCAAAAGATATGTTATCAGAAGAAAAAAAAATATATATAAGAGGAAGAGATGAAATGTGTGGAGTTCCCTCATATCACATCAGGATTTAAAAAAAAAAAAAAAAAAAAATAGCTAAATAAATAAGACCACAAAATGTATGCTAAAAATCTCTTTGCTTTCACTATTATTCAAACATCCGAGTTATATAAATATAACAAAGGAAATAATCATGGTTAGTTCTATCAAGGGAAGTCACTCCAACTACTTCCTGGAAATATAAGACAGTCGGAAGTTATCATCTAATGACTTCCTGCTAGAATATATATATATATATATATATATATATATATAAAAAGCAAGATTTTCTGCAAACTTTACAGTCACTGAAGTTTTGAATTTTTAATATTTTGCTTTGATCGGTAATTTTAGTTCTTCAGATGCTGACAGTGTAAAGACACAAAGTCGTCCAGACATTTTGAGATCTTAAAACAAAAAAAATAAAAACAAATATTGAAGTCAAGTAATAATTCTGATAATAATTATAGATAAAATTTCACACTGTATTATACTAGCAGACAGCACCAGTATTTTTTTTAAACACATACGTAGGGCATAATAATTGTGAAAAGAGCAAAAAAGAAATAAGAGAAAATAAATTTTACATGGTATGGTAGATGGCATAAAAATTCTGCAATTCAGTTCAATTTGTATAAAGGTGCAGAACTTGGGCAAAACTTTAGCAAAAAAAAAAAATAAATAAGCCATATTTCAATAAATATTAAATACTTAAGCATACAAAAAATATCTCTCCAGAATACTGTTAAAAAATTGTTTAGTATTCACATCCTGAATGACAACACATGCCAAATATTGTCAGTTTACATGATATGTTTACAGCATTTTTTTTGTTATTTTCATTTAAAAAATATTTAATTCACATGACAAAACAAACTAATCAGCAACTGTTATCTGATGTTTTTTATCAGATCAGAAATCAATTTTTTTTTACACATTTTTTCCAACAACCATTTTAAAAAGAAGTAATTCTGAAAAACATGCACACAGGTAACCGATATTTGACTTACAAAAAAGTGTGTCGATTTCTGTCAAGGTTTTAATGTTTATTGCACATCTTCAAAAATATCTTCTTATAGAAGACAAAAATTGGGTAAGTATCTAAAAGTTAAAAAGGAGAGAAAAGAATGAAAAAGACAAAAAAAGTAGCAAACACGTTTGATACTTTATAAGTTGTTATAGTCAATATTTTCCAATTTTTTTCAGACAAATATAGGTTAGCTATAAGTATGATTATCAAAATTTCTTTCATCACAAATAACCAATTTGTTATGATGAAAAACATTGACAAAAATAGCTAAATTCCTAATTATATATATTATATATATATATATATATATATATATATATATATTATATATATATATATATATATATATACACACAAATATTATATATATATATTATATATGTATACACAAATATTATATATATATATACACACATATATATATTATACATATCTATTATATATATATAAATCTATATTAACTTGTGGAGGGAAAGTAGACAAAGAAGGATTAGATTAAAACTATAAAGATCTCTGCAAAAGATTCTGCAGAGCACTTTGGCGACAAACATGGAAAAGATAAAAAATAAGAGAAAATGTGACTTTTTTTTTATTTGTATTTTTATCCCACAATTTTAAGGACTCTGAACAAAAAGAGAAAAAAAATGTAGTTTTCATTTTAAATACTTTTTTGTCACATATCAGACACAAAACTTGGAAAGAAAAATGAAGAAATTTAGTGAAGAAATGGATATTTTGTTTTAGAAAAAAAAATTAATTTGAATTGCAAAAGAAAAAAAACATCAGTTTTCACAAAAATAGTATTCATAACTTGAGAAATTTTAGTGTACAATTCTAAAAATATTTCCCTCTAAAAACAAACATTTGTACAATAACATCATAACAATTAAAATATTGATTATCAAATAGCTAATAAAAAAAAAAAATTTCCAGCCAGTCTTTTTGTGATTGCATATTTGGTAGAAGGAAAATAGATTTGTCTAGACGCTTATATAACTTTACAGAAATATAAATATTTTATTTTCTGAAATATTTCAGCTTTCCCACACATTACAAATGTAAAATAAATAGATTACATCAGAAGATTAAAATATTTTGAGAAAATTTAACTATTTCCAAACATTTCAAATATCCCCATATATTAACCAATCAGCATTATTTTTTATTCTAAAATCAAATGTACATTTTCATGATAAATCAATAGTGAAACTTTAAAAATATCAGAATATATATGTGTGTATGTGTGTGTATTTTGCCAGCAATCCTTCTTTTATACAAATTTGATTAAAAACAACTGATAAGTTAAAAGTTACTTTCAGTTAAAAGTAAAAATAAAATCATCCTTGATAATGGCTAAAAGTATAGCCGAAAGCACTCAGATATGCAGAACATTTGAACAATTTCTATAGAATTTACGTCCAGAAAAGAAGAAAATTATAAGAACACAAGAAAAATTAAATAAAATACTCAACTGCAGTACCTTGTCAGTCATTTTTAATGAAACTTGTATAAAAGAGGGATTTCTGTCCAAATACACACATATATATATTATAAATTACCCATTTCTTTAAAATTTGCTACACTGGGATAGGGGTGCAAATATAAAACACTGCTCACTCCTCAGAGAATTTTATCACAAATGATAAAGAAAAGTAAAAATTGTTTATTTTTCAAGGATGATAATAGAGAAAAAATCTTTTAATTGTTGCTGCTGTCTCAGTTAAGAAGAGAGTTACAGCCAATGAGTTTCATGGAAGAAATTCCTATTCAATCAATAAAAAGGCATCTTTATTACATATAAGAGATCTTAATTTTGTTATCTTAGCAGAGAAAATCCCTTTAGTTTAACCAAAAAATAGATGAAATCATCCATAATTCTTGTGAATTAAACATTAAAATCCTACAAATGTTTTAGGGAGTTGCTATCAAACCATATGTTAAAAAGATGCCTTTTATGAGATTTGAAAATTTTATTTTCATTTTAAAAGATTTCTCATTAAAAAATGAAAAGGTTTTTGAAAATTTTGTGCATGACTTTTTAGGATGGAAGTGATGTTGATTCTATTAAATTCTGGACACAAGTTCTTTGGCACTGTTTTGTTTAATCATTGTGCCCACAAAAAACAAAAAAAAAAAATCGTTATGTCAAAAAGGGCAATTATTCCCTTGATGCTGCTATTACTATATACAATTCTGATTTCTTTGGCAATGATTATGTTTTAAAATGAAATGATGAGGATTTTAATAAAACCCAAACAAGATATTAAACACTATTTATTTATTAGATTGAATAAAAAAACTTGTTTTCATAATTATTTATAAAATGGTAAATAATAAATGTTGCATTGTAGTTGATTTAAATATTTTAATAATTTTGTAATTTTTTTAATAAATTTTTAAATAAAAAAGATCATTTTTTCAAATTCATTTTTTTATAAAATGGTTTGGTTCACTTATTTTTATAATCTTGTAAATAAACATTGCCAAGGGAGTCAAAAGTATATACAATAGCAGTGTCAAGGGAATAACTGTCCTTTTGACAAACTCTTTTTTTGCAGGCATGAAGGTTAAACATTTCCAGTTCTTTAATCCATAGCTATGGTGTTCCGTTTACCACACATACTGCAAAGAAGCTGTAGGAAAAATAGAGGGAACTTAGGATAGGTAGCAAAAAGACATTAGTAGATTGGTACAATTGGTGCAATGATTATAAAACAAGACAATGATGTATTTGGGAGGGGGATAGAGATATACGACACAAAAATCCATAAAAGAAAAGACAACAGGGATAGAAGGGTAGCTTATTATTGGGTTTTTGAGGAATAAAGAAGGAAATAAGTGCTTTTGGTAATCTTTAACCTTTATGCCTGCAATAAAACAGTGTGTGAAAAACGATGTCTTTTCCCCCTTGATACTGCTATTATTTTAACTACCTTCACTCCCTCTGAAATGTTTGTTTAAAAAGTGATGATTTGAATTTTAATAAAACCCAAACATGAAAGCAAATTTATAAATTTTCTGTTCTTTGAGAATTTACAACAAAAATATTAAACACTATTTATTAGATTGTTTATTTACAAGAATAATTTTATATTTACAAATTTCTGAAAATGCAAGCCCTAAAAATGCAAACCAACTAATACAACACAATGTTTATCATGTATCAATTTATAAAGAAATAAATATTTATTTTATAATTCATTGATACATTTATAATATTATAAATAAAAAATTGTTTTCATACTTATTTATGAAATGCTAAATGATAGAAATTGCATTGTAGATGGCTGACATATTTTGATAATTTTTAAAAAAATTTTTTGAATAAAACGATTTTTATCTATTTCTTTATAAAAGGTAAATAATAAGTATATTGTACTTGGTTCACATATTTTATAATCTTGTAAATAAACCTTTGCCAAGGAAATGAAAGTACTACAAAATAAGTGTCAAGAGAAAAAACAACTTTTTAACAAATCATTTTTTTTTTATTTGTGAGCATAAAGCTTTGCTTTTTTTATGTTGTAGTCACAGACAATCAATCTTTTTCCTTCTACTTTTTCCACCTTTTGTTATTTCAAACAAAATATGTGTCAGAAATAGAATCCCAGTAATAATAAGTATGACACATTCTTTAATTATTTTTTTTCAAATAATAATTAAGAAAATTATAATCTAAAAAAAATAAAGAAGATGAGGAGGAGGAGGAGGAAGGAAAAAAGGATGAGGATGAGAAGTAAGAAATTTTTTTTTTTTTTTTTTGAAAAAGACAAAAAATAAAAATAAAATCTTGCTTTCTACTGACATCTTTCAGTGTGGCTGATAAACAGAACTCTAACCAAATCTTCAATAAATATTTTACTAGAAATAAGCATTTTGTAAGAGGGAGTGGATAATTTATTGTTGTTGCTTCATCCATCCCACTAAACACATTGAGTGTTCAATCAAAAAAAGAAAAAAATAGTGCATTTCTGCCACAAAAAAATTTTCATTTCTAATTGTGAACTATGAAAAAATCTTAAGATGTGGGCATAAAGCAAATTTCCATTTCTGCACAAAATATAATTCATAATTTCAAGAAAAACATACAAGACAATTTTAAACAATCTTTCTACAGTTTGTAATTATTGTATCTAGAAAAAATGGCTTTTCATTCAGAATAAATCTCCTTTTCAGGAGCAAAATGTCAGTATTCAAAAATCTCATTTAATTGTTAAAAAGTTGCTAAATAACCTATATTAATTTAATATTGCAGCTTGGATTTTATGCCTGGGTAGGAGACAGAGAAAGAAAAAGAGATAGAATGAAGGGCGGGTAGAATGAGAGAGAGAAGTAAAGGCAGAGAGAGATAGGTAGTGAGGTACAGAATGAGGAGGACAGGCAGAGAGAGAGAGAGAGAGAATAGATAGAATATGAGAGAGAGAGAGAGAGAGAGAGAGGCAGTGGGGTAGAGAATGAGGAAGACAGGGAGAATGAGAGACAAGTACAGAGGGAGAGAGACAGGCAGAGAGAGAATAACAGATAGAAAGAGAGAAAAGTAGAGAGAGGGGCGGAGAGAGAGAGAGAGAGAGACAGGTAGTGAGGTACAGAGAGAGATAGGTTTAGGTAGAGAGAGACAGGCAGTAAGAGACAAAGATAAGAGACAAAGATAATCAGAGGTACAGAGAGAAAGAAAGGTACAGATAGGAAGAGACAAGCAGTGAGGTACAGAATGAAAAGGACAGGTAGACAAAGAGAGGACAGGAAGACAAAGAGAGAAGGACAGGTAGACAAAGTGAGAAGGACAAGTAGAGACAATATTTTTTTTAATTTAATAGAGAAATTATCTTATTTTAAAATTTATATTAATTTTAAGTTTGCCTTTTCAGAGAAAGACATTTATGTAAAATGTCTATTTTTAGAAGTTTGAAAAATATTTTATTTAAGGCAGTCAGAGGTCTTTTTATCATAATTTATATGAGTCGCCTACCACAGAGTTGTGGTTAACAAACTAATCTCACAATTAATGACAAGTTTACTCCTCAATAGGTGCTCTAATATTTTAGACTAGACTAACCTTTGTCAGTATTAATTTTAGGTAAGTAAAGAAGCTGCAAATGAAAGTTTAACTTACACCCCTAACCAATTCCTGGATGAGAATATCCAAGATCCCCAGAAGAATTGGTCCGCACCAGCTACTAGTTAGGCTCTTGATTTACTCCCCATCTTCCCCGGATAAATACAAAAGAATCAAAATGGTTTGGGGAAGAAGTGATGTTTTTTGGCTAATGAAAAACATATGGTGTAAGTTTTTTCCTGACATTCGTTCTTTCATTTATTGTCCAGAGATGTTTAATATTCTACCACAATATGTCTTTTCAAAGCCATTTTTAGACAAGACATGATTTCAAATGTTGACTAAAATACTAATACATAGAGTTCATTTTGTACAAGGACTAAAACTGATTGGCAATAAAATTGAGGGAATTGGAGGCTTCAGAGCCTAGATGCCAGTTCATAGGTTAAGATCAAGGCTTGCTTGATTAGGAAGCATTCCTTTTACCAAACAAGCTAAAGAAGTTGAGATTAGAATAGGCTTCAAATGTGGAGGAATATTGGCAAAAAACTTGAATAAAGAGAAAAGAAATTTAAATGGGTTTCATTGAAAAAAAGAAATTCACTTTGCATCAAGTTGAAAAGTTTAAATACAATGACATAAGAGTTTTATTTTTAAAAACATTTTCAAACAAAAAAAATATTGAATAAACAGTATTTTTTTTTTTTTTTTTTATAGAAAGTTTCAAAGACAAACTGGGTACATACGGGGCCATATTGCAATTCTGCAAGAAATAATACCCAATTTGTGTTTTTTTTGTTTGAAGAAAGAAAGGAAAAAATACACTCATTTTTAAATTAGAATTATTTTAAAAAAGAAAAGAAAGATTTTTCCTTTTCCTCAGCAGATAACGCCTGAATGAAACTTGATTTTCAGAAATTCCCAAATGAATTCTGTCCAAGTTTATTGTTTTTTTTGCTATGGAGATCAAAGAAGTTTATTGTAGATTAATGTCTATCACATTCCAAGCAGCAGTTTGGAAAGTGGCTATACTCATTGGGAACATGGAACATTTGGATGGAAAGAGAAGAATTCTTATAATTGGGGAAAATGGAGGAGGGAAAAAAATAAAGGGAAATTTTTTTTATAGATTTTTTTTATTATTGTTTTTTTTTAATAAACAAATTTGGAGGAAAACAAAACTGAAAATATTTTTTTTTAAATTCATGAAAGAAAAATATTAACTTTTTATTTTGAAAATAAAAATTAAAAAGAAATCTTGTTTGAAAATAATTATCTCAAAAGCAAATGATGGAAAGCTTGTTTTATATCAGTGAAAGTATTTATCAGACCATAACAAATGATAGCATAAAAAAACAAAAAAACAATAGTGAATAAAATTAATATAACAAAAAAAATTAAACTTATGAAACTTAAACTCATGAAAAAAACTGTTTTAATATTTTCTGTAAAATAATATAATTACAAAAATAATAAAACAAATAAATTAATGACGGTGATTTTTTTTCTTTTTATATTCAAAAAGTGATGTCAAGAATAAAGCAGTAATCGTTGTGGTCAGTAGCGTTACTTCATGTCATGCAGGATCATGGAGTGGACACTGGTCAGCCAAACACACAACTGAGAACCATCCAAAAAGCAGCACAAATAATTGAGAGAAATTGGAATGGATGAATTTCAGATCTTCATTTGCATGTCAGCATAATTAAAGAAATTTTCAATTTGTTTCTTGGCAAGGGTTTTGTTTTGACTAACAAATACTAAACCTGTTGTACCCTTCATAATATTGACTATCTGATCCTGACAATATTTAATGACATTGTCTCCACACAACTCGAGCCCAATCACTGGACCTGAAATATAACAAAGAACAATTTTATTAATAAAATCATCATACAGATACAGCATTTGAAAGAATATCTTCATCTTAGATGCTTCTCTACAATAAAACAAATCTATTTCATGTGAAGGTTAAATTTTTACCTTGTTTTGCAGCTGTTTGGTAGGATTGGCTACCAAACACTCTTTCAACTTCGTCCGATTCCAAAACGACTTCACTACTTTGCACAAGAACAACATCAGGCTGCAAAAGACAAGAACAAAAAAAGAAATCCAAAAATTACATTTCATATGAGAAAATGAAAGAGTAAAAAAATTCAGCAATCTTAGACCTTCATAGGTGTAAAAAAAAAAAAAAGAAAAAGAAAAAAAAGAAACAGAGTGTCAGAAGGATGGTTTTTCCCTTGACACCACTATTGTTTTAACTACATCCATTATGACAGGAAATAATTCAGTGCACAATCAGTGATGATGAAAGGCTACTAGCTTTGTTTTAGTGGTAGTGAAAGTTACAAGCCAGTTCCTCCACCTTTGTGCTGTTAGAGCTTGGTCAGAGGAGAGATCAGTTAAAAGGCTCTGAATATCTTGCTTTTTGGAGGTGTTTCCATAAACAGTGACATCATCAGCATATATGTTTACTAATGATCTGAGGATGTTTCTTGGCAGATCATTAATAAATAGCAGAAAGGAGATAGGAAAGAAGAGAGAGATTTTTAATTTTAATTGCTTTTCATCAAAGCAACTTAGACAATCTGTATCTTTCAGTAAACAGCACAGATATATTTTCTTTTTAACACTTATTTTTCTTTTTATCCTTCTTGTTGGGTGTTGTCATGTGTGCGACAAAACAGAAAGGCTTACTGGCAAAAAGTTAGAAATACTTCAAAATAACTTCCGTTGGGAGTTGCTAGGATTTTGTGGTATTGTTTACTTGTTAGGTCAGTAAATGGACTGCTCCGAAGCAGTCTTCTACAACAACTGACTTTGCCAGCCAACTCGTTTAATTTTGGTCGCAACCAACAAATATGAATACCCGGATGAAAGACCTCCACTTGTAAGGTAATCCAACCACATCAAAGATTTCAAAGAACTCTTTGCTCTAAATGACCCAGAACTCAAAGAAGTTTCATTCATAAAAATAGATTCTCTTAATAGTTGTGAATTTATATATTGGGTTGACCAAAAAATCTATTCAGTTTTTAAGTGAAAATAAGACAAAATTTTTTAAACACAAAGCCATTTATTCAATCTATATATATAAAATAGAGGATGTCTGTGTGTCTGTCTATCTTGAGATCCATGCAACAGATTTTGACCAAGCTTGGCTCATACATTGTACAATGTAAGAGATAGGTGCTTAGTGTAAAAAAAAAAAAAAATTGATAATTTTAAAAAAATAATTGATAAAGCAGAACAAAAATCAATAAATTCAAATTTTTTCCTCTAATTTTGTTTAAAAAACTCAGTATGTAGGTTACTTACATCATGACGAGCACAATGATACCTCATTTTTTATTTCTATGCCACTACATTTAGCAAAAAACCACGAAAAACAAAAAATTGATTTCACATAAATTTTAAACTAAAAATTTCCTCAATTTTCAAGCAATCTAATACAAACTTTACTCAATTGTAGCCAACAATAAATTGATTGTTTAACAGTCATTTAATTTGATAATTGAGTCTACCCATATAGTGAAAACCTGTGTAAATAGCGAAAAATGGTTTTTACTGGTTTCTTTCTTATTTTTTGTTGATCTTTCAACTAATTTTCATCAAATTTAACAATTTCTTTATAAATGTATCCTCTTTTATGTCCCTGGTAGCACACTGACAAATTGAATTTTAAAAACTCCAAAATAATTGTGGTCTGAAGTGGGTCTCCATGTTGCCCGTTTTACTCCTTCATGTCCTCGGTTTACTTCAATTGAATAAATACATAATACTTCTGTTATATCAGTAACTGCATTAATTGAAAATGTTTTTTAATGAAAGTACTTTCAAGTATTTAAAGAAGATAGACTATGTTACATCTAAACATGATGCTGTTTTTGCTCCATTCTAATTGAACAGCTGGGTATGGCTGCTGATATATATATATATATATATTTAAGTTATGAAAAACTTGGTAATCCGTATGGGTAGTCCCAAGGAGGATGAAATCCTGAGAGCTCAATGTAAATCCAGAGCTAATAATTAAAAAAAAAAAAAAAAAAAAAAACAGACCACTTTAAGGTTCCATTATAATAATTTATTTCACCAGAACCCTTTTAAAGGATGCTGGATCATCAGATAACACTTCCAAAAAAATGAAACAAAAGATGAAATGAAAATTACCACTTTTGACGGGTAGTATTAAGTTTATGCAATTTAACAGAGAGGAGTGGTGTGAGAGACATGGTCGAGTTTAGAGAGCGTTTATTTTAATATTTCTTTCAATCATACTTAGTATTGGGGAGGAGGGACCAGACCTAAAATATATATATATATATATATATATATTTATCGTTTTATTCAAGTATTTTCTGTCATCTTGTAAGCAGATCCATTATTTCATGCCCAAAGAATTTCCCGGTTTTACAGATGAAAAACTCTTCCAAATGAATGATTACATTCTCTTCAGAGTTGAAGGTCTGCCCATTCAATGAACTTTGAAGAGACTGAGACAGGTGGAAGTCTGAAGGCACAAGGTCAGGAGTATATGGGGGGTATGCCAAATCTTTCCAGCCAAGCCCTGTGTCTGCAAAGAAGTGTGCAGTCTGCTATTGTCGTGATGAAAGACAATGCCCTTATGATTACCAAGTGCGGGATGCTCCTGATGGATTGCTATGTATAATTTGTTCAGCTGATCACAGTACACATCTGAATTGATGGTCCTCCTCATAAGAGACAACACTCTTTCAATCTGCCCAAATTGAAATCATAAATTTCTTTGGGTGAAGTTCTGCTGTGGAGATTGTTTATGATAGTTCGCTGTGCTTCTCCCATAATCATTTGCACTTCACATTGTTATAGCTGATCCATCTTTTCATTCCTTGTCGCCATTCTCTTAAAAAAAAAAAAAAAAAAAAAAAAAAAAGGATGTTTTCTTCATGTTTCTGCAACAAATCGCAGATGGAAATTTGTTGGGTAAGGTTAGCTTCATTCAATTGATGGGGAACCCAAATATTGAGCCTGTTGGTGCAGATGGTTTTCAACACTTTATTTGGATATTTGGAGAATACCTGCAATCATTCTGGTCATATAACAGGATTAGTGTCAACTAACTTCTTCATTTTATTAATGTTAATATCAGAATGAGGTGCATCTTCAACTAAAAGATTTCTCAATAGAAATCTTGAAAACCATTTTGTGGCACACACATTTCATAAAAACACCCTCAACGAAAAGATTTCTCAATCGAAATCTTGAAAAACATTTTTGGCACACACGTTTCATAAAAACACCCTCAACTAAAAGATTTCTCAATCGAAATCTTGAAAACCATTTTTGGCACACACGTTTCATAAAGATATCCTCTCTGTACACAGTGCATATAATCCTGCAGGTTTCCATCACTTTCTTGCTGTTTTTAAAATAAAAAAGGCTTAAGGTGTCAATAATGTTCATTTTGGTTTTATATTTTCTGGGTGACATCAAGCACAACCTGTCTCATCACAAGTTCATGTTAAACTACTTTGAAGTGTCAAGTATCTAACACAATGATTCTCAACCATTGTGCCGCGGTACATTAGTGTGCTGTGTGAGATCCTTTTAAGTATGCTGAGAAATATCATCATGGTACACGTGTGTGTGTGTGGGGGGGAGTAGTAATGGTACAGCATTCAGATTTGAATAAATGAATAAGTATTAAACTTTTTTTTTCAAATAATTCTTTTCACTATTCTTCAATTATGTTATTTTAAATACTTTGTTTTAATATTCATTTTTTAAAGACTATTTAACCATTTCTAGTGAACGAGGGCTCAAAATAAAATATTCGATGATACCCATAGATACATTTTAGATTTCAATACAAAAGGAATATCCCACATTAGCTAAAAACGCTTTATCAGTTTTATTGCAATTTTCTACTTCTTATTTATGTGAATTAGGCTTATCAGCTCTCAATAACATCAAAAATAAAAAGCAAGAAAGACTACACTCAACTGAAACAAGGGTCTTTTTATTGCACATTTCAACCAAACATTGAAGAAATCGTGAAAAAACACCAGGCGCAAGTTTCACACTAAATAAACTGCAGAAATAGTTGAATAAAAACATTGAAATAAAATAAGTTCATATTTGTGTATTTTTTTTAAATCTATCATTTTACTTAACAACATTTAAATGTAAAATTTTGTTAAGTGTGCTATGATATTTTCATTTGCTCCTAGGTAGGCCTTGGTTAAAAAGGTTGAAAAACATGGATCTAACAAGTGTGCATATGCAAGTGACAGACTGAAATTAGCTTCTTATTAGAATGCTTGAAGTTTAGTGTCAACAAAAACTGAACAGACATTTTGATCAACCCAATAATTATCTGTCATCCAGTTATCTTATTCTATCTTCAGCTGAGTTCAATTCCTGCTTATATCAGCACACCCACCAAAACCCTTTAAAGCTAAATTCTGCACTTGGATTTTAGGTCACCTTCTAGGTCAACTCAAAAGGTCTTTTGATATTCTTAAGTGACATTGAGTACAAAATTTACTTTGGTATCTCTTTGGGTGAGCCTAGTATATATTGGGGTCACCACAGATCAACTCCTTTTAGGTCAAAGGTTTTGGATGGACATTAAATTTGATTTAGAATACTAGCATTTCCTGACATGAATTATATACTATATATGCAATCCGGATTGTATCCCATAGAAAGAAGGTTTAAGCGATTGCAATGAAAAGCAAATGAAATTAACATGAAAGAATTCCTAATATAAAAAATAAAAATAATCATGGCTATATTTAATAAAAAAAAAAGTTAAAATATTTACATTGTTCAGACTGTTGTCCTCATCTTTGTTGTCATATTCATGACGTTTTGGCTGTTGTACACTCCGGCCTTCTTCAGGTGATATACAATCGAATTTCTTACCAAATCCTTTATTTCATCCACCAAGGTAAATTCTTCTAGATCCACATGCCATGCCTTTTCTGAATTTCTCAGTTTCAGTTATTTCTGTTTAGTAACTCAACTCTACAAGTTTTTTTGTTCACTTCTACTGTGGCCAAGTATTGAACTCACAAGTCTTTAAGTCACTGGATTACTGCAACTAATGCTTTTATCTACTAGGCTAAAGTCAAGATAATATTACTGCTAAGCTAATGTCATTTCATTTTTAGATAAAACCACAAATAAATGTCTTAGAAAAAAAAAAAAAAAAAGAGACAAAACCATGAAAACCAATGTTTCATCCTACTGGATTTCCCTGGAGTCATTGTGACAGGGTATCTGCTCCGTATTGGTCTCATCAGTTTTCAGCATACACCTTCACAAAGAGTGAAACACCTTTAGAGATTTTAAGTCACAGATCCAAAACCAACAATAAATGATTCAGGAAAAAGTTAAAGAAAACTGACATTTTGACTATAAAATTTATTTTGAAGATATTTTAAGAAAGAAAAAAAAAACTTACATGTTCTGCTTTCATAGTTTCCATAAATTTCACAGCTCTGTCATGGGAACTGCCATCATTGAAAAACACAATCAAGCTTGACTTTAAATTAAAAAATAAATAAAAAGAAATTACAAAGTTAATTTGAATTCCACAAATTGATGATTATAATTAACAATTAGAGAAAGGCTCAGAATATATCCAGCCATATTGGATATTTTGAAACCATAACATTTTGGCAACCAATCAGACACAATGTTACAGCACATATCTGAAAAGATATTAAGATATTCTCTCATGAGACACCATCAAGTAAAATTTGGAAACATGTGATTGTTGCATTCACAATGAACAAAAAAAAAAAAAAAAAAAAAAAAAAGATTTTTCACTTCTGTTTTTTTTGGCAAACACGTCACCCGGCTCTGACAGCCTAGATTTAGCTCCAGCAAATTTGTTTTTTGCAAAAAAAAAAAAAAAAAAAAAAAAAAAATGGATAAGATTTTGGTTTCTCCAGTTCCAAAAATGCAAACTACAAATCAGAGACGTCAAAATCAAGCAAGTGTAACAGGGCAGTGGTCCTGATTGAGGCACACAAGTGCATGGAAATTGGTTAGTGACTTGAGGTATTGAGAATATAATTATGAGCCTAAATAACCAGTGATATTATGAGAAAAATGTGGGAGAGTAGTTAATTGGATTGGAGCCTGAAAAAAAGTCATTATAAATATTAATTTAATCCCAGCAGACAAATAAAGACCATCTTCATATCAGAGGTTATGACAAGGGATCCAAGTGATAGCAAGTCGCATCAACAGAATTCTCCCTAGTATTCTTCCTAACTTCAAATATGATAATTATATTTTCCTCCTATCAGAAGTATTAAGTTTTAATTTCTAGTGATAAAGTAACAAGACTCTCCAATTTTCCAGAACCCTCCTCAGTATTCTTCCCAAATTCAAAACTGCTGTGGTCATCACTTTTATTTGATCCCTCATCATTACCAGATTTATTTAAGAAAATATAAAAAGATAAAGTAATATATTAGGCACAGTTTCTGCTTTGAATCACAGAGGAGGAGATTTGCTTATTTTATTCTTTCATTGTTAATTATTCATTTTTTTTAATACCTTATATACTTGTGTATAAGCTGACTTCACATATAGTGTGACACCTCATTTCTTTGCATAAATTTTAACCCCTCCAGAAAAGATTTACCTGTGTATAGTGCAACCTGTCAATGAAAATGCATCATTTTTAAACTCTTCAAAAAAAATTACCTGTATATAGTGTGACCCCTTATTTTTTGTGTAAAAAATTGATCATAAAAATTTGCACTATACTTGAGTATATATAGTAAACAAATTTATTTTTTTGTAGTAATGGAAAGCAATAACAAAGGACTTACTATTAATTCTTAAGAAGACTATTAATAAGACAAAATACATAGCATTTTATATAGTAAAATATGAAACATATCCTTTAATCATGAAAAATAAACTCTCCTGTTGTCTGCTTTGTAAAGAAACTGAAAGGTTTACATTCACATAAAAATAGACCCTATGTATTCCTGCATTAGCCAACTTCATCTATAGTGTGACCCATGAATTTTTTGCAGGAATTTTAACCCCCTCCAGAAAAAAAAATTGTGTATAATGCAACCCCACCCTTTTTTTTTTTCATAAAAAAAAAAAAACAAAAACAAAAAAACTGATTTTAAACTCGCACCATACTCGAGTATATACAATATCTGTCCTCGCCACCCCCCCGCCCCTCCTCTAAAACCTAATGCATATCATGACCCACCTCCCATTGAGATTTTTCTCATGGTTCAAACAAAGTTCCTCTTTTGAGCACATTTCTCTTCATTTCTCTCATTAGCTTTTATGAGTTTCACTTTTTCTTAATGACATTCAAGGTCGAGATATTTGGGGGAAGGGATGAATGATAATTTTTCTGATTGGGTGTAACAATTGGCATCTAACATTTATTAGTGACTCATTTGTTGGTTCTGCATTTGCGGCTTTGTTTTGTGACAAACTCTACTTGGGGTTGAGCAAAGGGAAAGCTTTTATGAATCCCCCTCATGCAGTTGCTTTAGAAACATTACCCTATAAATGAACTTTTGGATAAAATAGCAATGGAAAGAAAGAACAAAGGACTAACTATTAACTCTTAAAAAGACTCTTAATAAAACAAAATACATGGCATTTTATATAGTAAAATATGAAACACATCCTTTAATCATGTAAAATAAACTCTCCTGTTGTCTGCTTTGTAAAGAAACTGAAAGATTTACATTCATATAAAAATATACCCTATGTACTCTTGCATTAGCCAACTTCATGTATAGTGCAACCCCTGAAATTCTGCATGATTTTTAACCCCTCAAGAAAAAAAATTACCTGTGTATAATGCAAGTGGTTACTGAAAATGCATGATTTTTAACCTCTTCAAAATTTACCTGTGTATAGTGCAGATATGTCCAAACTGCAGGCTGCACTGCAGCCAACTTAATATTTTCATGTGACCCAGTGTACCCTAAAATCTTTAGGTATATTTCATATTTAAAAGAAAATTCAATATTCTGTGGACAGAAAAATATTTTGTAATTGAAACATGTAGTAATATTACCTGCCTCATTTGTAATGATAAAATTGCTGCATGCTAGGAATATAATAATAAATGTCACTGTTGTCAAGCATGAGTTGGAATGTAATGAATTAAACAAAGAAAGAAGAAAAATGAAAATAGATGAATTAAAGAAACAGTTTAGTTCTCAACAAAACATTCTTAAAAAATCTGTTAAGTCTGATACATGCCCAAAAGTTAGTTATTTAATAGCTGAAAATTGGCATTGATAGATGGTGAATTAATAAAATATTAATAAAAGAATGAATATTGTAATTGCTTTTAATGAATATTGTCCCACAAAAGTGAACTTATTCAATGAAATGAGTCTCTCACATCAGACAATTGGTAGAAGAATTGATGACATAGCTGACGGTGTCGTTAATACATTGCAGACCCAATTATCTAAATGTGTTTATTAGTCTAGCATTGGATGAAAATACTGATCAAAGTGACACTGCACAATTAGTTATTTTCATCAGAGTTATTAGAGAATTAGTTATTTTCATCATGTCAATTTTAATATAATTGATGAAATGTTGAACTTTTGCCATATGAAGGGTACAACAACTGGTAGGGACATATTTGAACACATTAATTTATCAATTGAAAAGTTTGATATTGACAGAAATAAAATTTATTCAATTCCAAGTGATGGTGCTTCTGCATTAATTGGTAAAAATAATGGATTTATTACTTTATTTAAAGAATCAGTTGATCATGATATACTCAACTACCATTGCTTGATTGCTCAACAGCAATTATGTGCTCAAAAGTTAAATATGAATCAGTTGATGACAGATATTATAAAAGTTGTGAATTTTATCAGGTCTCAATGCTTGAACCATCATGGGTTCAAAAATACTTGGAAGAAGTTGGCAGTCAGTATGAAGACTTTATGTATCTCTCAAAAGTCAAATGGCAGCAACTTTGGATAGATTTTTATTATTATTACCTGAAATAAAAGAGTTCAGACAAAGCAAGAAAGAAAATGTAGATTTTTTATAAAACGAAGAATGGTTGAATGATCTTTTCTTTTCAGTAGACATCACTGAAATGTTGTCTAAACTTAATTTACATTTATAAGGAAAAGACCAGTTATGTTGTTCAATGTTTGAGCGAATAATAGATTTTATTAAGTTATTAGGTTGGTGCAAAAATAATATCGTTTTTTGACGTTAAAAAATACGTCAAAAAACGATATTATTTTTGCACCAACCTAATACAACTTTTGATAACATAACTGAAAGCCAATGAAATTGTGCATTTTCAGAGTTTATTAAAAAGAAAAGAAATTTCTGTGCACTTTGAAAAATATAGTAAATTATGTGAAGTTTTTGGTAAAAGATTTTACAACCATATTGTCTAACCTCAGAAAAATAAAAACTGAATTAAAATTGTTTAGTGATCCATTTGCATTTAATGATGTGGAAGCACCAACCGAATACTGGCTAGAAATCATTGAGTTTTGAAACAGGGAATCTTTGAAAACTTATCAGAGAAGATTCCCTTCCTGAATTTTATAAAGAAATTCATTCTTTCAATGAATTTAATGAAATTGCCAATTTATCTAGAAACTGTTATGCATGTGGGGTAGTACATACTGCTGTGAACAATTCTTTTCATGCATGAAAAACATCAAAACTGCTGAAGGTAATGGGTTGAAGGATTCTCATTTAACTAACATTCTTAGAATAAAGACGATATTGACAGCATTATAAAAAGAAAGCAATGTCAAAAACCACATTGAATTTATTTTATTTTGTGTATGTATCATTTCTTTTTTTTTACTGCTAATAATACAGTATTTCTCGTAATTATATATATTTGTTATGAAAATTTGATATTCACATTTTGAAGTTTTTAAAAGCATATTTACAGGATATGATGGGTAAGGTGTCACCATTTTATATTTTTAATTATGCACATGCATGTTGTTTGTTTTTGATCTTGTTGACTGCACAGTGTAGTAGGGCCAGTCAGGCACTGTCAGTAAGAAAAAGAGCACCATGACGCAATTCACTCCATAATCTGGCATCTCGTCTGCAGTCATTCTCTCTCAGAGACGTGCCGTCATATCCCTCTGTGTTTTTTATAAATATTTTCATGGTAACTGCTCCAATGAGCTGCTTTTTCAGGTTCCCAGACTTCATGAATTTAAGTGTTCAATTAAGCTAGCATCTCGCTCTCACCCTTTCACTGTCAAAACTGTTAAATGTATCTGTCTCTTCTACTCCAATAGCTTCAGGTCTCACACTTCTCGCCTGTGGAACTCCCTCCCCTTTTCTTGTTTCCCTGATAGCTATAATCTCCAACTATCAAATGTAATGGCAATCGATGTCTCCAGATGCCTTGATCTATCCCCTATCCTTCTCTTCATCCTTTCCTCTATCACTCCTCTTTGTTCTCGCTCCAACTCTCTGTAACATCTTGTGTGCTAGTGGCTTCCCACCTTGCTTGGGGTGAAACGCTTTAAAAAGAAGAAGAAAAAAAACAAGAAATTTGAAAACAGCATGCTGTACAGCTTAGCATTCACACTGGAATCTCCACTACAAACATTTCTGAGTGTTTGAGTATCAATCTAACAAGAGTGCAGAAGATTTGGAAAGAGTTGGATGAGTCTAATGGTGATTACAAAGGTGTTTGAAGTGGTTACATGTGATAACAACATTATTCCTCCATTCATTTTCCCACAGGGCCTCAGACTCAACACAGAGGCCTACATCAAATACCTTGAGAAGGTAGTGCTGCCTTGGGTGAAGAGGGTGGCTGCTGGAAGACCCAATGCCTGGCAACAGGACTCTGCACCATGCCATACAAGCAGGGGAACCGAGTCATGGCTGCCAGACAATTTCAGTCACTGCATCACCCCTTACATCTGGCCACATAACTCTCCAGACTGCAACCCCCTTGATTATTATGTGTGGAGTGCAGTTGAGTGAGAGACCAACGAAGCTCCTTGTAACACCAAAGATGAACTGAAGGAAAGGATGATGATAGCATTCAACAACTCAAAGGAGACTGTCCAGAAAATTTGCAGAAGATTCCAAAGTCATCTGGAGGTTGAAGCCAATGGTGATTTTATTGAATAAATTTACTTTTTAGTATTTCAAGATATTTTTATGTAATTTTGGTAAATATATCAGTTAAAATGAGATGTCAGTTTTATTTTCATTTTTGTGTCATTTAGACGACAATTTATCCATTGGAACCTGTATATAAAGTACTTCTGTAGCCTTATGAATATACCTTAATTTCTAATTTAGCATCTGTCTATATTTCTGAGATGAGGTATTATGTACACTCCTTACATTATTCAGACTATTGTCCTTATCTTTGTTGCCATATTTATCACGTTTTGGCCGTTGTACGCTCCAGCCTTCTTCAGGTGGTTGGAATGTTGAACTGAAGCCTTTATTTCGCTCAATGGGGTAGACTGTTCTAGTTCCACGTGTCATGTCTAATGGATGTCAATTATCAGTTATCTCCTGTTAATTCCCCTCTTTTAATATATATATATATATATATAATATAAATCATGAAAATTTACCTTAGTTAATCAGGTTGGATGACAGGACATCCCAGAAGAAAATGAAGTGACATGTGCCTTGCATAATAACTACAACTGTGCCACACTGCACATGCTACACACACTCACCGATTCAGGAGAATAGTGGGAGAGAGCAAAAGAAACACTGCCATAGCCAGGTATTGAACTCACACTCTTTGGGTCCTGTCACTGGATCTAACTCATGTCGTTATCCACTGTGCTATGTGTCCTTGAGGACATCTGTGTGTGAATTTGTGGATATTATAAACCTAATGTCTTCAGCAACCGTTTTTAACCAGTGCTCATATTGCAATTTTTGTTGTTATTATCGCTTTTCTCTGGCACTCCATATTACTGGTTCCCATATTGTATTTATTTCTATGCTTGGTCAGCTCAGGAGATTTTTGTGGCCTAGCATATGTGCTGGTTCCTTAAGTTTATGAATTTTCCAATGGTGTTTTTTGTGTATGATTTCAACCTGATCCCACAGAGGGTGGGGATCTCCCTTTTGGGGATCAGCCACACCTGATGCTACCTCTGGTAAAAAAATATGCAATGATAACAGCAAAAATTGGTAAAAAAAATGGTTGCTGAAGACATTAGGTTTATAATACCCAGAAATTCACACATAGATGTCCTCAAGGACACATGGCACAGTGGATCCAGTGACAGGACCCAAAGAGTGTGAGTTCAATACCTGGTTAAGGCGGTGGATAACTTTGAGAGGGGAATTAACTGACATCCATTAGACATGGCACGTGGAACTAGAACAGTCTACCCCAGTGAGTGAAATAAAGTTTGACATTCCAACCACCTGAAGGCTGGAGCATACAATGGCTGAAATGTTGTGATAAATATGACAAGAAAGATGAGGACAATAGTCTAAATAATGTAAATAGTGTTCTAATTTAGCCAATCAGAAAATGGACAATTCTTTATTTTTTGCTTAAAAAACTGATCATAAAAACTTTCACAATACTCAAGCATATGCAATACCTTTGTTTTCAGGAATATTATCATCACAACATACATATTTTTCTCATTGGAAAATAATTTAATGCGGGATTGTTTAGAACAGGTTTTCAAAATTAACAACTTTTCTTGGGCCGGGGGTGGAATCAAATTTTAGTTTAAAAGGGTTGTGTGTGTGTGTGTGTGTGTGTGTGTGTGTGATATGCCCAAAGACAAAGAGATATGCACACACACAAAGAAATAGACACACAGAGATAGAAAAACTCAGGCACACTGGGGAAAAAGTGATACACATCCAATGAGAGATATACATACATGGAGATTGAGACACACACACACAAAGATGAAGAGACAAATGGAAAGAGAGAGATGCACACAAAAAGAGAGTTTACATACAGAGATGAAGAGACACTGACACACAAATACACACACATTGATGGAAAGAGATGGAAACACACACACACACACACAGATAGTATGAGTACAGTGGAAACCAAAGTGTACTTTGAAGGACTTACTTCATCAGATGTTCTTTTCTGAGTACCCAACGTGAGTGGTACAACACTTTGACAAGATTCTGTAGAGATTTCCAAATTGGACAAAGGTTCTGTGGTTGGGAGTGGAATATAATCTTCAACTTTGATATCCTGTTGAATAAAACACAAAAATTCATTTTTAGAATCCCAGACAATTTGTAGATAAGAAAAGTCAAGAAAGAAATTTGGCAAAAAAATATTCTTGATTCTCTCCTAAAAGAACATTTATTTTTCTCATTAGCTCCAAAGATCAATCCAATGTTCTGGACTTTCCCATCATTGACAATTTCAAAATGATTTCTATTTCTTGTGAATAAATTTTAATAAGCAAGAAGAGTTATCTTTCTTGAGTAGTGCACAGGCAACACCTCTGAGTTAACAAAAACCAAAAAAAAAAAAAAAAAAGAAAACTAAACATTATTTTTTTTCAACAATTATTTAAAATTTGTCTCTTATTTTCTACACACCAAAATTGTCAATATTGTAACGTTACTATTATAGAATAATAAAGATAAAATAAAATAAAAAATGCAAATTAAAACCATGTTGATTTTTTATTGTAAAAAAAATAGTTTTCAAATAATTTTACACAATCAAAAAAGACACAAGAGGAAAATCTATTCTTAGCCAATGCCTTTCATCCTCTGACTGCCCTGATAAAGTCTCTCAGAGGATGAAACACATAGGCTAAGAATAGATTTTCTCTTGTCTCTTTTATTCACTAATCATATATATATATATATATATATATATATATATATATGATAAAATGCTAGCTATTAATACTTGCAATTAATATATCTAAAATTATATAATTTAATGTATATCAAATTTAACATAATTTCTGATAATAAAATGTTCAATATTAGACTAGGAAGATAATTATTAGTAAATTAGAAATAATAATGTACAATACTTATTGAAGGTTGGCTCATAGTTTGTAATTTTTCAACAATTCATCAGGATTATCAACAAGAATGATTGTATTGATCACAGAAAATCTATTTTATTATTTCTTTTAATAAGTGAATACTACTAAATAAGAACAAGATGAGTTATGTCCCCTAGACATGGACAGCAGAATGAAAACAATCTACCCGGGTAGATTGAATAAATTGGAAATTTTTATTTTTTTTATGTTTGTTTAATGGCATATCAACTCATTATGAGTCATTTAATTCAGAAATTTAAATTTTTGGAGAGCTTTGATGTAATAAAAATATATTATTCTGCTTTCACAATTGAATATATGATAGATGATATTCAGCTTTTGTGCTTATACATGTTTACGGGGACATGATTACTAGAGGGATTGATAGATGTGTTTTATGTTGTTTTGCTGAAGTTATATTTTGGAATACAATTTGATTTCTTTATGAAATTGTAAGATATTATATGGATTAATATCATGAAGATGTTCTTTCAAGTTGGTTGGTTGATTTTATTTAGTGCCATATCAACACCTCTAGCGGTTATTTATTGTTGAAATCTAAATATTTTGAACAATTTCATGGCTTCAGCTAAATATATTTTAAATGTAATTGTATGCATTCACCTACAGATAAAATGTATTGTTGGTCATTTCATAAAATTGCATTTTTATACTTTCATAGTGTTTTGTTTGTTTTTACTATTTGTCCATAGATGGGACCCAAACAGGTGCTACCACCCTGGATCAGGGTAGACCTGGGAACAACAGCAATTAAGAGGTGGTTCCTTGTTCCACAAAAACTCCAATCTCCAGATTAGAGGCCCTGCTGCTGGATGTAGTTTATTGTCATACCCAGGAGTGTGAAATTCTCTGAAGGTTACCCAAATTGACAAACACCCAAAGATGAGGGCAAGAAAGAGCTTGATTCAAAACAGTAATTTCTCAAATTTATACAGGGTTCATGTCAATGGATTTATTAACTCCTGATATTTTTACTTTTGCCCAAAATTAATATTAAAGTCAAGCTAATAGTTAACCCTGAAACTGGGGTAAAAACACTATGAAAGTGTAAAAATAGGGTTTAATACCAGAAATACCTTGTAAAAATGAGTACAAGGGCTGAAGAAATGAGCACAAGGGCTGAAGACATTACAAAAAGGAATAAACTACCTTCCCCCAATTATTGTATCCTTATCTTAGAACTTATATAAGCTGATGAGTTGATGAAAGTAAAAAAAAAAAAAAAATTAAAATTTTCAATGAAATATTTTTAGACAGGGATACAGAAGCCCAAGACAGGAGTGTCCGGTGACCTCTTACTAATAGTCTTTTTATGACGGTATCATACTGATTATTATCAGGTAATACTTTAATTAGATTGCTATCGACATTGCTAGTCAACCTGATTGAGAGACAATGTTGCCATCAACCTTGACTGATCAACCTGACTGAGAAGCAACCTGATTTGGTCGACTTGACCAAGAGGGAATGTTGGCCAACCGGGCTGAGAAGCAACATTACTATCAACCACAACTGGTCAACTTGACCATTATCATCAACCTCAACTAGTTGAGCTGACCATGGATTATCATTCAACAAGAAATCTCCAAAACCATTGCCAACTTTTGCAATATTCAATTATCCATAATTCCCTCCATAAACTGAAGAAATATTTGCACTTTAGTTTCAGTAAAATAAGGAAAATATTAACATTCTTTTGCCCTGAATGGGTTAATATGCTTTCTTATGACAAAAAACAAAAAAAAAAAAAAAAAAAAAAAAAAAAAAAAAACAGGTTTCAATTGTATATTGTGAAATATCAATCCCCAAATTTTGGTTGTTGAGATGAAAATAACGTCTGGAAAGAATTGTCCACTTACAGGCGGCAGTAATGATATATTGGATTCTCCTGCAACTTCGGTAAAATCAAAAATGCCGCTCCAGTTATTGTTGAACGTACTCAGTTTGGCACTTCGGAACTGTTCTGGAAAAAAAAAAAAAAAAAAAAAAAAAAATCAACATCAGATTACAAATAACAATCATCTCAAAAAGAAAAAAAAATCTATTTTGGATTTTTTTCTTGTTTCTTTTAAAAAAAGCAAATGATTTTTTTTTGTTTCCAAAAAAAAAAAAAAAAAAAAAAAAATAAAGAAAAAAATCATTCAATTTTGAAAATTCATTTGAAACCTAAAATTACCTATATCTGCCTATATTTCTGAGATTAAGTATTGTAATTATTTATACTATTTACATTGTTCGGACTGTTGTCCTCATATTCGCTACCATATTCAAGATGTTTCAGCCATTATATGCTCTGTCTTTCTTCTGTTGATTGGAATTTCAAACTAAACCCTTTATTACATCCACTGGGGTAGATTGTTCTAGTTCCATGTGCCATGCCTCTTCAGGATGTCTCAGTATCAGTTATCTCTCTTTTAACACAACTCTCCAAATTTTTGTTCACCTCAGCTGTAGCCAGGTATTGAACTTGCAACTCTTTGGATTGTCACCGCATTCAACTAATGCTTTTATCCATTGGGCCTTGAAGAACAAGAACAATCTACTCCAGTGGACAAAATAAAGGGTTCAGTTCACAATTTCAATCACCTGAAGAAGGCCGGAGCATACAATGGCTGAAACATTGTGAATATGCCAATGAAGATGAGGACAACAGTCTGAACAATGTAAATAATGAAATTACCTAATTTTTCAGCTTGAAAAATTTTCCCATCAAGATGTGTACATGTGTTTTTTTTTTGTTTTTTTTATTTTAAACAAAAATCAAAAGTTTAAAAGAAAAGGTACGTTTGTTTATTTATTTATTGAGGAAATTTTCTGGCCTCCATCTTAAAACAATCCCATTTATTATCTTCACCCATTTTGACCATTACAATAATTTTCAGGATTCCCTTTTATTAAGACACACCCCATTTATTGCCTACTGAAACCATCCCCATGATTATTAAGATCCGATCCCTTCCCTTGTATTAGAAGCCTAAGAGTATTCACACAAAGTTATTTTTTTTAAGCATTTCAGCCCAAGCAAGGCAGTTGTACCAGAAGCACGCCGGGTTGTGGGGGGGGTTACAAAGAGTGAAAGTGAGAGTAGGGGGTGATTGAGGAAAGGAAAATAAAGGACAGGGATCAAAGCAACAGAAGATGGCAATTGACATTGCATTTAAATTTTTGAAGATTGTAGTTATCAAGGAAGCAAGTGAGAGGAAGGGATTTCCAATGCTGGGAAGTGCGAGAAAAGAAACTGTTGAAGTAGAAGTGGCGTTTACATTTAACTATTTCAACTGTAAATGGGTGGGACCTAGATACCAATCTAGTAGCACGTTTAAATTCATGTAGTCATGGCACCAGGATAAAAAAAGCTTGTCAAAGCAGTAGCCAGGAAAATATTTGTAGAAAAGACAGAGGGAAGCCACATCCAGTCTGTGAGAAAGTGTCTGAAGACAAGAAGCCAATTCAGGACTGATTACATTACAGATCCTTCTTTGAATCTTGTCGAGAACCTTGAGATGAATTTAAGGAATTTACTCCCAAGAGGATTCTTCCCCAATCCCTAAAATCTTAACCTGTTCAAGTCTAGAGTTAATCCTTATCTTCTTCACATATTCTCATAAACTGTGTACCTTACCACTTACACTATAACCCTCTACCTAGAGTGGCTCTTGAAATTTGTATAAGGTGAACAAAAAGTAATGCTCATCTTCATTATATAACAAATCAATAAATATTTTTGATTGACTGATTTGTTTTTTATGGCTTATCAACCTTTTGCAGGTTATTGAAAGCCAAAAAAAATTTAGCTTGTAAAAAGAATTTTTTTTTTTCAAGTAAATATTGTATTAATAATTTCTTGGAGATAATGATTTTCAGATGCAAGTCTTACTATTTTAACCCAGAGATGGGGGAAGAAGGGGTGCGTTCATACCTTTCCCAAGGTGATGAATGCAATGAACCTGACTGGAATTCAAACTTGGCTCTCCAATTTCTCATTCCGACCTCTTATCCATTACACCACCTACACATCTAAGCTTACAGCCCCTGGTATTCCCAAGTGGTCATCCATCTAGGTACTGACCAGGTTCAATGTTGTTTCGTTAAACTGGTGCTATCGTTTTATGAACCATTATGACTTAAGTGTATGATGCAAAGAATTCCTGAAGATTACGAGGAAAAGTTACAAACTTTCAGAGTTAGAAAATATATCTGTCTATATTTGTGAGATGAGGTATTTTGTACACTATTTACATTATTCGAACTATTGTCCTCATCTTTGTCGCCATATTTATTACAATGTTTTGGCCGTTGTACATGCCTTCTTCAGGTGGTCGGAATGTCGAACTGAACCCTTTATTTCACTCACGGGGGTAGACTGTTCTAGTTCCACGTGCCACGTTTAATGGATGTCAGTTATCAGTTATCTCCTGTTAATTCCCTTCGCCAAGTTCTCCACCGCCTTAACCAGGTATTGAACTCACACTCTTTGGGTCCTTTCACTGGATCTAACCAATGCCTTTATCCGCTGTGCCATGTGTCCTTGAAACGTTGTTAGAAAACATAATATTGAACCAAGTATATTGAACTAAGAATGCAGACCAGGCCCTGTTAACGTTTGATTTGCTGTATGACACATGAAAAATCATTTAAAATAAGTGTTATGGAGTGGTTTCACAGTGGAGCCTTGTATTTGTACTAAGTCAGTCCTAAAATAGGTTCGATGTATAAAACGTTAGGAACTTGATATAATAGGTAATGATGCAGAGAAATCTAGTTTTGGTTGCTGATACTTTAGTATCTGACTAACTGTCGTCCGGCATCGACTGACTGACCCCCTAAGCGACTCCTCGTCACTCTTACTACTCCTACTTATTATAGGTGAGAGAGTCTATTAACTATAGAATAGGTGTGTTCCACTATAACAATAAGGACAACTGAAAATGAAAAGAATAGATTTAACTGTGATGCTAGCATGCTTGGGAGACGGAACAAAATTGCCACCATATGTTATCTTCAAAAGAAAGACATTGCCAAAGTTGAACTTTACAAAATGCATAATTGTTAGCGTTCACAAAAAATGCAGGCTGGCCGAATCTAGCACTAAGACTTGTGTGGAGATGACATCCCAATACCTGTGTATACCTGTGAATATAGTTTATTAGTTTTGGATAGTGACTTGTATAGGTTGAACAGACTATGTGAAAGATGTATTAAGTGACAACTGTGAACTTGCTACCATTCCCAGCGGAATGACTTTGATTTTGAAGCTGTTAGATGTTGGTGTAAATAAGCTCACGAAATGTGCTTTGTGCCAAAACAAGAAAAACAGACAAGAATAAAAACCATACAGTCAAGATTATTCATATTACATTTTTTGTCCAGTCAAGAATATCCATATCACTTTGTATGTCAATGGTGCTCCATTGTGACAGGTAAAAACTCCAAGCAATGTAAAATACGGTCCAGATCATCATTACCAGAATGAACAAAAAGTAGTTAACCATTTAATGGTTTTACTAAATTTATACAGAAAAAGTAAGCATTCTACCGTCCAGCATAAATAAAAGTCAACTTCATTAAATTTTAAGGCCATAGTTTTTCTTTATAAAGTTATTCTGACATTACCGTCCTGGGTAAGACGATAAACTACATCCAACAGCAAAGCCTCTGATAAGGAGGTTTTGAGGAGCATGGAACCACATCTTAATTGCTGGTGTTTCCAGATCTACCCTGACCCGGGGTGGTAGCAACTGTTAGGGTTCTAGCTAATAGTTAACCCTGAAACTGGGGTAAAAACACTATGAAAGTGTAAAAATAGGGTTTAATACCAGAAATACCTTGTAAAAATTTATTTCCAGCAATGAATTTTTGAAGGAAAAAAAAAAATTACCAGCAATATATTTTTGGAAAAAAAATATTACCAGCTATACATTTTTGAGGAAAAAAATATAACTGGCAAGTTTTTTGGAAAAAAATTATTACCAGGAACACATTTTTGAAGGTAAACATAATCAGAAATACATTTTTGACAAAACAAAATACTACCAGCAATAAAAATTTTGTCCACTATTTACATAATTCGGACTATTGTCCTCATCTTTGTCACCATATTCATTACAACATTTCGTCCGTTGTCTGCTCCGGCCTTCTTCAGGTGGTTGGAATGTCGTACTGAACCCTTTATTTCGCTTACTGGGGTAGACTGTTCTAGTTCCATGTGCCATGTTTAATGGATGTCACTTATCAGTTATCTCCTGTTAATTCCCCTCTCCAAGTTCTCCACAGACACATGGCACAGTGGATAAAGGCATTGGTTAGATCCGTTGACAGGACCCAAAGAGTGTGAGGTCAATACCTAGTTAATGCTATGTTTGCAGTGAACCCAATCACTTGGCACGTGACTTGCAGTGTGAAACATCAAGGAAAGAGAATGCTGAACCCCAAAGACTGAACACATGCTATCGGTGTAAGCAGTGGGGGCATATGGCCTGAAACTATCCAGGAAACGGGCAGGGGGACATTGCTTCAGCACTATCCTTCTCCCCAGATCCCCTTTAAATAGAGCGCTATCTACAATGACTGTCAGATCGATGGAATGTGGCGCTTAGCTCTTGTGAACATTGGCTGCACCCAAATACTCATATGCAAAGCATGCTACCAGGCATGGGAGAGAAAGGAGGTACAAATCCTGACTGTAGGTGGGAATACCCTTAGGTGCTGTGAAGTTGGGATGGTCTGGCTTGGCATAAGCGACAGACCCTCTATTGACATAGAAGCTCTGATCATGGATGAGGGATGACTCGGATTTGACTTGTTGCTTGGGCTGGACGCAATCAAACAGCTTGTTGGGATGTCTATGACTAGCACCGGTGAGGTAAAATTTCCCCAATGTCACAAGGCAAACTGCACTGCCATCACCATCAATGAGCCTGATTTCCAAGCAGAGTTTGATGCTAACAGATGGATATGAATCACATCATGGAAGTGGTCCTGTGCCCAGCTGCCAGTTACGTTAAAAAACGGGCTGTCAGATTATCCTACTCCTGAGCAACTTCAGGCTGAGTACAACAAAGAGTTGCAAACTTGTATAGAAAATGGCTGGCTGTTTCCATACCCTGAAGACAAGCTTGGGCCCCCAAAGGGTCTGATTCCTCTAATGGCCATCCTACAGGAAAATAAAAAGGTTTGGCCCGTTATGGACTACCGTGAGCTCAATGAGCATGTAGATGTATATGCTGCCAGTGCAGATGTATGTGCACACAAATTAAGAGAGTGGCGGCAGCAAGGTTCAGACGTTGCTGTGTTAGACTTGCACTGGGCCTACTTGCAAGTTCACGTTAATAAGTCCTTGTGGCCATTCCAGACAGTAGAAATCAAGGGGAAAAGATACTGCCTCACTTGCTTGGAGTTCGGGCTTAACGTGGCACCCCTGATACATCTTCATACATTGACGATGTATTCGTCAATGAGAACATATGTCCTGCATCCTGTGTAAAAGAGCACTTTGAGTGGTTTGAGCTTACATGCAAGGCTCCAGAGCAGTTACGGAGCGGCACACGTGTGTTAGGATTGCACATCTGGGAAGAGAGCAACAAGCTTCAGTGGAGTCATGAAAGTAAGCTACTAACGTTGCACAATGTACTAACATGTCGAAATATTTTCTCTGTGTGTGAGGAAATTAACAGGACATTTTCTGGTGTGCGGCTGGCTATGTCTTGCGACTGCGTTCATAAAGTGTAGAGCAAATGCCGTGACAACTGGATGGGATGATAAAATATGAGACCCCCTCTGGAGTGGGATGTTGGTGGACATTTTCGCCAGAGTGGGGCAAACAAATCCAGTGCATGGGAACTGGTGCATTGATGGACAGGATGTCACTGTATTGGTAGATGCAAGCTCATTAGCCACTGGTATTGTCATTGAGAGCAGTGGATCCATGGCTGAAGATGCTAGTTGGCTGCGACTAATGAGTGAGGATAAGCACATCAACTTGGCAGAACTCGACACAGTGCTGCAGGGTATCAACCTCACACTGCAGTGGAAAGCAAAGGTGATTCACCTGAAGACGGACTCAGTGTGTGTGCATCACTGGGTCTCAGACACATTGTCCGGAAAGTCGAGGATACAAAACAAGGCTGCCACTGAGATGCTGTCTCGACACGCTTTGTCATCTAGCCTCAGAATATGAGCTGAAGGTTGACGTAGCATTAGTTATGTTTTATGATAACCAATCAGCTCACCAGAGTGCCGCAGCAATGGTTGGAGGATATTCAGAAAGAGACAGAACTTGTAGAACGAGCGTGCGCTGTGGCTGCAGAAGGCAAGGAATCTGCTCGTATACTAGCCATTCATCATGCATAACAGTTTTCTAGAAAAGCTAAATAATTTTTAGTTAGCTCTGGCTCTTGCCCCATAGACCAGCCAGTGTGTCTTTGCTCCCTTCTCCTTTTATTGAAATGGAGAAGTGAACCTACTAGTACAATCTGAAAATAATTTTTTCAACATACATTACTAAAGTAAATGAAAATATACCTAAAGATTTTAGGGTGCAGTGGGCCATTGAAAATATTAAGCAGGCTGCAGTGCAGCCCGCAGGTTGGACGTCCCTGTTATACAAAATATAGAGAATCTGCTATCCCCCTCTAAATGGGGGATCAGTTTATGAACTGAATGTAATATAAAACTGAATGACTCTTTCTGTCAAATACTATACATTCTTGTATGTGGAAGACCTATTGCTGCTGAAATGGAACAATCCAGTTGTTAGTCACCTTTTTTTTTCTTTCCTTGAAGAAGGAAACTTTGATTTTTAAAAGTTTACCTGACTAAGGCTGAAGAATAGATCAGCCAAAACATTGTGTTCAATTTTTCAGACAATATCTGTTATGTCAATCATTATCTTTTGTCTTAATTCTTGTTCTTTTATTGTCTTCGCTCCTTTATAGGCTTACAGCCACATCATGTTCAAGCACCAGTTCCTGTACAGTGACTGAAGTTAAGCAACGCTGAGCCTGTGCAGTACCTAGATAGGTAACCACTTGGGAATACCAGGGGCTGTAAGCTTGGCTGTGCAGATGGTATAACGTGTAATGGCTCAGAATTGTTAATCAGAGAGCTGAGTTCTAATTCCCATTGGGTTCATTATATTCACTTATGCGCAAATAGCCTTGGGAAAGGTATAAATCCACCTCTTCTCCCCCAACTATGGGTTAATTAGTAAGACTTCAATCACTAAACCATTATTAACTCAAAAAAATTCTTATAATCTAAAAAAATATTTTCTGGTTTTAAATAATCTGCAATGGGTTGATAAGACATAAAAAGTGAATTAATCATTCAATCTCTCTTTAAAAGTGTTTTTGTTTTCTCATATTCTCTAACACTCAGTAACCCCTTGCATGTTAGTGACTTTATTCCTTTGCTTGGGGGTGAAAAAAAATTATGACTTTTTGTAAAGTGATAGACAAAAGGAGGAGAATTTATCATCACAGTCAGTTTATCTCAAGATGAAAATAAATTTATTGCTAATTCTCAAGACAGTTACAACTTGGAAAGTTGTTGCTACTAATCTTTTGTAATTGTTACACAACCAGTAAATCCATATATTTATAAAATCTAAGACCCCCAAGTAGTATAAGCTTGTTATAATAATCATTATTTAAATTAGATACACCTAAGAGGAAAAATAAATTAAAATCTTGAAATTATTTGATAAGCTGGCTCAAAAGTTGTTATATCAACACTGTAGGCTACCAAATCCAACTGCTCTTTTTCTCTTAAATCCTAAAGTCTATCTACATTCAGGGTTGCATCTGGTAACAGGGACATCAGATAATGAAATGCCTGAAAAAATTTTTAAAAAGTAAGATGACCTAGCTGACCTCAGCAGTTGCAGAGTGATAGGAATTCGAAATCTTGCCAACTCCCATGGTTGGGAATCTTAAGAATAAGTCCAGATGCTAAGAAAAGTGGTTGATCTGGAAATCAAAGTGGTTCTTTAATGAACAATGTGGTAGTAGGTCTTTTCAAGTTGGTTTCACAAATAGTTAAATCCAATAAAACACACACAAGACGTTAAGTTCAAATTGTTAACATTTAAAGCAATTGCAAAGGTCAATCAAGGAGTGCAATAGAGAAGATCTTACTCTAGAAAAAGAGTCATCTTGATTTTTTTTTTAAACTGATTTCACCCCAAGCAAGGCAGTAAAGCCACTAAGACACAAGGGATTACTGGATGTGGAACAGAAACATTACTAATAAGTGGGAAGAGAAAAGAGTAATCAGGAGGACAATAGATGGTGATTGACATTGCATTTAAATTTTGGGAGATTAAAGTTGGCTGCAAAGTATGGAACCAGAAGGGAGTTCCACATATGAGAAGTGAGAGAAAAGAAACTGTTAGCATAGAATTTATGGTTCACATCTAGCCAGCCTAATTGTAATTTGATGAGATCTCAACACCAGTTTAGTACTGTGCTTAAATTCAAAAAGTCTAGGTATCATAGTGAAGAGCTCATCTAAATAATTATCATGAGAGTATTTATAAAAAAAACAGAGGGAAGCAGCCTTACACGGTGGGAAAGTGACTGAAGCCATGCCACCAGATCAGGACTGATAATATAACTGATTCTTTGAATTTTATCAAGGAGCTCAAGGTAAATGGCAGGAGCACTGAACCATACGTGGCAGCAATATTCTAAGCCTGAACAAATGGTAGACTTATAAATATGTATGATAGATTCTGGAGAGAAAAATTATCTTGCATGACACAGTAAACCAATTTTCTTAGCAGCTGACCTAGAAATGAATTACTTTTAGAAAAATTTTTATTTTATTTAAAATTTTATTATTATTTTATGTACAGTTCACTGATCTTTAATGTGTAGCAAACATTAAACCATTTTGCCACACACATGCATAAAAAATCCTATCAGCAGAAATTACGCCATTTCAGCTTTTTGGGCATGGATAAAAAGAAAAAAAAAAACAGGGAGCATGTGCACTGTGGACCTGGGAGACTAGTTCTTTGTTACTTTGGGTTAAAGTAAACTATTGCTCCATGTAATAGACACGACATGGTGTAGGCAGTACATCTCACTCACTCGTAACTTTTCCTTCATTATTTACAAAGACTCTTAGGAACATTCCTTGAAGTTTTCTCTACACAAAGGATGTTCCTGATAAAGTAAATATTTCTATCTTGTTTTGTTTCACTCTTTTGTTTTCCCATTTTCTCAAAACAGGATCCCTAACCTAGTAACCTCAGTTTGATAACCAAGAATGTTAGTTCTATTCCAATTGTGGGAATGACTGCAAAATACTTTCCCCGCTTCCCAATTTATAGGTAGAAGCACACAAATGCATGATGGCATTTCTTCTGAGCCAATAACATAGGCCAGTTCTCGGTTTCATATGACTCAGTCCCAGTCTGTTTTGTCTTGAAGTCAGAATGCTATGTTCATTTATCTGTATTTGTGTGCCAACCTCAATTCTTAGTTTGTGAACTTTTTGCCATATTACTGTTACTTTGCCTTATTACTGTTTAATTTGCCTTGCATATATTGTTTGCTTGCTTTATACTATTTTTGACCCTGTTCTTTTCTTTTCCTTTATCTCATTTAATGCAAACTTTGTCAATTCTGTTTGTTGAGCAGTTCTGCCATTTATTGACATTTAATCATGGCCTCTCACTCAACAAAGGTTAGTTGTGACTTTCATCTTAATATTACAGGCTTGGTTAACTGCATATCAACTCCTTGTGGGTCATTTAATTTTCTTGGGAGATTTGGTAATTTTTTTCCAATAATGTATTGCTGGTAATTTTTTTTCTGTGAAAATGTATTGCTGGTATTCTTACCACAAAAATGTATTTTTATACTTTCATAATGTTTTGACCCCAGTTTTGGGTGTTCACTATTTGCCTGTAATTGGGACTAACAGGTGTTACCACCCCTGCTCAGGATGGACCTGGAAACAGCAATTAAGAAGTGGTTCCATACTCCTTAAAACCTTGCAATCAGAAGCCTTGCTACCAGATGTAGTTTATCATCATACCCAGAATAAGTTAATGTCACAAAAGAAACAGTGAACATACTAACAATGGCTGGCAAGATTAGGTTACGAACAATTGCAGCATTGGTTAGTAATCTGATATTTACTAAACTCACTATAAATTTGTTATAAAACTACTGCCAGAAAGTACCCAATGAGGATTAAACATAGTAATGGCTTGAAAGCAAGAAGAAATAACTAAACATTAATTGTAAGAAGACAGAATGAATAGTTGTCATCAAAAGATGCAGTCAGAGATATGAATTATGCATGAAACACGAGACATGAAAATCAACCAACGGCAAAAATTCAACTATCTGAGAAGTGTGCATTCTATGAAAGAAATTCAAAGTTAGATAAGAATAAAAAAAAAGGAGAGACTTTTTCAGAAAGTGAGCAAAGGTAAATATACAAGACAATTTGGAGACCTCTTATATTGACATTTTTCGATGATCAAACAGCATTATTAGGGATGCAAAGTGTGATTATCTGAAAGATAACCTCATAATAAATTCACAAGATGGCCAGTGAGTGCCATCAGTTCAGTTGCTATGTAGACTGCAGAGAAGCAAGACATGACAGCCCACAGCAGTTAAGATTTAATTAATTGATTGTTTTTTACAGTTTATCAACCCATAACAGGTTATTTAAAACCATAAAATATTTTTTTAGATTATAAGTTTTTTTGTTTTTAATCAATAGCTGAAAGAAGAAGAGGGGGGATTCATACCTCTGCCGACTGTATTTGCATGTAAGTGAATAAAACAAACTCAACTGGAATTGTAATTCTGCTCTCCAATTAAAAATTCTAAGGCATTATCCATTACACCAGCCATACATTGAAGCTTACAGAACCTGGTATGCCCAAGCAGTCCCCAATCTGTATTCTGAACATGCTTGACATTGCTTAACTTTGATGATCATACAAGGAGCAGTGTTTCAATATGATAGGGCCATAAGTCTGACAGTTAAGAGAGCAGAGGTAACTATATGGCTCTACCTCAGAGGACACCACCAGCCTGTCCATTTTCAATAAATATTAGAAGGAAGACCCTCACATTTTTTGCCCCTTTCACACTACTTGTTGCATTCATATATGTTATAATTTCTCTGTGTGGGCCAAATAATTACAGATATATATATATATATATATATATATATATATATATATATATATATATATATATATAATAAAATAATAATTTAAGACATTTTTTATGTTTATATGTTCTTTTTATAGATACAAATATTTAAGTAAATGCTCTGTTTATAATAAACAGTATTAACAACATTTACTGGCCTGAATATCCAAGAAATTTTCAAAGAAAATATGTGTCCTCTGACAGGAATCGAACCTGTATCCTATACGGAACTGTCATATAGCCTGACGTGCTTTACTGATTGATCCACAGAGGAGCGTTTTGGTTAGCAAGGTCGATTTTACTGCTTTTAAACTACAATTCTCCATGATTTTCTCTTGTACATTCATATCTGCTCAATTCAGTATCCAAATGTAAATGACGTCACACATTATGAAATGGATAAAATCCGACAATTGTTTGTATAAAATTTTCTTGTATGGCATCGCGGTATAAAAAATCTCTTTGAGAACAGTGCATATTTGTCATTCTTTTCTTTCAGCTATTGTTTCGTCACTTGTATTTTTTGTGATGTCAACGAACACTCATTGACACTTTTGTAATGTCAACGAATACTTGTTGTTACTTTTATAATGCTCATTGCAGTAGATACTTTGTAATCACAGATACAACTATAGTACACCTTTGAACAATACTGGTGTCAGATGCCTTCAAATAACACTTACACTAATAGTACTTGCTTAATAATACTCACTCAAAAAGTAACCACCAAATAGTGATCAGTATAGAGAAATAGTATAGTGAATAGTATAGGGATAGAGGATAGTGTAGAAAGAGTGATCCGTATAATAATAATAGAGGATAGAATAGAAATGGTGATTGTCACACTAATTCCCATATATACATTTCCTTTGTGATCACATGGTCTACTTATTAGAAATGGAATCACCTGTGTTTGTTCACTGGTGATCTGTGTTCAAACCCAAGCAAATGAAAATATCACAGCACACTTAGCAAAATTTTTTAAAGGGTATATATTTAAATGCTATTGAATAAAGCCATAGATTTTTAAAAAATACTCACACAAATATGAACTTAATTTATTTCAATGTTTCTTTTCAACTATTTGTGCAGCTTATTTAGTGTGAAACCTGTGCCTGGTGTTTTTTTTTTTTTTGCGATTTCTTCAATGCTTGGTCATTTTTGTGATAAGTAGACCTTCATTATTTCTTCTTCAGTTGAGCATAATCTTTCTTGCTTCTTATTTTTGATGTTATTTATGGTTGAAAAGCCTAATTCACATATATTTATATGAATTAAGTTTCTTATTAGAAGTAGAAAATTGCAATAAAACTGATAAAGCCTTTTTAGCTAATGTGGGATATTCCTTTTGTATTTAAGTCTGATGGATACTGTCGAATGTTTTATTTTGATCCCTTGATCACTAGAAATTGTGACCAATTCTTCTTCACATAACTGAAGTTCAATATTAGATAGAACATTTATGAAGGGATTTTGAATCCAATCATAATTTTCTGCGATCAATAATGGAAAATAATAGTCGATGTTTTCATTGAGGCCTTTCCGTTGAGTAACCGTAATAGGGAGCATTTCTTTAATGCAAATAGTACATATTGAAGGAAACATATCAAAATTACCTGACCTTTCTCTATTTTTCCTAATCACAATTTTCTTTTTGAGGGAAACTAACTTATCTATTGAAGTGAGAATATTTTCATCTTTACCTTGTATGCTACTGTTCATATTATTAGGTTGGTGCAAAAATAATGACGTAGTAATGTTGTTTTTGACGTATTTGTTAACATAAAAAAACAACATTATTACGTCATTATTTTTGCACCAACCTAATAAAATACTTTTAAAAAAATGAATATTAAAACAAAGTATTTAAAATAACATAATCAAAGAATAGTGACAAGAATTTGCACACTATAGTTTAATAATTGTTCATTTATTGAAATACTAACACTGTACCATTACCATTTCCACAAACACAGATGCCATGACAATATTTTGCAGCACACTAGTTGAGAATCACTGTATTAAGGTGTTGGTACATCACCAATATATACTAGTGCCTATAATGGGAAAATGCAAATATGAAATATTCACTTTTCTACCCATCTCCCTTAATGGATTTTATTTCAACCAAATCAACATTTGGTAAGAGAAAACCCAATTCATGCTAGTCCTATGAATGTTGGATCTTTTAAAAATTTAACTTTATCTTTTTTTAAATTAGATTTTACTTATTTCAATTCAATTTTTATATATATTTTCATTTGTTCTAACATTTTTGATATCCCATGTTTCATTAAAGACTTCATATCCCACTTTGTTTCATTAGAGACTTTTCATATGCCACATGGTTTCATTAGAGACTTTTCATATGCTGCATGGTTTCATTATGGACTTTTCATATCCCATTCTGTTTCATTAAAGACTTTTAATATCTCATGTTATTTCAACATCAGATGAGCTTCAGTCTATCACCTATTCTTACTAAATATAGATATTAATAATTAATATGAATATATAATTAAATCCACTATGCTACTGTCCCAATAAGCACATGATGAAGACCATAGGACACAATGGTCAAAACATTGTGATAATAACAACAAAGATGAGGACAACAGTTCACATGTAAATAGTGAATATCACATTGTATAGAAGAACTTGCCTGTATATAAAAAATATTTTATAAACTCTGTAATATACAAGAAAAATGGGGTGGGGAAGGGTGACATAAAGTGGTTAAGAAATGTGCACGATAGAATCAATTATCAGTATCATTTATCCAACAACCAAATTTTTGGTTTCCACCTCTTCTACCCCTAGATAGGGATTAAATAGCAGGGCAGACTGGGCTTGCTAGCCTTGGTTGGTAACCAGTCTAGGCAGATGACAATAAATTCAAAACCAATTAGGTGTGGGGCTAGCAATTTCACCCCATAAAAACCAACAACAAAAAATTTCATCCTATAATAAACCTCCAACATAAAAAGGCCACAACATCAATGCCTAGCTCTACTCCACAACATCAATGCCTAGCTCTACTCCACAACATCAATGCCTAGTTCTACTCCACAGTGGGGTCTTCCAGGATAACAACACATCAGATGTCACTTCTTAAGAATAAAAATAAAAAATATATGCAATCTGACAATTAACCACTTACCTTCTAGTTCTGGGTAGTAATACTGGAAACAAGCAAACTTCATGGCCGTCGAGGATTCTATGATTGGCTTTGTGGTGCAAAGAAGGAAAGTGTCGATTTTAGTGCAATCTCTTGTGCGGAACTGTTGACAGGCAACCATAAGCTTACAGTCCTTGCAGTCTCTCATGAAAACACTGGCATAAAAACAGAAATGAAAATCACAAGTCAAAAGGTTTTACAAAAATCATGTGCTAATTGATAAAAAGCATTTTCTATGAAATGGATTAAGTCTGACAATTATTTTATATATTAGAAAAATATAATGTATAAACAGAAAATGTATTATATATATATATATATATATGAATGATAAAATACAATTTTAAGGTATGCTACATATATGGGTTAAAGTGTTCAATATCAAGGATAAAGCGTATGTAAATATAAAAGTGGGCATTGAAATCAACACTCAGAGGGGTTAGTCTTGACTTCAATGTCCACATTTATATTTTTACACACACACAGTGTCTCTAACATCTGGACACAAATCTCATTAACTATGTTTTTTTTGTCTTTTTTACCTCCACAGGTTAAACATTGTTTTGTCCACAGAAGAAACAATTGACTTCTTTTTCTGGGGCATGTTAAAGGAGAAGGTGTACCCAATTAAAATCATAGATGCAACATACTTGACTGAATGCATAAAGAGAGAATTTACTAAATTTGACAGCAATGTGGAGTTATTACATCAGGTTCACATGAATCTTACAAAGTACATCAACCTTTGCATCACAAATTATGGAAATCATATTGAAAATGTTATTTGTTAATATTGAAGTTCAATAAAATGCTGTTGAAAATTTCATTTCTTGAAATTATGCACTTTTGCCTATGTGTCCAGATTTTAACTTTACATACACACACACACATATATATGTTTGTGTGTAAAAATTTCAGATAGAGTATATCTGTAAAAGAACAATATGAATAAAGGCAAAAGGAAAACTTATCTTAGCCATCCTCTGAGCGACTTTGCCTTGATAAAGTCCCTCAGAAGATAAAACATGGTGGCTAAGATAAGTTTTCCTTTTGTCTTTATATATATATATATATATATATATATATATATATATATATATATATATATACACACACACACACACACAAACAAGGATAACTCAAAAATGATCTGTACTTTTGCCATAATATGTCTTTAGGTTTGTCACACGCCCTTTTGCTCATGCATGCTTATAATTGGTACTATTGCGGTTACGTAATCAAAGTTTGGACTTGATCATACCAGTTTTCTTGCTGCTGTTACAGTGCAAACATGGCTGCTCTGCTAGCAGTGTGCACCAAGGAGGAAAAAAAGAGGAGTGACCCGAATCTGCAGAGAATATGCTACCACATCGATGATAACTCACCAGTTCGCCATTACCATCACTTGAGATTGCTAAATCCTTTTGTTAGTGATGGAGATTGACAGACATCCTGCTCCTTTGTGCATTACAGTTGTCTGGCCACTTTAAGACTTTTCCATCCATTTATACGTGTCACCATATAATGTTAAAAGCTTTTGATAAATTTCAGGCCCTGACACACTTTCCAACCCCCCAAAATAGGTTGTTCCTCCTTGGTGCACACTGCTAGCGAAGCAGCCATGTTTACACTGTAACAGCAACAACAAAGAATTACCACTTCCCCAAGCCAACATACACGACCAGAAAAATGTTTAAAAAAAAAAATCAAAAGAAAATGGTTAAACCTCGTGCTTTTGAAGACGTACAGCACATCCATCCATCCATCACAAACCATAACAATCTGATCACAGCTTAAACAATATTCATTTATAAAAAAAATATTTCTTGAATATTACTCTCTTGCTTTGACTTTGAATTATGACACTTTGTGTCTTCCATGTTTTGAGTGACCTTTTAACCACCTGATGAATATTCATGAACGTCCTCAAATTTAAAAGCCTTGATAAATCAATGACATCCTTGCTCTTGTATATAAACACATGCAACAAAATAAATCCTTATATTTGCCTTGATAATGTCCCTCAGAGGATGAAATGCATCAGCTAAGAATAGTTTTTCCTCTTGACTTTATTCATTTTGTTCCTTTACAGATACACTATCTGAAAATAATTTATATATATATATATGTTCACTTTTATATTTACATATGCTCTGACTCTGATACTGAGCACTTTATCCCATAAATATAGCATACTTTAAAACTATATATATATATATATATATATATATATATATATATCCAGGTACAATGAGAAAAAATGGTGTACACTAACAATGTTCATAACATTTAATTTAAAAGGGAGCTCAATACATAGTAGAGCAATATTATTTATTTTAGGATATTACAACAAAAACATGTAAGAATCAGTACACAATTGCAGTTGTGTTTCAATGCATAACAATGCATCTCCTCAGGCAATTGTAAATTACTAGGAAGCGAATGATTAATTTGGTTTTAAAAACAAAATACATCCTCATTTTTGGGAAAAAAGAAATAAAACTTGAGGGCTTTAACTTGATCAACCAATCAAATATGACCTACATTAAATTAAAACCAAGCAAAAAAGAAAAAAATTAGAAATTACTATCTTAGAAATGTGTCATGACCAGAAGTTCAAATCTAACAGCAGCCAGACATTAACTTAAAGACTGATACAAATGGTTACAATAAATGTACACATGTCAGACAGTCAACTTTAAAAGGAGGTGTAGAGAGGTAATTTAACTGAATGCCCAACTAGTTATAAGCTTTGTGGATTTACTACATTTTTTTTGTAGTTGATAAGTAGCATCTTGAAGAAACTAGTGAATAATCTAAACATATAGAATTACTTGGTAAATTATAAGCAAACTTTAAATAAATATCATCCATCAAAATTTTTAAAATTTTCATTTTACCTTAGGAGTTTTATTATCTTTTAAACTCAAAAAATATTTAGAAGGTGATGTATTATTTCTATAAGTATTATTGGTGAAGGAAAAGTTATGATGATGCCACCTAATGGTAAAAGAATTCTTAGTACTACCAATATAGAATTTTTCAACCATCAGATTCTCTATTGTAGAGATAATACCTAGGTAAACAAGAGATTTAGTTAAATAATTGTTTAGCAAGGGGCATTGGTCTGAATTCCTACAATTACATTGACTAGTATCATTATTTATTTTAGAACATGCATTATGATCCAGATTATTAAATTGGTTTAAAATTTTATTATTGTGTAACTTTTAAAACTGTTTAGTATTCTGCTCCCCTACAGTTGAGCACTGTTTACATTTATTACTCATATTACTATTATTTATTATTCATTACTCTAACATGAACTAGTCATAGGATTCTGCCTCAGAGCCCTTAGGATATGTAGACCGGGGTACCTAAATGAGGAAGAAAAATATATTGAGAAAGCTTTCCAACTTCTCATCATTTTATCCTCAATGCTAAAAAAAAAAAAAAGAAATTACAAAATCCACAAAGCCAAAAAAGAAAAAAAAAAAAAAAAAAAAAAAACAAAAACAAAAAACAGACACCACCAATAACAAAAAATTACAGAAAATTCATAATCCCACCCTCCAACACTCTACTAAACTTGCAAACAAATTAGTCATCTCTAACACTAGGATCATTACTACCACCTTAAAATGGAGATATAATTAGGAAGAAAAATAAACCCAACCCCAATTCAAATGGTGGAATTTATCAAATAAATGCAAACATGTTTATGTAGGGGAGATATCATGTGATCTGAAAGCCCGCATCTATGAACACAATCTATCTCTCTTGTTTTGCATTGAAACAATACTGGACATAACTTTGATCTCACAAATTCCACCCTAATTAAAAGAAAACATAATTCTTTCAGGAGAAAATACATTGAAAACTTAATGATAACATTATTACCAACTATAAACATATGCCTAAAACCTTTACATTATATCACCATCTTTCTTTGAATCCATTCTTAAAGAGGTCAGCTATAAACTAGAACCTTTTGACACTCCACTGTATGAGTTGACCGCACAAAGATGAAGATAAAACTCCCACTAGCCAGAAACACATACACAATTACAAATACACATTACCATCCAATGCCCACTTAGACATACAAGAATCTTCACAAACTTATATACACACAAAATTATCTATAGTTTTAAGACATGTGACACATGTCTGACCAATGAAAACTGACTCGGACATAATTGAAAATTCCAGTGTTTCTGGCTTTTTGTCTGTTTTCTCTCAATCTCTGACAAAGCTTTAATGAAAGTGAAACATGTTAGATTGATATACATTTTCTATTTGTTCTTTATTTTATCATCCTTTCAAAGATTCTGGTCCATATTTAATCTACATTTAATCTTTAACTTTTTATACACACACACACACACAGGTAATAATCCACTGGTATATAATCCAAGTAAATCCTAATAATATAAAATATTAAAACTGATCCACAAAAAGAGCTCAATGTATTTATTATAACAGAGCATATAAATTAAATAAAATAGACATCCAAATTTACCTCATCAGAATAGCTATTTCAACCAACAAGTCTTATATTGGCATTTTCAACTCAGAAGTGTGTCCACACACAAAAATAGGGGAGGCACTATACATATTTTCAGTGACTGGTTGCACTATACGCAGGTAAATTTTCGAAGGGAGGAGTTAAAATTCATGCAAAAAAAATTACACTACACATGATGTCTGCTTATACCCAAGTATATATATTTTTAGGAATGGATTTCTTATATTTTAATTTATTGCTTAAACATTTTTAATGGATACTCGAGTGATGAAAGAATGTCACATCTAATGACAGTTTCTCCTAAGGGGATGCAGATTCGAACCATGCTGGAGAGCGCATATTTTTCTAATAAGATTACTAAAATATTCAGGCTAGTAGATGGAAATAAATAAATATACTGTTTAAAAAAAATAAATAAAAACAGCATTTACTAAAATATCGGTGTCCATTCAAAATAATGTTTAAAGCAATAAATTAGAGTGTGTGTGTGGAGATATATATATATATATATATATATATATATAAAAAGAAATATAGTCTTAGGGTGTGCTATATTTATGGAATAAAGTGCTCAATATAAGAGATAGAGCATGTGTAAATATAAAAGTGAACATAGAAGTCAACACTTAGAGGCGACAGTCTGTTTCATGCTATATGCAATCGTCAGGCCTGATGATTGCATACAGCATGAAACAGACTGTCGCCTCTAAGTGTTGACTTCTATGTTCTCTTTTATATTTATTTATATATATATATATATATATATATATATATATATATATATAATTTTACTCTTCTTCCTCATCTTTTGAACAGGAATAGAGGTTTATTCCTAGATTTTTTTTTGTTTAAGATAGGTTTTCTAGTACTCTTTTGAGGCCTTAATGCAACTGGTGATATGACTGAGCAGAGGCTACAACTTTTAATATTGAGGGTACTGGGTTGTCAGTTTTCTGATTACCACTAGCAAAGTGTTTAAACTCTTTAGTAGAGGGTTACTCTGGTGAACAATCACATAAATTTGGGGTTTTTACAGTGCTATGTCACATTTCTGCAAGCACTTCTGGTAGGCAATCCTGAGGCCACAAAATGCTATAGTCTTAGCCACCTTCCAGCTGACATGTATTACCTTAGACAATGGACAATGACTGTTATTTTAGGCCTTTTTCACCCTAAAAGTATTTTCTATGACTACAATGATTCATAAAAATAGAAGTAAACGAGCTTACAACAAAACTACCTAAACCAGTGGTTCCCAAACAGTGTGGCGTGCCTCAAAGGTGCGGCAGAAAAAGATAACAGGTGAGGTGGAATGATTGAAAGACAATCAAAGATTTAGAAACAGTTTTAAAAATTTCATATGCAAAAAATAAATATGATTTCAAAATTTCAAATACTATTATGGATTATTTATAATTGCAAGCATGAGTCCCAGTATAAATAGTAATAAATAATTATTGACTGATTTTATCATTCCGATATTTTTGCATTATATCAAGTATTAAGAATATAGTAACTGGGTTCTGCAAATTGGAGGAGAGAGTTATCAATGATAATGTTCTGACTTCGAGTCTGCAGTTATCTCCCTTTAACCCACTATCTGGACCTTCTTTGCCACCATAGGGCTGCTTTCACCTTTTCACGGGGACTTCCCTTTGGTGAGGCACAAGTAAACGTTCATTCTGACAATGTGGCCCAGAGAAAAAAAGTTTGCAAATGACTGAACTAAGCCCTCAAGCATTCTTACTCCAATATTTGTGGTATTCATACCAATTTCAGTTGGATCTCATCATTTTACAGATGAAATTGTAGATGTAATCATGAATTCAATGCTAAAGATTTCTTCAATATCTGTTTATATTTATGAGATTGTAACTATTTACTATCATTTGGACTGTTGTCCTTATATTTATTACCATATTCATTACATTTTGGCTGTTGCACACATGACTGTAAAGAAATTAACTGAAACTGAGACATCCAAAATAGGCATGGCATGTGGAATCTACTAGCATGGACTAACTAAAGGGTTCAATTCAAAATTCCAATATATATCACCTAAAGAAGGTTGAAACATATAACATCAGAAATATTGTAAAAATGGCAATAAAGATGAGGACAACAGTCTGAAAGATGTAAATAGTGTAAAAAGTTTCTTCTTTCATACTTCCAGTTTCTTTCTTTCAGTCAACTTTGATTTTCAAAAATTTAAATGCAATGTCAATTGACATCTACCTCCTTAACTGTTCTTTTATTGTCCTCTCCTTGATAATGTTTTTTTTTCTCAGATTAAAACCCCTTGAATCTTAGTGGCTTTATTACCGCGCTTCAAGTGAAATGAATTAAAAAAAAAAAAAAAAAAAAAAAAAAAGTAGGATTTTTTCTCTTGGAACATTCTTCAGATATCCCAGCTCTCACTAAAATTAAATTAAACTCTTCATTCTCTACAAGTGAATACTTTGTTCCAGGCTATCTTCTTTTTAATCAAAAGTATTCCAGCTTTCACACACATTTGCCTTAGTGTCTGTATTTGGGGAAAAATCTCCTAATGGTAAGGGAATTGTCTCTTGAGTTTCCAGATTGTTCTTATATGCATTTTCAACTTTCACTATTAACCACTGTTAGTTATCTGTTCTTCCTTTATTGTTCCCCTTTTTCTCAGGACTGGAGCTTTTTAGATAGAATATCTGACAGTATCGGAATCAATCTCTCTCTCTCTCTCTCTCTCTCTCTGTAAATATCTTTGCATTTGACGACTTCAATGCTTATAATATCAACGTGGCATCATCATTCTAACACCACTGATCTTTCCAGCACCCAGACTTTGAATTTTTTAGTTGCTCAATCTCTCACTCAAATAGATTTCCCAACTCATTTCCCTAGTATTTCTGATGGACACTTCTTTACTTGATCTGTTCCTCATCTCCTCTCTGGAATCTTGTCCTGCTTTGTAACACTGTCCTCTGGCAACTCAGATCTCTCAGTAGTGTATGCAGATACCTCTTTCAACTCATCTATTAGGCAAGAATTCCTTATTCACAAGATATTTTGTTACCAATACACTGATTGAGATTCATTTTGCAATTTTCTTTGCAATACTCTTGCAGGGAAATCTTATCTTTCCATTGAACATTGTGTCACTGAGATTTCTTCTTGGGTGAAAGCTGGCACCGATGCTTTCATGCCATTTCAGAAATACCAAGTGAAACCACAATCTTCTTAGTTCACACTGGCCTGTTCAGCTGCTATAGCCCACAGGAATCACTTTTCCAAGTGTACCAGTGTGATAGTTTTGATCACAACAGATGCTTCTTTGTAACTGTTTGAAGTAATTGTAAATGTGTCCTCAAAGTAGCTAAGTCTTCGTTTACCAATAGACTGAGGCACCGTATAGCCTCTAACAAATTTGGTTCTCATGGCTACTGGCAATTCAGTAATTGTGTGTTAAATAGTCATCTATCCCGCCTCTCTCACTCAACATTTTCTGTTGATAAAGCAGAATATTTTGCTTATAAATTTTCTTCAAATTGTACTCCTGATTTATCTTGCCTGACTTTTCATTTAGAACTGAGTCTCTATTAAGTGATTAGCATATAACTCTCTTCTTAGTTTTTGATATCCTCTTTCAACTGGATCCCCACAAAGCATGCAGACTTGATCGTATCCCTGTGATTGTCCTTAAGAAATATATATATATATATATATAATTATTTATTTTTAAAGAAAAAAAAAAATTTATAACATAAATATGTTATAAAATCACTACAAAAATAGCCATTTTGTTTCAACACCTTCGGTGTCTTATCAAGTGATGACGTTGAATGTAAAATAAATGGTTTTAAAAGTTTCAAATTAATTAATATTCAACGCAAGGGGAAAACGTTGTTACAAAGGCTAGATGGACCAATCAGAACACAAGTACAGGAAAATAAAAAAGCTCGATAACGAAGTCATGTTATAATATCTATTCAGATGTTTAGTATTAAAAAATAATTTATTCCAACGAATAATTACTAAATTATATGATAAAACTTAATATTAAAACTTAAAACTGCTAATTACAAAATCAAAATTTAACATTTATTCGCTATCAAGTTTACAACTATAAAATTACTGAGGAGAAAAGAAGAAATATATATGTTATTCAATTTATTTTTTCATTGAAGTTACTTTAGCTATATTTAATATCCGGTCTTTTTACAATGTATACATTTTAATCCTCATGGTGTGTAAATGGGGTCCTAAACTCACGCGTAAAACAAACGCAGTCAGATTCTAATACATAAGCACCAAGACATATACACACACAAAAAAGGGACAAGACAGAGAACATCTCCACAGTCTGTCATGTAAAAAAAAAAAAAAAAAAAAAAGGGGGGGGGAATGGGAGAAGGGAAACCAACACACACGTACATACATACATAATTAAAAGTGGATGCACTTTCCATACACATAGATACATATAAATACATGCACACACATCCACAGACATTGACCCAGACAGTCGGATACCCCAACCGATAAATATTTAAGACAGAAAATGTCATTGCATGAATGTTAACAACCTATTGAAATCTAACTTAAGCGAGTAAATATACAAAGATAAAAATGATTAAAATTAATATTATTTAATATATTAAAATAGTGTATGTAAAAAAAAAACAAAAAAAAACGGACATTAAAGTCAACACCCATCGTTAACATAACAACATAGTCTTTAACAAGTATAGGGATTCAAAAAGCTCGATTACTCTAAAGGTTACTGACAGTAATACTAAATATAATGACACAAATAATAATTCATGTAATTGTAGATATCCTAATAATTGTCCACTACAAAATAACTGTGGAATTCGTTCTGTAGTCTATCTCAACTATTGAGAATCCAAATATAAAGAAGTTTTACATTGGTAGCACAATGAATACATTCAAAGAACGCTGGCGGGGGCATATGCAATCTTTCAATAACTGTGACTATAGGTACATGACTTCATTGTCCAAGTACTTTTGGAACCTAAAAGAAAAGAACAAAACACCTACGGTTAATTGGACATTGATTAAGAAAGCCCGGACATGTAAATCCCTATATTCCCCGTGTTACCTGTGTCTTAACGAAAAGTTTGAAATTATTAGATTTAAAAACAAGGCTGATCTCTTAAATCAGAGATATGAACTAACGGTTAATTGTAAACACCGTTATAAATTTAACTTATTATAGAGTCGTATACTTTAAATGATAATGATACGTAGCTGTAAGTTGAATAGATTATAACTTTGATGGTCAATCTGACGATATGAATGTGTATGGTATAACTACATAATGTTACTCATTTTTCTGTATGTGTATGTATATATATGTATATATTTATGTGTAGTTATGTGTGTTTGTACTGCGAAATGTGTATGTTTGTATTTTAATGTATTAATATGTTGCTAAGTTTTGTATATATGTATATATGTATGTGTGTGTATTTGTTTGTGTGTTTATAGATATATGTGTGTATGTGCGTGTATGTATGTATATATATATATGTATGTGTGTGTGTGTGTGTGTGTGTGTGTGTGTGTGTGTGTGTGTGTATATATATATATATATATATATATATAAAGTAAGAAGGTGAAAAGGAGGAGAAGAAGAAAAGAGGTTCAAAATATTGGTGTATATGAGTATATATATGTATTTGTAGATGTGGGTATGTGTGTGTATATATATGTGAGTATGTATCCTTATATGCATGTATATATATTTTTTTATGTGTGTATATATGTAAGTGTCTGCATGTTTATGTAGTTGTATATATATATGTATGTGTATATATGTGTATGTGTGTATATATATATATATATATATATATATATATATATATATATATGTGTGAATATATGTAGATGTATGTGTATATATATATATATATATATATATAGATATGTATATATATATATATGTGTGTATATGTTTGTATGTGTATTGTTATATTGTGTACCTAATTTTATTTACGTATATTTATGTTGATATGGATGTTTTTTTTTGTTTTTTTTTTATTATATATGTATGTTAGGATACGTGTATTTTTGTGTTTGCATGTATATCGAAGTATGTCTATGCCTATGTATGTGTATGTATGTCTGTATATTTATATATGTTTTTGGTCAAATGTCGTTGCATTTATGTGTATGTACGTATACATGTGTATTTATTACTATAGATAAGTATTTTTATGTAGATATTGATGTGTATGTATATTTCTGTATGTGTGTATGCATGTATGTATGTGTATATATATGTATATATATATATGTATATATATGTGTGTGTGTATATGTTTGTATGTATGTGTATGTATATATATGTATATATGTGTGTGTGTGTTTACTTATGTAGGTTTGCAGTTGTATATATGTATGTTGACACCTACTATATATGAAATTGTTTATGTGTACGTGTAGGTAGGGAAACTTGGGTATGTCATTACGGCCACATGAGTTAGTATATATGTGTGTATATATGTTTATTTTTGTGTATTGCTGTGTATATATGTATTTATTTGTAAGTCTGTGTACACATATTTGTGGGTACATATATGTGTATGTGTATGTGTACTTGATACCATGGAAATGTATACGTATGTATATGTTTATGTATGTGTAGATATTTCGGTATGTATGTATATTTATGTATGTGTGTATGTGTATGTATATATGTATGTGTATATGTATATATATGTATATATGTGTGTATATGTATGTATATATGTGTATATATATATATGTTTGTATGCGTATATATGTGTGTGTGTGTGTGTGTGTATACTTATATGTATATGAGGTGGACATCGTAGTTAACGATGGGTGTTGACTTTAATGACCGTTTTTTTTTTGTTTTTTTTTTACATACACTATTTTAATATATTAAATAATATTAATTTTAATCATTTTTATCTTTGTATATTTACTCGCTTAAGTTAGATTTCAATAGGTTGTTAACATTCATGCAATGACATTTTCTGTCTTAAATATTTATCGGTTGGGGTATCCGACTGTCTGGGTCAATGTCTGTGGATGTGTGTGCATGTATTTATATGTATCTATGTGTATGGAAAGTGCATCCACTTTTAATTATGTATGTATGTACGTGTGTGTTGGTTTCCCTTCTCCCATTCCCCCCCCCCTTTTTTTTTTATTTTTTTTTTTTTTTTTTACATGACAGACCGTGGAGATGTTCTCTGTCTTGTCCCTTTTTTGTGTGTGTATATGTCTTGGTGCTTATGTATTAGAATCTGACTGCGTTTGTTTTACGCGTGAGTTTAGGACCCCATTTACACACCATGAGGATTAAAATGTATACATTGTAAAAAGACCGGATATTAAATATAGCTAAAGTAACTTCAATGAAAAAATAAATTGAATAACATATATATTTCTTCTTTTCTCCTCAGTAATTTTATAGTTGTAAACTTGATAGCGAATAAATGTTAAATTTTGATTTTGTAATTAGCAGTTTTAAGTTTTAATATTAAGTTTTATCATATAATTTAGTAATTATTCGTTGGAATAAATTATTTTTTAATACTAAACATCTGAATAGATATTATAACATGACTTCGTTATCGAGCTTTTTTATTTTCCTGTACTTGTGTTCTGATTGGTCCATCTAGCCTTTGTAACAACGTTTTCCCCTTGCGTTGAATATTAATTAATTTGAAACTTTTAAAACCATTTATTTTACATTCAACGTCATCACTTGATAAGACACCGAAGGTGTTGAAACAAAATGGCTATTTTTGTAGTGATTTTATAACATATTTATGTTATAAATTTTTTTTTTTCTTTAAAAATAAATAATTATATCTGCTCTACTTTGTATTGAGCACTCTTTTAAGAATAGTAATTGTTGGTTATTGGAATTCATTCCATATACACCAATCATATAGTTGTATATATATATATATATATATATATATATATATATATATATATATATATTAATTTTTTTATTTAAGCTCTTGTGACAATGGGCAATTTCTGCACTCTCTTACTCCCAAATAGAACAATGTAAGAATGTTGTAAAAAGTAAATAAAAAAAAAATTAATCAAATTTTCCTTGTATTTTATATTCATGTATACCCCTCCGATATTATGGTAAGACATTAGCTAGATAAAAACTCCATTGCCACTAATGTCTTACCATTATGTAGGAGGTATTTCTGCTGCATACTGTAGATGAATATAATGTATCTACAAGAATAGAATTCATTTTTACAAACAACTTGCTCCCTTCCCCCTCCAAACTGCTGAGACAATCTTCAGAAACAAATCTCCAAGCATTTCCTCTTTGCTTTGTTTCTAGAATGTCAATAGCACTGACATTCACCTTTCCAGGCAAACAACCTAACAAGGACCCACAACAAACACTCTACCCATCAGTGGACACTCAACTTGTATATCTAAAGAGAGTGACCTTTTGCTATGATGCATGCAGCTTGTTTTGTTTCACAGAGTATCACTGAATATAAGAGGGACTTTGGCTGGCCAACAATGCAAGAAATCCTGTCCTCACTTTCAGGTTAGACAAAGAAAACCAAATGCTACATTACAGTAAATCTTATTACTTTAAACATTATATTTTAGTGGATGCACATGTTGGAGTAAACGCCCTGTTTTTTTTAAACAGCTTGAATTATGTCTAATGACGTGTATTCGAATCTTAATAAACAAAATGTGCAATCTCGCAAGATTCACAGACAGCTTCTCAGTACAAGCTTCAATTAACCTTTAAAGAATGCACATTTTCATAAGTTCTAACTTTATTTTTATATAAAAAATGTAAACAAATTTGTAAGAAATTAATGGATTTTTTGTATTTTTAATCTGACATTATTTTCATTATTTACATTCGGAGTATTGTCCTCAACTTTATCATTGTTATCACAATGTTTCGGAAAATCAGAAAGACAAACAGCCCACGGAATTATCAGGGACACTATCATGCTGCCATGTCATGTGTTTGGAATCTTCCAAAACTAATAGCTTATAAAAACATGCTTCCGATCGTCCAAGACTCAAGACAGATTAAATTCTTTGGCTATTTTGTCAATAGAAAATGATCTTGTAAAGAAGATAGAGGCAGAAAGTATCATGAAAAAATTTGAAGATCTAAAAGCTAGAAAAAACTATTTTAAGTAGGATAATGAATATTTTCTTTAGCTTGTATTAAGTTGTATATTGTAATAAACTCATTATTCTACATTTTCAATTTTTCTCTTTGTGAAAATTTAAAAAAAACTATGCTTGTAAGAGTGCTGAAGTTCAGCTTGCCCAGGGAGCCAGCAACCCTAGGTCTATCACTGGGTGTGTTGATGTAGTTAGGGATTGGTTTTACATTTTTTTTTTATCACAGCTAAATCTATAGAATGTTATTTCCTGTATGATTTTTTTCAGCATTAAATTTACTAAAAGCAAAAAATATATTTTGTGTATGAACAGTTTGAATACTTAATATTAAGAATTCCAACTTGAAACAATTCGATATATGGAATGCAATGGGTAAATTTAAGAACAAGAATTAAGACAGAATATAACGATAGACATTGCACTTAAATTTTTGAAGGTCAAAGTTGACTGGGAAGCAAATAATTAGTGAGAAATACAAATAAAAATGTTGCTTTGAACAAGATCTGAAATTTCATCCCAGAGCCTGAGAATCTGTCATAATTTAATGAATTCAAATTTCATAGAAATATACTTCTTTATTCATACCTTATGGATGCATACAATGTAGTGGTTAAGAGCCAAGAAATTGGCAAGCCAAATTCAAATTCCAGTCAACTTTGTTACATTCACTTTCATGCAAATACCCTTCTCTTCTACCTTCAGCTATGGGTTAATAGTAGGCCAGATTAGGCACTCTAACCATAATTGGCAACTAGTATAGAAGGAAATCTCTGAAGTCAAAACTGTATATAGCCATAACAAAGCACATACTATACAGCTTTGAAAAGAATTATAGAGTTCATAATCTAACCGTCATGGCAAAGACACACATTGCCATGCACATCATACCAAACCAACCTCATTCCGTTCATATTCCATTATTGAGATGTAAATTCCATTGAAACAGCTTCTTCCCATGAAGCATTTGTGGAACCAACTCCCAAGAGGATGTTGCAATGACAACTACATTATTAACCTGTTCAAGAGTGATTCATTATCTTCCCCACATATCCCCATAACTGTGCCTTTTACCTCTTACTCTGTAACCCTCTACCTTGAGTGGTTCATGGGCTTTGTACAGCGTGAAAATTGTCAAACTGATGTTGATGAGTTAGGGTAGGTATTCATACATCATACAACTTGCTTTAACAGTTGCAACAAGATAATGAGAAAAAAATTTGGTATCATGTTGTTAGAAGCCATAAGTTTTAACACTCATTTGCCTTTGGTGTCTGTTGAAGGAATTTTGAAAAAGGTCAGGTTCATCCAGAAAGTTGTTGAACATATTCTCCATTATTATTAATTTTTGACTCTTATTTACTTTCATCATCATTTTTTTTTTATTAGATGAAGTATTGTCAGCCATTATTATTAATTTTTGACTAGGATTTACTTTCGTCTTCATTACTTATTAGATGAAGTATTGTCAACCATCATTATTAATTTTGACTAGGATTTACTTTCTTCTTCATTTTTTATTAGATGAACCATTGTCAGCCATTATTAATTTTTGACCAAGATTTACTTTCATCTTCATTTTGTATTAGATGAAGTATTGTCAGCCATTATTAGTTTTTGACTAGAATTTACTTTCATTTTCATTTTTTATTAGATGAAGTATTGTCAGCCATTATTATTAATTTTTGACTAGGATTTACTTTCCTCTTCATTACTTATTAGATGAAGCATTGTCAGCCATTATTATTAATTCTTATTAGCATTTACTTTCATCATTTTCTATTAGATAATGTAAATAATTATAAATTGTAATTGTCTTGCTTTTTATTATGAATTTATTCAGACTGTTAATTCTACAACAGTGATTAGAGAGTGCAACTCAGAAATAAAGGATAAACTGTCAGTAAAATTTGAACTCACATCTCTCATACCTTGTGGAAGATTGAGGTCATGAAAATTTGACCTTGTAAAAATATTCAATTCATCCAAAAATGACTATCTGAAAATGTATTACTTGTAGAGTATAAAATTTCTAACATAATAATTTTACATGCTTAAACACTGAAATTTTTCAAGATTAATAATTTGATATATGTTTTAAATACTGTGCAGATTTTATCTTTGTAAATTATAAATGAATTAAATTCTGTTTTAAATTTTAACTCAATGGGGATATCATATTTTTATAATTTTTCAATAAAAAAAGACATTTTTATTTTGCCTGGAAGTGATTAATTAACAGAATATGTTCTGATAATGTGCTCACTATAATCTGAGTCTAATTTGTTCATTCTATTTTAATTCTTAGTTTATACAAATTTTTTTCTTCACAAATACTAAAAACTCGAGGAAAACTGGTAATGAATGATAATAGTCCAGATGAAATTTAAAAGGGAGATAATAAATGTTCACAAATCTCATTTGTTTTCTTAAAATTATGTTGGATATAATGAATGCTTTTGGTGGTAAATCAGTTTAGTTATTGACTTGTTGCTTGCAAAAACCAGTTTTATTAGGAAACATCCTTTAACTTCACTTTGTTATGCTGAATAAAGTTTTCTTACCTCGTTTTGACAGGTCCCAAGAAAATATTGCAATTAATACAATCATCAATAGTTACAGTCGCAATGTGGTCAAAAATGTAGATACTGGTATTCTGTAAAAAAAATAATATTGAATGAAGACAATTTCATGGGTTGATAAAGAAAAAAAGAAAGATATATAAATGACCTACTGGTTAACCCACTAGTGTAACAAGGCACTAGGCATTTGATATAAGGATATTTTATTCACCAGTTTATTTTTTCTTTTTATACTCAATAAACCTGTTAAAGTTATCAACAGTGTTGTGCAATTTATTAAATGAGTTCTTATTCCAGCCTGATTCTCAATGTGGTGCTTGGACACAAAGAGAAAAAGTCACTGTGGCTATAAGTTAAGAATTATTCCTTCTTAACTATGGTACACAATGTACATAAAGAGGTCTATAGGAATTAAATCCTATATGTATTTTTCAGCCAATAAAATCCTATAAGATTTGTTTGATAAACAAATACTGATAAAATACTTGACGGACATAATTGTACAACTACCATGCGTAATTTTTTGAGCATTTAGAAAATAACAACAATAATTCCCTTTCATCACTCCTGCAAATTTGAAAAAGTAGTTTTTGCAAGTCAGTGTGAAATTATTTTGTAACTAATGAAAACCTTGTATTCAAAAAGTTCTCACCTCTATGTGAAATTAGAATTTGGATTTCCCTTATGGATATAAAAATAAAAGCATACTACTTCTCAATATTCAAAACAATTTCAGAGGACAGCTTGATCTATACATGCACACAATGGAAGATATGAGCCAGCAGCAGCCAACTAAGACTTTGTCTATGCACTGACAGACACATAAGGCTGACTGTCATAAAGTAACTGTCCACACATCTTATATATAAGATATAAAGGTTTTTGTGAGATCATTGACTTCAAAAATGAAAATATCCATCAATGGAAAATGCTGATTCAGTAAAATTTCAACTTGTGATATCTTGAGAATGATTAGGGATTTTTCCTTAAAATTTTCAAGATTTTCTAACGACTATAAGATCTATAACATATATTAAAATGGAAAAAAAAATTATTTTTTTGGTTTACATTTCTTGCTTAAACTGACATGGAATGACTCTGTAGGCATTTAAAAAATGATCAGGGAAGGAAACAGACATTGATTCACCCTAAACTAGACTGGAGAGATGACCAGTTCTAACGGGTGATTGATGAGGAAATGACCACGTAATGAGGTTAGCTGCAAGGATGGCAATAAACAGTTCCAAACCAAATGACAAGTGGCCCTTTGACAAGGCATCGCATAGCACCAAAAAGCCACTCCTGCCAGAGTTACAGTAAAGACATTGGCAGCAGGATGTTAGATGTTAATGCTTATATTCATAAAGTCTAGGTACCATAGCAAAGAGTATTTATAGAAAAGATACAGGAAGGCAACCTTACACGGTGGGAAAGTGACTGAAGCCATGCCACCAGATCAGGACTGATAATATTGCTGATTCTTTGAATTTTATCAAGGAGCTCAAGGTAAATGGCAGGAGCACTGAACCATACGTGGTAGCAATATTCTAAGCTTGAACAAATGGTAGACTTATAAATATGTATGATATATTCTGGAGAAAAAAATTATCTTGCATGACACAGTGAACCAACTTTCTTAGCAGCAGTCCTAGCAATGGATTCAATATAGTTTTCCATTTTGTCAGCTGAGAACATTAACCCAAGAAGGCACAACGAGTCATTTTCCTGGAGGTTAGCATTAGCCATGCTGATGGAAGGCAGAGAGGAGTCTCTCAGATGATTAATGGAGAGAAGTTTAGTTTTGGAGGAGTTAAAATTAACAAGCCATCTTTTTCACCAATTAACAAAAGACTTCAGGTTTTTTTGAACATCAGCTGCCATTTTGACCTTATCGAATGATCAGCCTACTATTGAGACAGGAATAAATGATTGTGTCATAGATACCGAGTTGAGAGCTGAGGTCATCGGGAAGGACAATAATGAAAATTAAAAACAAAGTAGGATCAAATATGGAGCCATGTGGGACACCAGTATCAGTATGAAGGCATCTAGATAAGTGGCCATTCAGGATAACTTTCATTTCATGATTTGATAGGAAAGACTGGATCAATTCAAAAATTTGTCTGGAGATCCATAACTTTTCAGCTTGTGGAGAAGACCTTAATACCAAACCCTGTTAAAACCCTATATTGCAATTTTATAATTTACCATTCATCCATGCATTGAATATTTTTGCTACATCTGGTCTGGTGTTTCTACTATGTATCTAGGGATTTTCTTGACAAAATTCTAAGAAGAATCTGCAATGTTATCAGTCATGCAGCCACAACTAGAGTAATAGTTAATAACCACGGTGCCATCTGAGTTTTTGAAGAAATGTTGGCTAATAGTATCAACTTCAGTAAGCACTGTTGCTCACTGTTCCTAGACTTTTTCAAATGGAGAAGGGGGTTGCAATATCTTTGTCAGACTGTTATCAGTTTGTTGGTTTCATTCTAATGTTAGAGTTGTTCTAATTTGTAAATATTTTCTTGGGATTTGAACATTCTTTTTATCTTTTCTTTAGATACAGGTCACTTGTTTCACTAAGGTGAGAGGTTATTGGTTGGTGCCAGCATATCTGGAGATTAGGCCCCTAACTTTTGAATAATTTTTTTGTAGGTTGATTTTGCTTTCCTTTTCATCTTCTTTCTTTATTAATATTTGAATATCTTTTTGTTAGGTTTTCCATAATTGTTGAAAACATTCTAAACAGACAGCTTGACAAAACTAAAGTGCACCATGTTTTTTTTTTTTGTTTTTTTTTCTTATTTTAATTTTTTTATGTCTTTATCAAGTTCATCCTGTGTCATTTAGTTTAAAATAGAATTTCAGATAAGTCTTTTATCATATTTTTTTAAAACATTCTTTTTAGAGCAAGGAACCTATTAGCAAAAATAAGTTTCAAGCCAATTATGAAAACTAATTTATAAGTATTTAATTTGTAATGAAGCTTTCCTGTGTTTTTTTATAAATATTTTCATGGCAATCGTTCTGATGAACTCTCCACTTTGGTAACTTGAATTCATGAATTTAAACTGAGAACAAGAATAGCTGTTATGTCTCATCATTTTACAGTTGAAATTGCTAGATGTAACCGTAGGTTCTATTCTAATAGTTTCTTCTCTCACTCACACTTCTTACTTGTGGAACTCTCTTCCAGTTTCTTATTTTCCTGTCAACTACAAACTTTAATTTAAATGTAATGTCAGTTTCCATGCTCTGTGCTTTTGAATCCTGCTCTTTTATTGGCCTTCCTCCTCAAAAAAGGTTTTCTTAGTTTCTTTCATTCTCAGTAACCCCTTGCATCTTAGAGGCTTTATCTCATAGCTAGTGGTGAAATGATTAAAAAAATAAGTAAATTCTGTCAGCTTCCCAATAATCCAGATTTCACTCTTTATAACTTCTGGTTATCAACACTAAAAAAGAATTAAAACTATGCATAAGATTAAAGAGAATGTGGTAAGGCAGCTGATGGTAATCCCAAAAGACGATATTGTTCTGAAATATGGAATAGATGCGTGTCATAACCCAAGTTTTGAAAGGGATTATAGTACCATTGCCAGAGGTTGGCTATTTTCTCCTGCAACATCGCAAGCTTCTTGTTACTCCATCGCAATTTTCAGGGAAAATATTCCCTAATTCCACCAGTTCAGACATTTATCACTAAAACCTGTCATGCCATATACACAGGGATGAGACATCATCATTTCCATTGTATTCCATTAGTAAGGAGGCAGTTCCATTCAGACATCATCTTCCCAAGGATGCTTCCCCAAACATAACTATCAGTGTAGGCCAGTGGTTCCCAAACTTTTTTTCTCTGGGCCACATTTTCAGAATTAAAATTTGTTTGAGCCTCACTAAATTTTATGCGATAATAAGTACATTTAAAAATAAAAATAAAAAAAAAACAGAGAGAAGGTTAAAAGGGAGATAACAGTGAATTTGAAGTCAGTATCTTTGGTAACTCTCTCCTCCAATTTGCGGAACCTAATTACTGTATTCTTAATACTTGATATAATGCAAAAAGATCACAATGATAAAATTGGTCAATAATTATTTAGAACCATTTATACTGAGACTCATGCATACAATTATAAGTAATCCATAATAATATTTTAAATTTTGAAATCATATTTATTTTTGGCATATGAATTATTTGAAACTGTTTCTAAATCTGATTACCTTTCAATCATTCCAGAGATGGATATTGATTCACCCTGGACTAGACTGGAGTGATGACAAATTCTACCAGGTGGTTGATAAGGAAACTAACATGTAATGAGGTTAACTGCAAAGATGACAAACAGTTCCAGACCAAATCACTAGTAGCCCTTTGACAGGGCATAGCACCAAGAGGTCACTCCTGCCAGAATTACAGTGAAGACATTGGCAGCAGGATGTTAGATGTGGTCAATGGCAGACTATTGACCACATCTAACATTTGATTGATTTGTTTTTTACAGTTTATCAACCTTTTGCAGACTATTTAAAGCCAGAAAATCTTTTTAGATTGCAAGAATTTTTTTAATTATTTTTAAATGTATTTCTCTCTGTTTTTTTATTTTTTTATTTTTAAATGTACAGAATATAACAGACCAAATTTGTGGCACTGAACTCCAATAGTGTCATGCAAAATGATCCTTCGTACTAGACAATGAATTAAGCCTTATTAATCAGAGATTTAAGCCTAAAATACTCAAAGATTATGAAGTCATTATTTAACATAGAATAAAATAATTTATACTGCTTTTTTGACAAAACTATCAATTGATAAAAATGAATGAGAGTAGAAAATGCAAAGTTGATAAATATAAATTTAGGTAAGCAAAAACAAAAAGTAAAAATAATACAAATGATCTTCAGGTTCGTTGTACAAAAACAAATAAATACTAATACAGAAAAACCCAATAACTGTGGAAAATGTTGAAAGAAATAATAAACAATACATACATAAGTTCAAATAAATATAATAATCATAATATATATAATAAATGAAATAAAATAAGTAACAATTGCAAATTATATTAAATTCAATCTACACTATAATCTCTTCAACTCTAAGGTCAAGCATTACTTATCAAGCATCCTTATAATCTGCCCCTCCTACAACAATCTCATTTATTAACCCCCTACATTGAGTGGCTCTTGGTCCTTGTGTGAACATTTAATAAAGAAAAAATATAAATGTATAAGGTTTAAGTTAAATGTTAATAGTTAATGATTGAATCCTTTCCAGATGGACCTCATATAATGGTCACATTTGATTGATTTGTTTTTTAGTTTATCAACCTTTTGCAGGCTATTTAAAGCCAGAAAATCTTTTTAGATTGCAAGAATTTTTGAAATAATGATTTACTGATACAAGTCCTTCTAATTAATGCATAAATGAAGGTAGAATAAGTGGATTCATACCTTTCTCCAAAGGTATTTGCATGTGGATATAATGAACCTGACCAGAATTGGAACAATTGTTATCAACACCTGCTTGCTTTGTGTTTTCTTATCTAGTGTGCTGAGTGTATTTGCAATCTTCCAGTTTCAAATTAGAGTTTTTTTAAGCAGAGTAAAAATTTCTGAAAATACTTGTGTATAATATGAACCTCCTAAAAAAAGAATATATTTTTATTCAACATTACATAAACAAGAAATTTCCTAATTGTAAGTATGTAAATATTTATTTCTAAAAATTACAAGTAGAAGTAATGTTAGCCAAGTGGTTAGTAACATGGGAAAATTGAGTCAGAAAGTTCAACTCCAACTGAGATAATCTGTTAGCCTCCTATGAATGCCTGTGGAAAAGGCAATAGAAATAAATTATGTAATTGACATTAAAAAATGTCTTTGATAAAAAAAGAATTCACTTACAGTAATTATGAAAATTAGTACAAAAAATATTTTTTAAAATTCAAAGAATAGAATTTCTTTTTTGGTCTTATATTTGTTTGTTTTTGTTTCTATAATTTTTTTTATAACATAAAAATAAATTTCTTATTTTTAATTACTTGGAAGCAACAATCTTGGACCAAGTGAAGTCTGTCAGCATCTTTTTAAAGTAACCGATACAAAGTATAATGAATTGGTGTGATTGTATCTGTGGTATAATCTAAGTGTATTAAATTAGGTGGGGGAAGAAACTAGTTAATGCATATAATTTAAATTATTCCTCTCCTCATTGATGATCTGTTTTTATAGTGAAGGGCAGATACCATTTCTTGACAAGGGAGGTAATTGTAGATTACTCCACAGTATTCATCTTAGACATTAAGAAACCTAGACAAGGCTCGGTACTTCTGCTAGTATTGTATATTAGGTTGATGCAAAAGTTTCCAGCATTTGAGACAAAAGCTTTTTTTTTAACATGAATTCATAGCATCATTATTCAATCATCAAAATATTTTTCTTGGTTTTCTATGATTTTACTGGAAATTACCTAGAGTTCCATAATCCTTCAGAACATGAACGATCATGGCTCTATGCATTGTCACAATTGTTCTTAGGAAAGCTAGTGGAGTGGTTTCTTGAATTCAGAGTTGTCTGTCTTATAGACTGGTTGCCAACCAAGGCTATAGAGCATATATTCAATCTCCCAAGTATTACTCCCATTACTTGGGAGATTGAATGGAGAGTTCAGTTTAAGACAAAGGCATAATTTTTTGGTTAATTTGGAAATTTTGGTGTTATAGAATCTGTTCCCTGAAGTTCCAGAAATCTGCGAGTTATGATAACAAGAAGTGAAATTAAGATTAAAAAAATACCTATCAATTGACTCCACATTTTAGTTTTCACTTCTGATATGAATATTTTTTCATTGTATAGCACCATCAATGAAAAAATAAATGTTGATTTATTTTCAAGCCTTAGTGTTTATATATTTCAATCAAATAAAATTTATTTTCTATGTTTAATGTCCCTTGAGGATGTGGGCAATCATGGAACTCCACAACTTCCTATCTTTTGTAGCTCTTAGCAATATTTGTCTTTTTTATATCCCTCCAGCTCCTTGTTCTGCAAACTGTTTTCTCTCTGTTCCTCATGCTTTCAATATGTCCTGTGAGTGTCAGATTCTCCAAACTTTCTTTCCTCATTATGTGTCCCAGAAATTTCAACTGACTTTCTGATTTTAAGTATTTTGTTTCCATTTTCCTTAAAATTTCCTTGTTGCTTATATGTTTTGTCTATGATATACTCAGCCTCCTTCTGGAGAAGCACATTTCTCTTGCCTCAAGTCTTCTCTTTATCTGTGAGGAAAACAAAACTTACTATTTAAAAAAAAAAGATTAGCTTTGATTCTGTGAATACTTTGAGGATTTTTTTTCTTTTTTAGCTGGAACCACTGACCAGACAAAGAATGATATATAAAGAGAAAAAAATGAAAATCTGTAATTTACAAGGTTTACAGAATATGCTGCAGGATGAAGAATTTCCTATTCAAGCTCCAAGATTTTTTGTTGTGGTATATTTATGACAAGAGGAAGAGTTATGTCAGAGTATTGCTGCCACATCTGGGCTGGAGCTACACAATCCCCACTTTCCAGACTCAACTAAGTTCAACCTTGTGGGTGATAAATTGTTTTCAACCCTTCAACCACTTCCTCACTGATGGCCTTTCATGCTATTTTTATTTTTATTGTTTGGACAAACTATATTCCTTGGTTCCACCAGCCCAGACCTTTACAGCTAAGATCCACCATGCCACATCCAGGGAGTCGACTCATCCTCATTCCTTTCATATTCCACTGACAAGAAAGAAGTTCCACTCAGACAGCTTCTTCCTCTGAACTGTTTCATTGTGGAATGAACTCTGAAAGGATGCTTTCCCAATCACTACAATCTTAACCTCTTCTCATCAAGGGTTAACTATTTTCTATCCTACATATCCTCATAATATGCACCCTTGTCTCTCTCTTTCTCAATTTAGTAATCCTCTACCTTGATTGGCTCTTGGGTCTTGTATTTGGTGAACATTAATAAAAAAAAGCATATGCAGTAGTTACTAACTTCCTTGCTAAAAAAAAGAAAGAAAAGAAAAGAAAAACATTTAAAAAGGTCTTTTCTGTTCCAGTGCATTGCCAAAACAAGTTGATTTACCTCAAATTTTTCATTTATTTTCTTCTTGAGCTCAAAATCTCCTTTCAAAGTTCTGCAAACAATTCTTGAGACATACTTGCACTGACCGCTCCATAAATTTAACTGATCCTGTTATATGGCGTACCTATGAACATTAATGGATATGTCCCAATCCTCATAAATACATTGGACACAATTGTAAGTGGGGGGTAATATGCAGTCTAAGTAGTCCACCACTAACAGTGGTTTACCTACTTCACGCTACTGGTGAGTATTGTATTTTGTTGATGTTATAAGGATTACCATTTCATTTCCAACCTCCATTTTAGTTATTCCTCATTCAGTAACCCTTTCTAGGTTACAACAGATCCATTGCTGAGTTTGCACTGCACAAACAAGATTATCACCAAAATAAACTAAAATTATCACTTTTCTACAACCAATTCTAAAACAAGTATGCAATAAAGAGTCGAGTAAATTTTAAAGACACTTCTAAGATTTCTCTAACATTATGCAAAAAATAGCACAGTAAACTTTTACATTAATCTAGTAATATTTATTTCCACTTTCTATTTTTTTTTCATAAACAACTGAATAACAAAACAAAGATTTTTTATGCAACACATTTTGCTCTATTTACACAATTTACATTGTTCGGAGTGTTGTCATCTTTATTGTCATATTCACCTTCCTCAGGTGATATACAAAGAATTTCAAACTGAACCCTTTATTTAGCCCACAGAGTTTTATATGCTCACTTTCAATTTATTCCATTTAGTAACTCAACTCAAAGTTTTTGTTGATATCTGCTGTAACCAGGTATTGAACTCAAATCTCTGTGTCAAGCAACACTTTTATTCACTGAGCCATGTGTTCCTTGAGGAAATATAGACACATCTTTTGTTCCTTGAAAGAAATTCTTCAGATTAATAACAGTTTTTTTGAAGTCTTATATATATATATATATATGTATGTATGTATGTATGTATATATATATGTATACAGTATTTACATCCACATCTTTGTCGCCATATTTGTCACAACGTTTCGGCCGTTGCACGCTCCGGAATTTCGAACTGAACCCTTTATTTCGATCCCTGTAGACTGTTCTAGTTCCACATGCCATGTTTGATGGATGTCAGTTATCAGTTATCACCTGCTAATTTTCCCTCTGAAAGTTCTCCACTGCCTTAACCGGGTATTGAACTCACACTCTTTGGGTTTGTTACTGGATTTAACCAACATCTTTATCCACTGCGCCATGTGTCCTTGAGTATGAATTTCTGGGTATTATAAACCTAATGTTTTCAGCAACCATTTTTACCAGTGCTGATATTGCAATTTTTGCTGTTATCATTCCATGTTTTTACCAGAGCTCATATTGCAACTTTGTTATCATTGCTTTTCTCTGGCACTCCTTATTACTGGTTCCCATATTGTATTTATACTTGGTCGGCTCAGGAGATTTTTGTGGCCTAGCATATGTGCAGATTCCTTAAGTTTACACATTTTCCAATGGTGTTCCCTATCTATGATCTCAACATGATCCCACAGGGGACGGTGATCTCCCTTCTCTCTCCATATGTGGTCAGCCACGCCTGATTTTTCTACTTCCCCTTGCGTTACAGCTTTCTGGTGTTCTTGAAGCCTTACCTTGAGGGAGCGGCCTGTCTCTCCTTTATATTCCTTTCCGCAGCTGCACGGGATAGTGTACACACAGTCTTTAGTCATGTTCTCCTGTATGGGGGGGATCTCACTCAAGAGAGATATCTGCGTAGTGTTGTCAAGCTCTTGATGGTTGTCCTGATGTTATATGGACCGCAGATCCTTTGTATTTTCTCTGATAACCCCTTCACATAAGGCAGGCAGACTGTTTTCTGAGTGTTGTTGTCCTCCTCCTTTTGTACCCACCTATCCTAGTTTTGGGGGGCTGCTGTGATGTACCCAGGGTAGTTGTTACATTGTAGGGTACTACTTATACTTACCAATTCTTTATCTAACATCTCTGGGTCGCCACTTATGACTTTTGTTCGGTGTTGTAAGCAACGGACGATCCCTTTCTTTACGCTGTATGGATGGTGGGAGTTGAAATCGAGGTACTGTCCGGTGAATGTTGGTTTACAGTATACGGATGTCTTGAACCCATGCTCTGTTTGAGATATTAGTACATCCAGGAATGGGAGTGTGTTGTTACTCTCTTTCTCCATTGTGAACTGTATCGAAGGTCTTATTGAGTTCACATGGTCCAGTAGAACCTGGACATCTTCCTGGTGTGGTCAGAGTATGAAGGTGTCATCTACGTACCTTACCCATATAGTAGGCTTTAGCGATATAGATTCTAATGCCATTTCTTCAAAGTATTCCATGTATATATTCGCCATTGCTGGTAATAATGGCGAGCCCATTGCTAAGCCCTCATCCTGTCGATATATGTGTGATCCCATTCCGAAGTGTGTTGTTTGTGTACAGAAAGTCAACATCTCCGTCAGATTATCTATTGGAATACTGGTCCGTTCTTCTAGGGAAGAGTCAGAGGTCAATTTGTCTCTAAATACTGAGAGTACCTCCTCCGTGGGTACCTTGGTGAACAAACTCACCACGTCCAAGCTCACCATCTGGTTGGATAGGATGGGAGTATCTTTGCATTATGTTTGCTTTGAAACATAATTAAAAAAATTTTTATAATTATATATCTATTACTTGATCACAAATAAGAAAGTAAAAAAATGTGTAATTAAATTCCTAAATTTTAAAATCTTAATTTTAACAATACCGTATCTCATATACTAATAAATATAGTATTTTAGATCTTTATAAATAAAAATATAAAAATATAAAATATGATTTAATCATATTTGAAGCAACTTTAAGACAATCCCAATGTATTTTATAAAAAATAAAAAAAAATAAATAAAAATGCCAATGTATTGCAGTGTATCTTATGTATGCTGTTAAAAAAAGGGACAGGATGACACGTTCTCATATAAGGAAGCCAGTATCGATAGGCAGAAATTACAAACCCACACCTAACCCTTAATCTATATTTACACTTTGCCATCTTAAATTAGACTTGTATCCTGATTCGTCAAAAAAGGCAACACCCTTTTAAAATTTTATAATCCCTTTCTCCCTCTAACTTAAACTATATAATACTATTTAGCTTATAAAAAGTAAATCATTTTTTTAGAAAGTTATTCAACATTGCTTGAGAATGGAACAAAAATTTTAATTTTTAAGTTTAATTTAAAGTTTAGTTTTTAGTTCCGAAACTTTTTTGTTATTAAATATCTCACATTGTAATAATAGATCTGCCAAGAATTATATACCCAAAACACATAAAAAAAATATATATATAAATCAATATATTCAAACATGTTTCATTGAATAATATAGACATATAGTATCTATTTTTATATTGATCCCTTCCAGTTCTCTAATCAGTTTTTTGATTTTAAGATGAAATTCAAAGAAGGCACCGTAGTTTTTTCTCACCCAAGTACTTTCAATTTTTTCCAAGATCATCTTCAGGGGTAAATTAAATTTTAAAATAATTACAGAGTGCATTTGTGCATGTTTTTAAAAATCACCATAACAATGAAATGCAGATTTTATCACAGTTACCATAAGTTTGTCTTTGTAATTTACCTCAGAAGATAATCTTTGATGAATTTCATCTTAACATCAAATTTAATTCATTCCTGAAGGCCGTTCGCAAGCCGAAACTATTTTCCTCATAGGAAGCAACGTAAAAAGGATTAATCCACTACTGGGCCCCAGATGATTGCTTATTTAAAATTTACAACAGTATCTTGTGCTTAAGTTCATACACAAAACCAACAAAAATCATTAAATCTAACATGAAAAAATAAAGACAATACTAAACAGATAAAAACTTGTACAGAGTCGAGTTGATGCTGTAAGTAGAAGATAGTGAGAAAGGGAAGAGATGTTATTGTTTGGAAGGGGAGTCCCCTTCCCTAAAAACCAGGGCTGTGGAGTTGGAGTCAGAGTTGAAGTCGGGGAAAAACTATACAGACTCCGACGGATTCGATAAATGTATAAAGTCACTCTAATTTAACACATTTACGGAATCCATTTATCACGTTAATGTGGACTTTTCTTTCTATGCTGGGGTAGAACCTATTTGATGATGAAACGCTTACTTGAACTAAAAGCTTTCCTGGAAGATCTAGATAAGCAGAATGTTTCACTAACTGATAACCAGTGGGCACAAGTACAAAAACTAGAAGGTCTGCTTTATCAGCCTTATGTCGTCACTAAGAAAATGCAATCTGAGAAATTAACTCCTGGTGGATTCTTGCTGAAGTGGAAAAAGTCGATATTTAGTCTCAACAAAAAAGGAGGATTAATTGCTGATGATATTGTTGTTCTTTTAATGAAAAGAAGAGATTCTCTCTTAATGGACAATAAATTTTTGCAAGCTGGTATTTACGTTGATCCAATGAAATGAATCCTACTAAGCAGTGAACAAACTGATGTATGAAAACAAGCACTGATTGAACTAGCATAACACATGAAAGGACCAAAGGACCAGTTAGAATACAGGTTACTCAAGTTAGGAGTGCATGCATAGGTTTTATGAGATATGTAAGCCATAATTACTTAATTACAAAGAGAAGAGTCAGAGTCGGAGGTACAAAAAATAAAGGAGTTGGAGTTGGAGATTTTTTGTTCCAACTCCGCAGCCCTGCCAAAAACATCAGGTAACTGTCTTTCTGTGGTTTATTCTCTTTCTATTTGTTCACTTAGTACCATACAACTCTACTCAAGGCTTATAGGGCTGATGTCTCATTAAAGTTTTTTCAAATGGGATTTTTTTTTTGTCTACGCTTTAAAATATTTCTAAAGTGAGACATGGCATTGTCACTGAAAATGTTTATGCTGCGGCTTGCTACTGATTTATCAGGGTGATATTGTTCCAAAAAACTTTGCATCTCACCCTATTTTTTCACCAGCTAGCATGTTTGATGTTTGAGACACTGTTCATCACCCAATTTTTTGTGATGAGAGGCATTTGTGACCCAAGGTTCCACTGTATTCTTTAATCATGTAAATATTCAGAGCTATAAATTTTAAGTCTTCTCAAGTAAAAATTGATCATTATACTGGATTTTATTTTGTTGTGGTAAAAATAGAAGTTTATGAGATCATTTTTGTTGGTTCCTTTTTTGATTGACATTTAGGTTTAGATCATTATCTATATAGTTTAACAGGATATCAAGGAAAGGTAATGTTTAAGTAAATTTAATTGTATCTTTGATTTTTATTTATTTACACACTCAGGTAATATTGTTTTAAGGGAAGATATTAATAAAGCATCATTGAAATATATTGATTGTTTATGTAAAATAAATACTTTTAATTCATTCAAATGTTTTACAGTTTGAATTGTAGTTATTTCAAATCACTTAATCGGCTAAGATGAAACGTGTAATTGTTTAAATTTTTATGAAAACCTGAATTTCTCCTCATTCAGTAGGAATCTGAAACAGATGCCATTTATGTTGAATGTGAAAAAAAATAAAAATGCTTACTTCACATTTCTCTATAATGAATTGTTGACCCTCAACTGTTCCTGGCATTCGACCCACACAGTTGTCTTTCACATTGGAGATTGTATAATCCTGAACATTCACCTGCGGTCTGTTATCCCTAGAAGCAAAGAAAGGAATCAGGTTGAAAAAGGCTTTCAGTTTGATAGAAATTGAGAAAAAAAAAAGAAAAACAAATCAAGATGAAAAAGAAGACAGTAAAAATAACACCAAACAGAACGGAAAGACGACACTAAATCAAAATAGAAAATAAAATAAAAAAGACAAAACGAAATACAAAGTATAAAAAACAAAAACAAAAATAACACAAAATCAACAAAACAGAAACATTTTAACTTTGAGTAAAATTATTGACATACCAAATTTTGCTCAGAAACCAAATACTTTCTTTATATATCATTTGATATCTTTATATATTTGATGATATCAATACAACATATGGCTGATGCATTCTTCAGACATTTTTTACAATCCATGAGAAAAGAACAAAGCTCAATAGTATGAACATTATTTTGCATACATTAAAAAATCAAAAGTCAAAAGGTTTTTCAAATATAAATTACAAATATAAAGTTGGGGGATGCAAATAAAACTAACTGTTTTATGTTAATCATGGAACTGTGCTACATGGAGGCATTCAATTTCCTGAATTATATATTGTAGTGAAAGAAATAATCATCTACCTCGAAAAAGAGTTTGTGCTTTGTGTGCAATCTGCTGAAGAAAAATTACCAAAAAGTAGTTAGCAAACATCAAAGACTAGAATCTATGCTAATCTTCTTCCCTTCCCTGAATGGCATGAACAATCAGAAAACTCTCTTGGTGAATAAAAGCTGTTTTTCGCTTATGCTGGGATTTTGATTTTCCAAGCTTGGTGTACAAACACACGTTTTTGCTGTTGAGAAATGACAGTTAGATTTGTGACCCCATTTTGTCATTTTCTATGTTGCCTGTTGGACTGTTATGATGGACTATCGTTTGAACTGTGATATGGCTACAAGTGTTGCAGTCAAAAGACAAGAAATCTATTGCAGAAAGATGGACATACAATGGAAAGGCTATCAGGAGCCGGAGAGTCAGAAACATCACACTCAGTATCAACAACGGTGACCCTGTCACAGTCAGTGTGTTGGGTGCAGACAGCACATTATTAGGTTTTAACCTGCTCCTTGGGATAGACATTATTAAGGAGCTGGGCAGAGTATGCATCACAGAGGCGGGTGAAGTCAAGTTTTCTAGTGCACCCATCTGTGCTGCTTTGAGGATCAACGGGCCCGACTTTAGCGCAGAGTTCGACCAAAGAATGAAGACATGGGAAGCACTGTGGAAATGGTCGGAAAATAACCCACCAGAAAAGCTCCAGAACCAAGTGTCAGTGTACTCGGTGTCCGAACGCATCAAGAAAGAATACCAGCACGAATTGCAGATGTAGCGGGACAATAGATGGCTGACTCCGTATCATGAGGAGGAGCTTGGTCCTCAAAGAGGCCTCATCCTGTTGATGGCCATGGTACAGAAGAACAAGGGAAAGGTGTATCCTGTACTAGATTATAGAGAACGGAACGAACATGTAGACGCATAGGATGAGACAATTCGTCAAGCAATGTCAGCTTACATTGACAACATCTACACCAATGAAGCCTTAGTGTCCGCTGCACGGGTGAGACAGCATCTTGCTGACTTTGGGCTTGAGTGTAAGAACCCAGAACGACTGGAATACAGTGCTTGTGTGCTCAGCTTGCAGGTCAGGGGTGAGCATAACGTGCTTTACTGGAAATATGGAAGCGAGTTCCCAGACATTCCCAGACACATGACACGATGTAGCGTGTTCTTGTTATGTGGAAAGCTGGTGAGACATTTTCCTGTGAGCAGTTGGATTTGCATTGCGACTGCCTTTATCAAAAGTAGGGTGACTACTGTCACTTCCGGCTGGGATGACAAAACAAATGATGCTTCCCTTCAAGACATGATAGCGGAAGTCATTACCAGGGTGCATAAATACGTCAGTATTGAACTCCCACTTTGGGTCCTATCATGTCCTCATGGACACATGGCAAAGTGGATAAAGGCATTGGTTAGATCCAGTGACAGGACACAAAGAGTGTGAGTTCAATACCTAGTTAAGGCAGTGGAGAACTTGGAGAGGGAAATTATAACTGATAACTAACATACGTTAGACATGGCACATGGAACTAGAACAGTCTACCCCAGTGAGCGAAATAAAGGGTTCAGTTCAACATTCCAACCACCTGAAGAATGCCGGAGCATATAACAGCCGAAACATTGTAATAAATATGGTGACAAAGATGAGGACAATAGTCCAAATAATGTAAATAGTGTACATAATACCTCATCTCAGAAATATAGACAGATACATTAGTGAGAGGGTTGTGATGTTGTGTCTATGAGAGAGAAGTTTTAGGGGGGGAAAATAATTCATCACATACAAGGCTATGCAAACACTCTTGAACTCTGTCTAGATTGACAAGAGTAGATTGGCAAGGTCCAAGCCAAGATATAGAAGCAATACTCCAATTTTGGCTTGATCTGACTGAACATGTCTGGAGGAGTCAGGTACTTTGTGGAGCCATATACAGAGCCAACTATCTTTCTAGAATCTTCATAGATTTATTGTAGATTAGTTCCACACGGTCTAGGATGAACTTCTTAAATCCCAATAGATGCTCAACATGGAACCACCTCTTAATTGCTGTTGTTCTCAGGTACACCCGACCTGGGGTGGTAACACCTGTTAGGGTCCTAGCTATGGGCAAATAGTGACACCTCCTCCCAAAAAAAGCAAAACACTAAAAGCATAAAAATACGTTTTTATATATTAAAAAAATTAACAGCAATACATATTTCTAGTGAAATGACCAATACATATTTATAATGAAATTACCAGTAATACACATTATCTATAGTTGAAGGCATACCATTGTGTTCAAAATATTTAGATTTCAGCATTCAATAACCCATAGATGTTGATAAACCACCAAACAAAATCAAGAAGCCAAACAACCAACATAAAAGAACTCTTTCATGACATTAGAAGTCCATATAATATCCTACAATTTCCTAAATCAAATGGTATTCTAAAATATAACTTCAACAAAACTACAACATAAAATACATATATCACTGTTTCTAGTAATCATGTCCACACAAACATCTATATGCAAATGAAGCTGAGTATCATCTACCATGTATTGAATTGTGAAAGCAGAATAACATTTTTATTACTTCAAAGCTTCAAAGAAAATTAAATTTTGGCATTAAATGACCCAAGAGCAGTTGATATGCCATTAGATAAATAACTAAATAAATCAATCAATAGATGCTCCAAGCAAAGATCCTCATTAAAAGTAAAACCCTTCATTGTAACTGGTGAGAATTTAGGGTTAACTTAGTGATGATGAAAAGTTACTAACTTGGTTTTGGCAGTATTGAAAGTGACAAGCCAGTTTTTTTCCCACTATATGGGAAAAAATTTTTTAAAAATAAAAAAAATTTTTAAATTTTAAAAAATTTTTTTTAAAAATTAAAAAAAGAATAAAAAATAAAAAATAAAAAAAAAAAATAAAAAAATAAAATAAAAAAAATAAAATAAAAAAAATAGGTTGTTGTGACCAATGGACTACCTGCCAAAAGACCTAAAACAAGAAAAAATCCCAAACTAAGAAAGAAAAACAGAAAAAAAAGAAGAGAAGACAAACACATACCTAAGCAGTAAATTAAAGGGCTCAACACCTAGTCTATCCATACAGAGCAAACAACACTTCACAACATCCACCCTCAATAAGACAAAGCTTGAGTCACTACTTAAGTTTCATGCTTCTGTGATCATTAGGTGACTAGAAGATCATGAGAGTGTGACATTTATGTAGGAACTTGAGTTGTGCCTCACTGAGGTTTGATGTGATGAAGAGTATATATATATATATATATATATATATATATATATATATTATAGTGTAGTGTATTGTATTGTATTTGGGAAGCAGATCATTATTTAAACATATATTATTAAATATAACAGACAATGAATGTCTATTATGTCTGATCATGAGCCCTTCTAAAGTTTGTATGCTTGCTTTAATTTCTGGTGAAAATAAAGACAAAAATTGTCCAAAATTTGGATATTTTTTTATGAAGTTGGTCCTAAGCTTTCGGTTCACATGAGCCATTTTCAGAGTGGTTATACAGACATTGAAACAAAAATATCCACCGTCAAATGATATTTTGTTATTTTGACATAGAAGATTGATATGCAATGATAATGGTCGTAGAATAGCAGATGCAGTTGATAAGTTCAAGATGCAGTTTTATGACATCATACCACATGAGAGACCAAAATATTACAACAGAACCAGATGTCTAGATGCAATGTAATGTGTTGTGACTAGTTTGAAATGTAATTTTGTTGAATGTAGGTTGCTTCATTTTAATGTAGATGGCCTCCAATATCTGAAGGTTCTTTTTACTGTGTGTATGTGTGAGTATTATCGTGTTATCAACTAATATCTGTCTAATATTATGTACATGGCTAGGTTTTTCTAAGAAATGTTGTTTAAGATCAGAAAGGTGACAGGAGAGCATGGTTGTAATAAAACCAATATATATATATATATATAGCAGGTTTATTATTATTATTATACAATCTCTGAATGAGCATGTAAACCGATACACTACATTGATTTTTTGTAGAGGATTTAATTGTGTGGTTGTAGCTTTATTAAAGACTATGAGGTCAATTTTTTTAAAGTTTTTATAAAATATGATGAGCTTAACTTGTTTATTATTATTAATGGGTGTTTTTGAATATTGCTTCATCATGTTTGTAATTATTATGCATTTGCTTAGCATAAGTTAATAGTATTATGTTTATTTTGATGTACACTATTATAGTTACAATTCTTATTAATATTATCAATTTGGTTAATGGTATTATTAAGTTTATTGAGATACATTTTAATTTGATGATCAGTGACAGAATTAAGAAGTTCATTATTAACAAGTGTCTGTTTAATGATATTTAATTTTTTATAGAATATGGTTTTGGAAGAAGATATCATTTGTTATCGTCACATAGCAATGTTCTATGTCAACATAACAAAATATCATCTTTGACAGGTGATATCTTTGTTTTGTCCATATAACCACTCTGAAGATGGCTCATGTGAGATGAAAGCTTAGGAACAACTTAAAAAAAATGTCCAAATGTTGGATAATTTTTTTTTTATTTTCACCAGAAATTAAAGCAAACATATGAACTTTAGAATGGCTTATGACCAGGCACAATAGACATTCACTGTATTATATTTAATTGTGTGTATATATATATATATATATATATATATATATATATAAGGTGAAAATAATGTATGACAAAGTAGGAAAAAGTTTTTGTGTGATACATTTCGTCCTTTAGAGCTTCAGCAGCTGAAATTTGTTACATTGATGCAACTACACATATGCAAGAACGAAGGATGTTGAGAACTTTAGATAAAATTTTTTTTTAATATAATCTAGCTGATTTCATTTCAATTCTTTTTCTTTCCATCATTAGATATCCCACATTTTGATAATAGATGATCTGTGAGGAATAGTGAAATGTTGTAAGAGCCAGGGCACAAATTTAATGTGGATAACCTTGTAATCAAAGCACTCTCTAGAGATTTTTGTCTTAATGAATTATTTTCTCCTTTGATCAGAGTAGCATTGTTATGTCAAAATTGTGGTCAGTCTCGTTATGATGAGCAACTAATGTGTTTGATATATTGTTTCATAAAATGTTCCTTTTGTGTTCATATAGTCTTTTATTTAGATTCCTTAAGAGAAAAAAATGAAATTTAAAATCCCCCCCTCGTTTATGCGCATATAGTCACACCAACATAAATTTAGTCTGATGAAGTTGTAAAGGACGAAACGTGTCACACAAAAACTTTCTTCCTCTTTGTCATAAATTCTTTCCTCCAATATTGTTCTTGATATATAAAAATGTATATTATTACACACACACATGGGGTGTAACAGCTAAATTGTCCAAATCATGTTACAGCATAATTGTCGATCCTACACAATGTTTAATATCTAAAAAAACCACTAAACTAACTTGAGTTTCTTTTTTCCAGATAAGATGATTAGCCATCTTGATACTATTTGTCATAAGAATCACTCAAAAACTGAGTTATTCAGCTAGAAAGTGAACAGGTTAAAATCATTTTGTGTCAACCCCACTGCCTTCTCAACTGAGCAATGGTGAAAGGAAAAAAATCGTTCAGGCCTTCAGTAATGGTAGCAACATTCATACTCTGGCTTCCATCTTCAAAGTCCATTCAAGAACCATCAAGAGAATGGTGAATAAGTTTAAAAAAGAGGGAACAGTAGAGAGGAAAACTGGATCAGGAGATCACACAAGAAGAGGGATCATCATTTCAACTTAGAGTTAAAGAGATCATTTAGAAAAGATCCAACTCAATCCATAAGATGTTTGGCACATGAGAGGAGTTTCAGCTATGACAGTCCAAAGAGCAGTGAAAAAAGACTTGAAAATGAAATTGTATGAGAAATGTGAGGCACCTTATTACTCCAGGACAGAAAGTAAGGTTAGAGAGGGCAAAGATCATCTTGTATAAGTTGGAAAATGAACCTGGAATAATATATATTTTAACTTTATTTCAATCCTTCATGAGCTTCCAATCTTTATCTATGATTAATTTTAATGATGAACATGTCATTTTCATTCACGATTCTTCTGTTAAGCTTGGAGAGTAATTATACATTCTTATTGCTCAAAGTAGAGTCCAGTAGTGTTATAAAAACCTTGGAGAATTCCAGAAATATATATTTAATCATTTCTAAGGTACAATGGTTCAAAGTTTAATCTAACAATTGGGCAATTTTGCTGTTACATGATTTGGACAATTTTGCTGTTATACCTGGTGTATGAGAGCTGTGAAACAGCGAAACAGTCTGTCTGTGGATGACATTATATAGGCTCCTGAAAAATTAATTTCGGTTAAGCTCTCTTGGGAGGAAGTGTGGGTTTGTAACCTGTGAATATTATGGCTGATATAGCGAGACTCTTTGGCAAAAGCAAATTGAGTCCTGTCGATCACCGTGTGTTTATCTAAAAACAAAGACGCTAAAATCCACCTTCATCCCTGTCGTGCACCGACGGCTTAGTGGTAGAATCTCTGACTGATGCCAATTCAGTCAGGTTTCAATCCTAGCTAAAGGCAATTGGACGTCTAGCCACACTGAAGAGCTGTGAAACAGCGAAACTGTCTGTGGATCATATATATATATATATATATATATCTTGATAGTAAGAGGAGGATTTGCCTTTAATTCAATAAAATAAAAAAAAAACTGGGAAAATACATTAACAACTTTCAACTTGAACTAAGAATTAAGATACAGAATAAATATTAACAACTTTTTTAAAAGTTATTCATTTTGTTGTTTCTTCTTTGATCACAAGAACTCCAGCTTAGGGAAAAGGTACTAAGATTCATTATTTAAGCATACACGCAAATACGCATACACACATTTCATTCTGTCATTTTGGGACCTGATGAAGCCTTGAATGGCAAAATGCATAATCAAATCTATTTTCATGAAATGTTTCCATTTGTCAAATTAAAAACTTAGTTGGAATTTAAAAACACACGCACATATATATATATATATATATATATAATGATAAGAAGATGGAGACTTTAATTATCCATTTTGTTTGTAATTTTTATTTCATGAACACAGTGATGTTCAACTCATCAGAACAAAATCTCCTCTGCAAATGCAGTGTTCACAAAATAAAAATTATACAATGAGTTCTCCCTGGATTTATATTCTCCTTGAAATTATCCCTTCCAGCCACAAACTGGTAAAATGTATAATTATATATTAGTCCTATTCTAATTTTGTAATACTTGCTTTAATTCCAGACCACCAACAATCCATTTTCATTGTGATTTTCTTATATTGCACATATAACTTGAGGACATTGGCATCTGTGAACCACACTTTGAGAAATGCTAATACAATAAATAACCCAATAACACCAACAATAAATGTAAAACATTTAAGAACAAATAAATAAAATAACAAAAATAAAAAAGACAAAGAATGAATGAAAATGACATCAAAGGTCAATTGTTCTGAATTCTTTAAACATTTTTAAAAATATTTTTTTTTTCATTTTATTTTAGACTATTCCAAAAAATCTAAGAATAGAAAAGATGTCATATTCCAGGTGTTAATCAATTTGGTATGCTAAAAGATATAATTCAAAGGATTGCTCATCTGCAGTAGTTTATATTTGCCATGTTAGTAAGTATGATTTTACAAAGAGAGAAAAAAATATAATGAAAGAGGGAGAAAGAGAGAAAAAAAAAGATAACGAGAGAGAGAGAGAAAAAAAAGATAACGAGAGAGAGAGAGAAAAAAAGATAACGAGAGAGAGAAAAAAAAAAAAGATAACAAGAGAGAGAGAGAAAAAAAGATAATGAGAGAGAGAGAAAAAGATAATGAGAGAGAGAGAAAAAGATAATGAGAGAGAGAGAAAAAGATAATGAGAGAGAGAGAAAAAGATAATGAGAGAGAGAGAAAAAGATAATGAGAGAGAGAGAAAAAGATAATGAGAGAGAGAGAAAAAGATAATAAGAGAGAGAAAAAAGATAATAAGAGAGAGAAAAAAGATAATGAAAGAGAGAAAAAAGATAATGAAAGAGAGAAAAAATATAAAGAGAGAGAGAGAAAAAATATAAAAAGAGAGAGAGAAAAAATATAGAGAGAGAGAGAAAAAATATAGAGAGAGAGAGAAAAAATATAGAGAGAGAGAGAAAAAAGATAATGAGAGAGAGAGAAAAAAAGATAATGAGAGCGAGAGAGAAAAAAAGATAATGAGAGCGAGAGAGAAAAAAGATAATGAGAGCGAGAGAGAAAAAAGATAATGAGAGCGAGAGAGAAAAAAGATAATGAGAGAGAGAGAGAGAGAAAAAAAGATAATGAGAGAGAGAGAGAAAAAAAGATAATGAGAGAGAGAGAGAAAAAAAGATAATGAGAGAGAGAGAGAAAAAAAGATAATGAGAGAGAGAGAGAAAAAAAGATAATGAGAGAGAGAGAGAAAAAAAGATAATGAGAGAGAGAGAGAAAAAAAGATAATGAGAGAGAGAGAGAAAAAAAGATAATGAGAGAGAGAGAGAAAAAAAGATAATGAGAGAGAGAGAGAAAAAAAGATAATGAGAGAGAGAGAGAGAAAAAAAGATAATGAGAGAGGGAGAGAAAAAAGATAATGAGAGAGAGAGGAAAAAAGATAATGACAGAGAAAAGGAGAGAGTGAAAAAGAGAGAGTGAAAAAGAGAATGAGGGTGAGAGTGAGAGAAAGAGACAATGAGAGTGAGTTGTGAGAGAGACAATGAGAGCGAGAGAGACAATGAGAGCGAGAGAGCCAATGAGAGCGAGAGAGCCAATGAGAGCGAGAGAGAAAGAGACGATGAGAGAGAGAAAGAGACGATGAGAGAGAGAAAGATTTTAATCATTTTGCATGTATCATCAAGTCATGTGCTTGCATAAAGTTCTTGACGTTTTGGACCAGAAGCACAAATAGACTGGTAAGGAGGTGGGGAATACAAGAAACTGTGCAAGTCAAGACAAGAGTGAGAAACTTGCAGATGGCCATTCATCAAGTGGGTAGGTGGTGGGTGGGTGGTTGTAAAAGTCTGTTTACTTAACCTAATCAAACCAAGCAAGCAACCAAGTGTATATTGCTGGGTGTGGGTTACATCAATGACTAGTTTCCACTCTTAATAGTCACTAAACCGCAAACCATTTTCTGAAGAGAAATAAAATAAAGTAGCTTCTTGTCATTCATGTAAATTTCTACTATTTCAACTACCAAAGCGCAATTATAAAAAGATGGAGTTCTCATTTTTTTCTTTTGACTATTCCGCACTGTATTGTTGACTACTTTTTTTTTTTTGTTTTAGCTTTTTTTGTAGTAGTAATTTGCTTGATATTCAGACCTGAAGTCTTTTCATTATTCTTCATATAATCTCATCAATTTTGGCTAGCTTCATTTTTTTTATTTTAATCATTTCACTTCCAGGCAAGGAAATAAAGTCACTAAGACGCAGAGGGTTACTAATTATGAAAGAATATAAGAAAAACATTATTAAGAAGTGACAACAAGAAAAGAACAGGAATTACGAAAACAGAAGATAACATTAACATTATTTAGATGAAGTATTATCAACCATTATTCATTTTGACTGGTCATTTTCTTTCATTTTCATTCCTCATCCCGTTTGCTGAATTGATAGCCCAAGTTACAAAAATAAATAAATAAAATAAAAGGGTTCAGTTCGAAGTTCCAAGAAATATCAAGAAATGAAGAAGGCTGAAGCATACAACAGCCGAAATGTTGTGAATATGGCAATAAAGATGAGGACAACCTTCTAAATAATGTAAATAATTAAGACCTCGTCTCAGTGATATAAACGGAAAATAAATTATTATTACGAGTTTATTTTTTCTTGAATTTGTAACATTTTTTACTGGATTCATTCTTTGACAATTAATTTAAATTGTAGGTATTCGAAATAAATGAATTTAATTGCAATGGTATTTAATTTCCAACTTTTCACATTTTGCTTTATTTTATACATACTACGAACTGTGTACATGCATGATGCTGGGAGGTGGCGGCTGCAGAGATCCAACCCCACCACTTTTTGCTCAAATTGAGCACTAAATAGAAAACTAAATTTGTCTTCTTGGCTTCAATCTATGATCAAGGATACAGAGCTGAATTCTATCATTTGTGTCTAAAATCGTCACTGCCATTAAAGTTTCAAAATAAATCAAAACTTCATTGATTATTTTAACTTTTATTTTGAAATATTAGCTCCTAAAATATCTGTATAAGTCTTATGTGGGGTGGGGAATCTTAGGATTCCATAAGAAGAAGAAACAAAAATCAACAAGTATCTTTAAAATGAAAACAGAAAAAAATGTTTACAGCAGGATAATAGATCTGAAAAAAAATATTCATTTACTGAAAAGATCTGATAAAAAATATATAGAATCAGGAATTTTAAACCTACTCTATGAAAATAATCTATGTAAATGTCTATGTAATAATATGGAAAAGAATAAAGATTTTCAATAATATATGCATATTATTTGGAATGCACCTTTTGAGTGAGAGAATCTTGGAAAGGGGTTAGATGACATTCTAACTTATGGAGAAAAAAGGTCCATTCGGCAAAAAAAAAAAAAAAAAAAAAGGGTTGAAAACCACTGCCTCATATGCATAAAAAGTCAAAAAGGTCTCATTCCATAAGAAAAAGAATGAGCAAAAATCAACAAGAATTGTATTAGCTTGGTGCAAAAATAATGACGTAATGTCGTTTTTTGACGTTAAAAAATACGTCAAAAAACGACATTATTACGTCATTATTTTTGCACTAACCTAATATCTTTTAAAATCAAAACAAAAATTCTTGGCTTCAGTAACTTTCCCCACCACCATAATGTAGCTTTCATTCATCTTTGCTTTGAATATTGCTGCCACATCTGGTCTGGTGCTTCTGCTATATATTTAGAGATTCTTGATAAAATCCAACAAAGAATCTGCAATGTTATTGGTCCTGACTTGGCATCTTGGCTTCAGTCACTTTCCCCTTCACCGTAATGTAGCTTCTATTTATCCATACATTGAATATTGCTGCCACATCTGGTCTGGTGCTTCTGCTATATATTTAGAGATTCTTGATAAAATCCAAAGAAGAATCTTCATTTGGCCCACCACACACTTTTGACACCTGATTTAGCCTCCACTATTTTATTTTCTGGCACCCTGTCTGTAAATGTTTCCAACTGATTCCCGTTCGTTCCATTCATTTCTATTTGTTTTGTGACATATTTGATTCCATTTCAACTCAAATAAATTGACAAAGAAAGTCATTTCAAACTTGAATATACTGGATGGGAAATCAATAAAAAGTGACAGTCTGCCATTATCAAAGATCAATACTTCTTTATGATTGTTAGGTCACAATTCATTTGAAACTGGAGCATATGTCATGCATATTCTTGATATTTAGGCTTTATAATATCAAGTACCACAAATAATTAAAAAAAATAAAAATGGCAACATTAGACATTGTAGGAGTCCCATATAGCCACTTCCCCACCCTGTTGATTGGAGTGGGTGAAGAAAGAATCTCTGGCCTTCATTGTCAATAAACAAGTCAATGTCAATCTCTTATTAATGGCAGCACTGTCACACTCAAGTTGTCTCAAGCAAACTGGATTATATAGCAGTTTATTAGTAGTAAGAACATAGTATGAAGGATATTATTTTTGCTAACTCTGGTGTGTAATAGCGTTCATTTGTGGAAAGGTTAAGGCATTTAAGAAAGTGGAAGAGGGGTACTTTTTGGAAGAAAAAAGTTTCTTAAACCAACTTGAGCACCTTACAAATAAGATACAAAACATTGGGCTAGACACAAAAAATATTTGTATTCAAACATGCTTAGACAAATAACAGCAAAGAAAGCATTTATATAAAAAATAACATGTCTGTACATGTTAACAAAAAAGAGAAGACTTAAATGCTTTTAAAAAAATTGGGTATATACAGACCTCTCTCTCTCATATATATATATATATATATATACACACACACACAAAAAAAAAAAAATAACACAAAATTAATTGTTTAATTTCCTACTTTAGGCAGAAAATAAGGACTTGTGAACTGAGATTTTAAATATAATGTTTAATCTAAAAAGAAATGGTTTCTACAGTTAATGACATGGCTTATATATATATATATATATATATATATATATATATATATATATATTAGGTTGGTGCAAAAATAATGACGTATTAATGTTGTTTTTTGACGTTAAAAAATACGTCAAAAAACGACATTATTACATCATTATTTTTGCACCAACCTAATATATATATATATAGATATGATGAAATATAGTTTTAAAGTATGCTATATTTATGGGTAAAAGTGCTCAATATCAAGGATAGAGCATATGTAAATATAAAAGTGGACATTAATGTCAACACCGAGAAGCAACAGTTTGTTTCATTGTTATGTGCATCTAAGTATGAAACAGACTGTCACTGCTGGGTTCTGACTTTATATATACACATATATATATATACAATTTTTTATATATATTATTTATATATTATATATGCACGGTACCTATTGGAAAGCGCTTAATATCAGTGATAGAGCTAATATATTTAGTTGGATTGATGCGAGTTTGTGACCCTGGGTTTCACACTATTTGCAATCATGAGACAAACTGACGACTGCAAATAGCGTGAAACCCAGGGCCACAAATTCACATCAATCCAACTATATATATATTTATTTATTTTTTTTTTAAGACTTTTTTTTTTTTTTATGTTTATACGTTCTTTTTATAGATACAAATATTTAAGTAAATGCTCTATTTCTAATAAACAGTATTAACATTTACCAGCCTGAATGTCCGAGAAATTTTCATAGAAAATAGCTGTCCTCTATGAAAATTTTTCAGACATTCAGGCCGGTAAATGTGGTTAATACTGTTTATTAGAAACAGAGCATTTATTTAAATATTTGTATCTATAAAAAGAACGTATAAACATAATAAAAAATAAATGTCTTAAAAAATAATTGTTCATTTCATAATATATATATATATATATATATATATATATATATATATATATATATATAAATAAATTACTTACACACACACAGTGCAGCATAAATACTTCCCACATAATGATAAAGACATTGGCTATATAAAGACACCATTGTCACTTGCCTAAGATCTCTAGCACCATATAGATGATAGTTTAAATTCTGGATGGTATTTCTGCTGCACTGTATGTGTGTGTGTGTGTGTGTGTGTGAAAATGATGAGCTTAATGGGTTGGAACCTCAGCTGAACATTGCAGCTGGTGTGGAGCACTTGATGTGTACACATGTCTACTACCTCTGGTTCTCCAGTGACAACCATAAAAGCATAATGCTACCCATGATAATGCAGTGACGGTAGTGATAATGCTGCAGAGCATGATGTCTGATGTAAAACCATCTAGCTACTATTACAAGGGGTTCAAAAACAGATAGACAATCTCATAGTGACAGCCATGAGAGCCAGCATGAGTGTGATAGCTGTAAAAGATTTTTCAAGTGAACAAAGGCTCAAAAGATACACCAGACCAAAATGTGGCACGGATTCAGTAACAAAGAAAAATACGGCAATAGTCGATAAGTCATCGGAGTCTTGGGACCAGGATGAACATCACAGCGTCCTTCGGGATCTTACTTTGGAAGCTGATTCCAGTCGCCAAGTGGCCTTCCTCTGTGGATAGGGCCTGATCAAAGATGGACAAAGACTTATCAGCAGCTATCCATACACTCAGGGGTGGTCCAGGAAGGAAAGTCCACCAGCTTGGGTATCAAGGGCTCAGTTCGACATTCCAATCCCCTGAAGAAGGTCAGATTGTACAACGGCCGAAACTTTGTAATAGATATGGCGACAAAGATGAGGACAATAGTCCGAATAATGTAAATAGTGTACATAATACCTCATCTCAGAAATATAGACAGATAATTAAGGACCAAAACGAAATAAATATGGTGACAAAGATGAGGACAATAGTCCAAATAATGTAAATAGTGTACATAATACCTCATCTCAGAAATATAGACAGATAATGAAGGGCCGAAACGTAATAAATATGGCGACAAAGATGAGGATAATAGTTCGAATAATGTAAATAGTGTACATAATACCTCATCTCAGAAATATAGACAGATATTTATGGACGACTTAACAGTAATTCAAGATGATGGAAAAGTAGCCCAGTTGATTCTGGAGAGACTTGGGGAGTTGGTAGAATGGAGTCAGATGGCCTTTAAACCAAAAAGAGCAGGTCACTGTTTATGAAAGAAGGTTCTGTCATTTATTAAGTGTTCTTCATTGCAGGTGAAATGATACCAACAATGCAGGAGCAAGGTGTGATGAGTCTTGGGAGGTGGTATACCTTCCCTGTGACAGATTGTCATCACGAGGTTGAAATCCAGTGACAAGCGGAACCTGGTCTGCGAAGCATAGACGATAGTGGGCTTCCTGGGAAATTTAAAGTCTGGTGTATACACTTCAGTTTCGTGCCAAGACTAATGTGACCACTAACTATATATGAGGTGGTACTGTTACGAGTCAAGATAATTGAGAGAAAGATCAGTAAATACACGTGGAAGTGGCTTGATGTTGCAAGGATTCTGCCACCAGTTATTTTGGATGGCTGCTTGGGAAAATGTAATCCGAGAAAATGCACCAAATGTGATATCAACAATGGAAGGGATGGTAAAGCAGGCAGAGGTTCAGGGTGCTATAAGCTGGACTTGGTCCAGTGGAGAGAGAGCAATTCTGGTCAGAGGCTAGTGGACAAGAGCAATACAAGTTAAGGAACAAAGAGTTCAGAAGCTCAAGGAGGAGAAACAATTGATGCAGTCAGTCAACAGGCTCAGCAGGGTTGATGGCTCAACAGGGAGGGTATTGATAGTGTTCAGATCAGTTGATCTGATTGGTGGCATCTCAGTGTAGGACATTTGAAGTTCCTCATTCAGTCAGCATATGATATTGTGGCATCACCAGCAAATTTAAGTAGATACAGAGTGCAGGAGTCACCCTCCTGCCGACCGTGTGGTGCATACGGAAACCTGTGCCATATGCTGTCATTCTGCCAGAAGGCACTACAGAATGACTGGTACACCTTTAGACATAACTTGGTCCTGCAGGTTGTGGCAGCAGCTTTGAGAAGTGCTAGTATACCCTTGTCAGACCTGTGAAGGATTGCCTTCCTGAAGCAAAGTGTGGCTGTTAATAGGCAGAAGACCAGGTCAGAAATCTCAAGGAAGTGGGCAGTGTTGGTTGATACTGCACTTCCAGGGGAGATTATTGTGCCTGCAACTGAGGCCAGATCTACTGTTGATTGATAGCGAGAAACGTCTGAAGGTGGTGTGGCAAGAAGGAATTGAAGAGGCTCATGAAAGAAAACTGCTTCCATATGTGGAACTGGTGGCTGAGCTCTGCAAGAGAGGATATGGATGCCCCATACTGCCATTTGAGGTTGACTATAGAGGCTTTCCTGCTGCTTTCTTAAAGAGATTCCTCAGATGCATTGATATCCAAAAGCCAAATAAGGTGATAAAGACCTGTGGAAGACAGTGCATGGATTACCCAGAAGTTCATATCAAGTTGTTTCTAGCTAACAACATAGACTAGCTGCAATGAAACATCATGCAGCTGTTGCAGCTACACTGTGTGGAGAGGTACCGAGTTTAATGGTCCTTTTTGAAGTATGGCACTCAGCTGAAGATTGCAGGTGGTATAAGTGTCTATACATATGTGTTTAAAATGTTATATATTTCTTATATTCTGCACTAATAAGAATATATACTTGAAAAACAAGGTGAATAAAATAAGTAAAAGTTTATTCTAAAAACCAGTACAATATGAATAAAGGTAACAGTTATACACGAGGTTGTCACAAGTCAATCCAGTAGTGAGTTTAGCTGGAACAGGTCGCAGTTTGTATATTTAGCTACCCCACCTCCTACGAAGGTTGCATGTGACACAAGGCCAGTTTATTGTGGGTTGTTCGAGCCCGTAGGCTTGTCCCAAAATATTCCGTCTTAAACCCATATAAATAGGGTCAGGGGCAGTCTACATGTCCAAACGAGACTCTGCCCTTCGGTGGAGCCTTGTCCGGGTTCCTCTCTGCCCAAAGGCAGAGAGTTCGACTGCTTAGCTGGAACAGGTTGCAGCTAGTATATTTAGCTACTCCCCCATGTGGGTTGCATGTGGCACAAGGCCGGTTTAACGTGGGCTCTCCGAGCCCATAGGCTTGGCCAAAAATATTCCCTTTTTGAACCCGCATAAATGGGTTCAGGGTCAGTCTACCTCTCCAAACAAGACTGCTCTTTGGCGGAGCCTTGTCCGGGTTCCTCTCCACCCAACGACAAAGAGAATTCAACTGTTTAGCTGGAACAGGTCCCAGCTAGTTTCTGTAGTCTGTTGATTTATAGATACTTATAGGCAGTTACTACCTATAGTGTAGTCACTCATGGAGTTGACAGGTTATTTCATTACATCAATGGCTAATATTGGAAATAGAGTATTTGTAGATATAGATAGTGTGGATATAGGAATCAACACTGACAGCCATCATGCAATATTGATTCCCATGTCTTGTCTTCTCTCTCTCTCTTTTTTCATTAACTTTTCTTATTTATGTACAAGAGGATGTTGGTCTGTATCCATGTTAAATATGTCTGAGGATGCAAACAAGATATTAAATTTTAAAAAATTAATGTTTGCAGTGGTATCTTCTGATGACAGAGAAAGAAAATTTGATAATAAACTTGGTAAAAGAAACATTTTGCCAATCTTTATGTAATGGAAACTTCTGATAAGATAGTAGAAATAAAAAAATTAAGCTATTTTTATTTCAAAGTTAAAAACTGATTCAGTTAAATGTCAAGGTGTTCTAACATGTTTATATTGGAAATAAAATGCTAAAGGAACTCATAAATTATGATTGACTCAGTAAATAAACTTTTAAAGAGAGATATGTTTATACATTAAGAATTATTTTGTTATATTTGTTTATATCATACGCACAAAGCAAAGGATAACTTATCTTAATTTAACATTTAGTTTAATATTCAGGAAGTACTGAACAGAAACAGGAAATACAGAGCAACATAATTTTTTTTAATATTTTAGAAGTACAATGTAATTGCAAATTTACTTTAAACTCTACAATAGATGCCTTGTTGCTTCTTGCTTTTTGGAAATCTTCTGTAGTTCCAGTCCTTAACAACTCAAGCAAAGTAACTGATCCTTCTATCAACCTACTAACCTTCTACCTTTTTTTATCAAAGTACTAAAGGCTCTAATCAACTCACCATTAATTAAGCATCTCATCTCACAGGGTCTTCTTTAAAATAAGCAATATGTTGCAGAATGGTGGAGTTTGGGCTGTTGCTTTAGATATCTATTTGACAAGCTTTAGTATACTGGCCTTCTTCACAAGTTGAAAAGTTCTGGAATTTCTGGGTGAATTTTAGAACTTCAGTCTTTCTTATCAAATCTTGAAATGAGAGTTGTCTTGAATGGCCACTCTTCTAGATCTTTTTGCATCGATGCAGGCATCACCCAAGGCTCTAGCTTTAAACCTATGTGGTTCTTAATTTTCATTAACAACTTTCCTGATGTCATCATTTCTCAACTCAGTATCTACGCTGATATCCCCTTTTTCTTGCTTATTACACTTAATTTTCCTAAAATCGCTTTTTGTGAATTAAAGTGTTTTTCCTTTTTCTTACCAACATTTTCAACTTCTTTCATGATTATTCTTTGACCCCAGAGCAATTTTTTTTTCAATTTCCAATAGTGTTACCAGAATTCAATAATATCTTGTTTTTGTTATTTCACCCCAAGCAAAGCAATAATGCCACTAGGATGCAGAAAGTGAAACAGAATGAGAAGACTTTAGTGAGGAGAAGTAAGGAAAGGACAATAAAGGAATATAGTTCAGAGAGACAGAAGATAGCGATGAACATTGCAGTTAAATTTTTGAAAACTGTAGGTGACAGGGGAGCAAGAAATTGGGAGTTCCACAGGCATGAAGTGTGAGAAAAGAAGCTATTAGAATAGAACAGATGGAACATCATATATAAATGGATTTTATCTTTGGTTTTGTGAATCTGATGGTGGTTTCAGAACATATCCAGCAGATAAATTTTTTTTTTTTTTTGAAAATCATTTCACCCCAAGCAAGGCATGAATGCCACTCAGACACAGGGGGTTACAGGGTGTGAAAGTGAAAGAGAAGGATGAGAATAGAAAGGATTGAGGAAAGGACAAAAGATGAACGGGGGTTCAAGAAGAGAAGAGATGGTATCTGAGGTTGCATTTGAAGATTGTAGTTATCCAAGAAGCAAGTAAATAGAAGTGTTCCACAGGCAAGAAGTGTGAGAAAAGAAACTGTTAGAATAGAAGAGGCAGTTGCTAGTTCAACAGTAAAATGTGAGACCTAGTTGCTAATGAGGTAGCATAAATTCATGCAGTTGAGGCACTAAGGAAAAAAGCTCATCAGAACAATTGCCATGAAAATATTTATAGAAAAGACAGAGGGAAGCCATGTCACATTGGTGAGAAAGGAACTGAACAGGTCAGGATCATTTACATTACAGACCCTTCTTTGAATTTTGTCAAGAATCTAGAGATATACAGCAACAGCACCAGACCAGATATTCAGGCAACAACATTCAATACATGGACAAATGGTAGATTTATAAATGTGCAAGATGGATTCTAATGAGTAAAATTTTCTGGCATAACACAGTGAACCAACTTTCCTAGCAGTAGACATAACAATGGATTTACTATAGTCACTCCACTTCATGTCGGTGAAAACCATGAGGCCAAGAAGGTAGAAAGTTTTGATCTTCTGAGAGTTTAGCATCAGTCATCTTGATGGCAGGTGGAAAAGGTTCTCTGGTGATTAACCTTTACCACACCGCAGGCGACAACAGTTGCCATAGAATTCTCTCCCTTTGCTACTCTGAGTGGATTCTGTTGTTTGAGACAGTTGCTATATATAAACACTAGTCAACTGTTATTTCCAGTATTTTAAGCTGGAAATCACCTACTACTACTTTGGAACAAGGTTAAACTTATGTTTTCCAACGCCATATTGATCTCTTCTAGACTCTACATTGATTAAACCCATTTTAATTTTTTGTAAACAAAATTGGCCATGTCAATATCCAACAAAGCTTTATTCAGGAGTTTTCTTTGATTAGGACTGTGATGATGATTTTGAAGACTTTACTCAAGTGAATATTGATGGTGAAGTGTTCAGAGATGATAATCACACTAGTGATGTGGAGGAAAGTGATGATGACCACTAGCAACTACTATCATCCATGCCTGAGTAATTTTATGGAAGCTCCTGGCAACCATTAATATACCTGATAGCCTTTCTGAGGGTGAATTATTTTGTCTACTTATGAACAATGAAATAATAACTTTATTCATCAACAAGACAAATAAATATGAGTCAGGTAGAAAGAAAGAGCAAACAAATGCTATTTAGTGTCTTCTCGTTATGTAAACACAGGGAGACATCACTTTTTTCACAAAATAAAAGCCTTTATCCACTCAAGGACACATGGCACAGTGGATAAAGGCGTTGGTTAGATCCAGTGACAGACCCAAAGAGTGTGAGTTCAATACCCGGTTAAGGCAGTGGAGATTTTTCAGAGGGAAAATTAGCAGGAGATAACTGACATCCATCAAACATGGCACGAGGAACTAGAACAGTCTACCCCAGTGATTGAAATAAAGGGTTCAGTTCGAAATTCCAACCACCAGAAGAAGGCCGGAGCGTACAACAGCAGAAACATTGTGACAAATATGGCAACAAAGATGAGGACAATAGTCTGCATAATGTAAATACTGTACATAATACCTCATCTCAGAAATATAGACAGACTCTGAAAATTTACCAATATTGGTTGGCTAATACCAATTTCTTATGAAAATGCTAACTGTATAATCAAATAAAATAATGCAATGGAGAACTCAGTAAGGATCAAACTCACTAGGAATGGCTTGTGAGACTAGCTTCTGACATGATGTATTGTAAATTTAACAGTTCAAGTACTTCGCATACTGTCAATACTGCAATCATTAGAACTAAGTTTATTTCCTTTGCTTCAAACATCATGTCATTAAAGTCAAGAATTATTTGCAAGTTCTCCAAAACATTCATAGCACTTTGCTTGTTATGGTAAAGGAATTTAATCAGCTAAGAAAAAAAATTACAAAATAAATCATTTATTTCAATACATATTGCTCAGGCTGATTCAGTAGTATATTTTGGGCCATTTTAGTATTATTAGATTTGGTTGTAAGTAAACACAAATGTTTGGTTGACCAGATTTGGCCAATCTCACTGGAAAGGATTAAGGAATAATTGATTACCTTTTAGTATATAAGCCTACCTTGCAGTTAAAATTCTTGCCTATTTCTCAACATTATTGGTGGTTGGTATTAATGTCAAATTAAGAGATTTCCTTGACTGGTAAGGACTTTTATTTAAAAAACTGTTGAAATAATTTTCCTAGTACGATTTTCACAATTTGATTTTGTCCTGTATCAGTGGCATGGATTCCTAAAAAGTTAGGTATATATTACTTACCTTATAAAAATTACTCTAGATAAAATTTAAAACATTAATTTTAATGTATCAATTTTTTTAATTATATTCTACAGTATTTTAAGGAAATGCAATGAATTTATACCTATTGCAATAAACTCTCCAAATATGCCTGTGATTCACCTTTGAAAATCTATACCTCTGATATGCAAAATTCATCTAATAGTAAACCTCTCTTTCTACAATAAAATATGTTCCATACAAAATATGGAGTAAATTTAGGATTTGATTGATTGTTTTTGTTTATAGGTACTTGCTACCTATAGTGTGATCATTCATGGGGGTGACTGGTTATTCCATTACATCAGTAAGTTTGTAAAAATTCTGGTATGTCTAAGTGGGCATTATCTACGGTTTTAATGCACATGATATGGGACTCTGCTAATGAGAACTGACCCAAACAAAATTGAAAATACCAAAGTTCTGTCTCTTTGTCTGCTTTCTCTTAATCTCTGATGAAACTTTAATAAAAGTGAAACATGTTAGATCGATATATGTTTCCTATTTGTTCTTTTATTTTATCTTTCTGTCAGATTCTAATCCATATTTGATCGGCATTTGATCTTTAACTCATAGGATATAGTATTCTGTAGCAGAAAAACTAAAGCAAATGGTGGGAAAATAATGTTATTTTTGGATTCAGCATCCTAAAATTGTTCAAAATTAGCCAAAATATCTCAAAATAATTTTTATAGGGTTGGGTTATTATTTCATAAATTATTTGGACTAGCATCCTGATCTATTTTAATCCAAAGATTTTAACTGATGTGTTCTCCAGCCTTCTTAACATTTTTTTTTTCTCTTCTTTCTGATTCCTTAAGGTAAGTCCTCCTTTCAAAATATATTTAACATTCACTCGGGGGGGGGGGGGATATAAGTTGACTAAATGATTGTCAGAAAAATCTTCAGACCTAATCATAAACAAATTGTTACTGTTGATTAAATTGTTGCTAAGATTATCTTTCATGATGGAAAGTAAACAAAATCATTGACTAATTTCTAACCTAATCAGGAGGTTGTTGTCCTTGCAGTTTTCACCCTAACCCTCCACATTCCTCCGTCAGTTACCAGCAGGGAGTGGCTTGTTAACAGAAAAACTCAGATGGAATTTTTTTTGTTTCCATTGTAACCAAGCAAAGAATTAGGAGGAAAAACATCAAGTAACAGATTTGATGTGGGTAAAAGGACGAAAATAGGCAGATGGGGGACAATGAAAGAATAAAAGATAAAAAAAAAAAAAACAGATAGAGAGAGAGAGAGAGAGAGAGTAATGAACAGAGAGAGGGGAGAGAGTAATTAACGGATAGAAGGGGAGAGAGAGTAATTAACGGATAGAAGGGGAGAGAGAGTAATTAACGGATAGAAGGGGAGAGAGAGTAATTAACGGATAGAAGGGGAGAGAGAGTAATTAACGGATAGAAGGGGAGAGAGAGTAATTAACGGATAGAAGGGGAGAGAGAGTAATTAACGGATAGAAGGGGAGAGAGAGTAATTAACGGATAGAAGGGGAGAGAGAGTAATTAACGGATAGAAGGGGAGAGAGAGTAATTAACGGATAGAGAGTGTGCGAGAGTAATTAACGGATAGTGAGGGAGCGAGAGTAATTAACGGATAGTGAGGGAGCGAGAGTAATTAACGGATAGTGAGGGAGCGAGAGTAATTAATGGATAGTGAGGGAGCGAGAGTAATTAACGGATAGTGAGGGAGCGAGAAAGAGTAATTGAGAAGAAGAGAGAGCGTAATTAACAGAGAGAAAGAGTAATGAACAGAGGGAGGGAAGAGAGAGTGTGTAATGGACGAAAGGGAGAGAGTATAATAGAGGGAAGGGAGAGAGTATAATGGAGGGAAGGGAGAGAGTATAATGGAGGGAAGGGAGAGAGTATAATGGAGGGAAGGGAGAGAGTAATGAACAGAGGGAGGGAACAGAGAGAGAGAGTAATGAACAGAGGGAGAAGCATTGAGAGTAAAGAAAAGGGAGAGAGTAAAGGAAAGCAGTAAAGAAAAAGAAAGAAAAACACAAGCTGGTCACTTTGAGTTTATGATCAGTAATGTAAATATTCAATTGTCTAGTTGTCTGGACATGTCTTTGCTAGACATTGAAAGAAAAAAAATGCGGCAAGTACAACACATGAAATGAAATTAATGAGTTAAGAATTTCATTTTGGAATAAAAACAATTATACATACATCTTGCTACATTATTCATATGCGTCTCTTTTTTTATCACTTTAAATGTTATTTTTAGTGGATATCCATATTTGAGTAAATGATCTGTTTATTTCTTAAACAGTATATTTATTTTTGTCTACCAACCAGAATATTCATGCTGCCCTCTGGCATGATTCAAACCTGCACCCTCCTTGGCAGAGAAATCATCATTAAATCTGATGTGCTTTTAACCAACTTGATCACAAAGGGCATCGCTGATCAAGCAAGTCCAAATACTGCCTTTAAGCACAATTCTTCTCACCAAAGATTCTTAAAACTTCACATCTGATGGGTAACCACTAAAAATAACATTTAAAGTAATAAAAATCTATCGGATTAATAAATAAAAAAAACATTACTCTAGTTGTTGGTTGGCTGATTTTGTTTAGCGGCATATCAACACCTCTATGAGTTATTTAATGCTGAAATCTAAATATTTTGAAGACAATTTTATGACTAACTAAATATATACTATAAATAAATATCGTTGGTAATTTTATATTTTGTATGTATTGTTGCTAATATTTTTTTAATATAAATATGTATTTTTATACTTTCATAGTGTTTTGTTTTTGTTTAAGAGTTCATTATTTGCCAATAGCAGGGACCCTAACAGGTGCTAGCACACCGGGTCAGGGTGGACCTGGGAACAACAGCAATTAAAAAGTGATCCAACACTCCTCATAACTTCCAATCTCCCGATCAGCTGCCCTGCTGCCAAATGTAGTTTATCGTCATACCCAGGATTTAGAAATAAAAGTCTGCATCCAATGATGAAAGAAAAAAAGCATTTATTTTATAGAACAAATGCTTATTTTTAAATGTAATTTCCCCTCATTTAATTTAGTAGGGAATATTAATCACAAAGAACACACATTATACAGTGAAAATTTCAGATCAAAATCCAGTTCATCACTACATGTCAGGTTACTTCCTTCATTTTCGTGAAAACACTTTAGACTAGAAAGAGAAAACTTAACATAGTTTAACAGAAAACTTAAGAATTCCAGGCACTAAGCATTTAGCATTCAACAGGCTCAAACCCACCTTGTAAATATCGACTCTCAGAGGTCGAACTGTTTGTGGCTAAAGTCTCATTTTGCATGATTTCTTTCATTATTTGCAATGTCGTCGTCATATATTATGACAGAGTATACATGGGGCAGGTCATGGCAGGTTAAATATTGAAAGACGATATTTACGAGTTTGAATTTCTAGCGGGTTAAAGGATCAATATATGCTTTTATTTTTATCATAACATTTCAGCTAATAGGTTCTTCAACCTAGATTGTATAGTTGGGGTGCAATCTGGTGATCATTCAATGTTACTTGGTACATATTTTTCTTGTAGAAAGATTGTAGTGGTCAGAGAAGCATCCTATTGAGTGTCTGTTCCAAAGTAGCAGTTCTTACCAATTAATTTTTTTTTTAAATCATTTCACCCCAAAGAAGGCATAGAGCCACTAAGACAGAAAGATGTTATACTGAGGGTGAAAGAATAAGAACAATAAATAATGAGAAATCAAGATGACAGTACATAATGATTGACATTGCATTTACATTTTTGAAGATCAAAATTGGCTGGAAAGCATGGAGACAGAAGAGAGTTCCACAAGTGAGAAGTGTAAGAAAAGAAGCCACATGGTTGTAACAAAAACAATATAAAATATGATCCTAACATGTGAAACATTGAAAGTACTTCAAGTCAAGATTTAGCATCCCTTTAAGGCAATTTTCTATCAGATATCTTTATTGTTTATATAGATTATCTTTGGAGATATATATATATATATATATACAGGGTGGTGTACGTCAATCACTATCTACTGTCCTCCAGATTACTCTTTTCTCTTCACACTCATTATTAATGTTTTTGTTTCTAATTCTTCCATACCTTGTAACCCCTTGTGTCTTAGTGGTTTTACTGCCTTGCATGAGGGTGATGTCGATTTAAAAAAAAAAAAAAAAAAAAATACAGATTGAGAAATTAGAGTGCCAAGTTCAAATTCCAATCAAATTTGTAAAATTTACTTACATGCAATTACCCTTGCAAAAGGTATGAATCCATCCCTTCTTGTTCCAGCTATGGTTAAATAGCAGGACAGATTGAACACTATAGCCTTGGTTGGCAACTAATCTAAGAAAATTACAACTTTGAATACAAAATTTGAGGATAACTTGTGAAACATTATGTGCACTTGTTCTTTGTATTCAGTTCTTTTGAAGTGTGGCTGGTTCTGCACAAGCCTTCACCATTATAATCAAATCATATGTGCAGGCAGTTTGGTTCTAAGAACTGAGCTACTAGACTCTCATAGATTGAAAATGACATGAGAGTGCATATATATATATATATATATATATATATATATATATACATACACACACACACTGATTCTTTCGTATGTAGGCCGTCGTGGCTCTCCATAGCTTCCTTTTTTTAAATATCTGTGAATTACCATGACTATTTAATCCATAGTTGGAAGGTAAAAAGATGCATTCTTTTTTAAATGCATTAATGTGAAGAGAATGCAACAGAATAGGCTGAAATTGGAATTCAGATTACCAATTCTACTTTCTGCACCATTGATACCTGTACTTACCCACCCCCATATATATATATATATATATATATATATATATATATATATATATATATATATTAAAGAAAAAAACAATAGGAAAACAGAAAAACTGCATTTTTAGCTAATACGTTTTGTCCAATGTGGACTTTTTCAAGGCAAAAAACGAAATTAATTCATTGAAACAATGCATCTATAAACAACAAACAAAATGCCATTAGCAACTAGAAGAATTTAGAAATGTTATTGTGTATTCATATGGTCAACTGAAGAATTATGTCAATTTATGTTTGAAGAGAATATTTTCATATGTACAAATATTGTTTGTATTATTGTGTTGATGGATTCGACAGTTTTCTTTTGATGTTTTTTTTTTTAAAGCATTAAACCCCAAGCAAGGCGGGAAGCCACTAGCATGCAAGTGGTTACAGAGAGTTGGAGCGAAAACAAAGAGGAGTGATAGAGGAGAGGATGAAGAGAAGGTTAGGGGATAGCTCGTGGCATCCGGAGACGTCAATTGATGTTACATTTCTAAGGGGGAAATCGAGTGTGGATACACCAGAAGAGTCAAGCGTTGAAGTGAATGAGAATTTCCGAGCAAAGCATTCAGCTTTGTCGGCAGAAGAGGTCAGAACCTCAAACTGGTTGAACAAAGGAGGTATAAAGGGTTTGCTATTGTTAAGTATGCTCTTGCAGAGACGCCAATAATCCTTGGAGCCAAATTTGCAAGATGAAATATGTTCTTTCATTTGAGCAGCATATGGAGACTTTGCTTCACTACGTTACGGGCAGAGACAAAGAGATGTCTATTGCAATCAGACATGTCGCTACAATAAAGGTGGAAGAAGTGATTCCTATGGGCAATGGCTGCTGAGCAAGCAGCAGAGAACCAGGAGGAGAGGCTCAATTTGACCATATATTTCCTTGAGGGGATGAAAGCCTCGATTCCAGCTTTAACCCAGGAGAAGACCTTGGAAGCACATTTCTTGATATATTTGTTGCGTACAGTGTCTTGGGAGAGTAGTGATTCTGTTAGGAAAGGTGATATTGGGAAAAACCTGGGTGTAGACTAGTATTTGGATAATATTCAATGATGGCACTCACTAGGATTTTCCTTCTGAGTGAATCATTTTCTTTTTTTTATCAATGTAGCATTTAGAAAATCAAAATTGTGGTTGAATTTATTTCTATGTATGACTAGTGCATTTATTAAATTGTTACTTATGAGGTCTCTTGTGCTCATAGAAGTGTTTTTTAAATTTCTGCATGTTTCTCCAATGTAGTATGAGTAACAGTTTCAGCAACTTATTTTATATATGCCTGCTTCAGAAATATTATTGCTATGGGTGTTTGAGGATCTGATTATATCCATAATGGTTGTGGAGGTATTTGTGATTATTTTGAGATTATTTAGATAGGTTGTTCTGGATAGTGGACGTGATGGAGTTGGTTGGTAGTGTTGTGTATCTGTTCTCATATAATTTATTATTACGGATGATGTTATTTTTGTTGCGGTTGTATATTTTTTATGCTTTTCTTCTTGAATTGTGGATGAAATGGTATGGGTATTATAGGTTTTTGAATTTGTTTTTTATGGCATAAATGCAGGTGTTCCTCAGGGCTCTATCCTTGAACCTATGCTGTTTCTAATTTTCATCATTGATGATCCTGATGTCATCAGTTCTCAACCTTGGTATTTATGCTGATGGCAACTATTTACTCTTGTCTCAATAGTAAGTCTGATCAGTTCAATAAAGTCAAATTTGCAGCTGATCATAAAAATGACCTACAATCTGTTGTTAAATGGGGCAAGGAGTGACTTGTTAATTTTATTGCCTCAAAAATTAAACTACTTCCTTTTAATCATCTGAGAGAACCATTTTTACCTTCTATCAGCATGGCTGATGCTAACCTCCAGGAGACTCACTCATTGTGCCTTCTCTGACTAACATCATCAGCTGACATGAAGTAGAAAGAGTATATTGAATCAATTACTAAGTCTTCAGCTAAGAAAGTTGGTTTACTATGTTAGTGTTGTGAGGGAGAATATTTCCCTACAAGTTTGCCTTGGATGTCAGATGAGACATAAAAATACTCCTACATCAAGAGGAGTAGCAGTAGCAGCAGTAGCCTTTGTTAAAAACAGTCATTCACGGCTAAACATTCTCTCCCCTCGTTTCTATTCTACATTATGTTTCCCTGTACCAAAAGGTAATAAACTTGTTGTCAAACCAATTCCGGTTTTCTACTAGTGTTTTTGTGCTAGACAATTTTTCTCAACAGAATTTATCTTACATATTTATAAGTATACCATTTGTCCTTGCGTTGAACATTGCTACCACATCTAGTCTGGTGCTCCTGCTATATATTTAGAGATACTTGATAAAATCCAAAGAAGAATCTGCAACGTTACTGACCCTGACCTGGCACCTCAGCTTCACTCACTTTCCCCACTGCCACAATGTAGCTTCCCTCTGCCTTTTTCTATAAATACTTTCATGGTAATTATTCTGATAACCTTTCCTTTATGGTACCTAGGCTTTATGAATTTAAATGCCGTTTTAGATTAACAGCAAGATCTCATCATTTTACAGTTGGAATGGCTAACTGTAACCCTAAGTTCTATACTAACAGTTTCCTCTATCACACTTCTCACTTGTGGAACTCTCTCCCAGCTTCTTGCATCCTAGTCAACTTTGATCTTTAAAAATTTAAATCCAATGTCAATTGTTATCTTCTATCTTAATTCTTGTTCTTTTATTGTCCTCTCACCTTAATAGTAGTTTTTCTCATATTCTCTAACACTTGCATCCTAGTGGCTTTATTTCCTGGCCTGGGGTGAAATGATTCAAAAAAAAAAAAAAAAAAAAAAAAAAATCTATTTTATTTATCTTTCATCATTACTGATACCCTCCTAGTCTCTAACCAGTAGAGAAGGAGGATTAGTCTCTTGGATTAAATGTAGCCTTCATAAACAAAAGAGTTCCCCATCCATAGTCTAGTGGATTAAAGCATTAGTTAATAAATTTGGTGATATAGTAATTGTGAGTTCAATCCTTGAGTCAGGGAATGCTGACTTGAACTCAGTGGAAACAAGGCAAGCAATAACTAAGGAGTACTAAATAAGAACAGGACGATATGTCCGTAGACATTAATAAGAACACCCTACTGCTATAGATTAATTAAAAGTTTCAGTCTGAAATTCCCTGAAGGTTACCTGATTCAATAAGTACCTGAAGAAGGTTCAATGGTATTGTTATATCGTGGATAATACAATATAAGCAACCAGGTAATTCCGAGTGGAAAGATTATGCTAAACACAGGAATTAGGTAAAACAACATGGGTTTTATTGTACGGAAACTACAATGAGTAAGAGTTCTTAATAATAATAATAAGGAAAACTGGAGATATGTCATGGAGATCCGTAAGGGTACTGTTACTACAATACTTCGTCACATCTTATTTTCTCCTCATTCATGTCTCTTTAGACTGACCAATCACTGTTGGGGTGTCATAGGTTGTTCCACTATAACACCTTCCCCTGAGCTAAATTCTTCCCTAGAATTTTGCTTTTACTATTTTTTTTTCTCTTTGGGATTGGACATACGCATATAATCCTTTTCCTCTTCCTATCACTTTTCCTCCTCACATTTTGAGTTGGTGTACCTTTAGATTTTGGAGAATCAGCGATTTTTGGAGTCGATATTACCTCCATTGGTATTTCTCCATTAATGGGGGGTTGAATCTGGAAAACATCGTATAACACTTCCATTGGTACTTCTATCTCATTTTCAACGGTTTCTATGTATCGTTGTCTCATCTGATTTATATGTCTTTTACAGGAAATTTTTTTTCCTTTTACTATGTAGATCATTCTCCCAATTCTTTTTGAAACTATACCGTCCTCCCAAAAACACTTTCCTAAAGAAGACTTTATCGCCATCTATACATTCTAAATTTTGTATTTGCTTTCATATAATTTTTCTTTTTCTTACTTGGTAACATCCTATCGAACACTGAACGTATTTTTCTTGCAAACATAATTTCTGCAGGTGATAAGTTAGCATTTGTATTCTGATTTGGTGTTATCCTATATACTGCTAAAAACTTTTGTATGCTTTTTTCTTCAGTGTCAATTCCGTTATTCTTTCTTAATGCTCTCATGAATGTGTCAACAAACCTTTCTGCCTCTCTGTTTGATCTAGGATTGTACGTCAGTGTTGTTACGTGTTCGATTGCCAACTGGTATCACAGTAATCTTTGAATTCCTTCCCGGTAAACATAGTAGCATTGTCGCTTACAATTGTATTTACTACACCAAAACAACTAAATACTTCATCTAACGCTTGTATAGTTTTTGAAGTTGTCGGGTGTTTGTACCTATAAACCTCAGTCTACGATTACTAGATAATATTATCCCTTTAATGGTCTTGCACAGTCAATAGGAATACCTGTCCAAGGAACACCCATCTTTGGCCAGGAATGAGTCCTTATCGGTGGAGCTTTGGCTGCTAACTGACAACCTTTACATTGCTTTATCATATTTTCTATATCCTGGTTTTTTTAGGCTAGGCCAATAAGCGTAACTTCTCATTAACGACTTCATTCTGGAGATACCAGGATGGCCCAAATGAAATTCTTTCAAAACTCTTTTTTGTAAGACATGCGGTATTACGACTATCCACATACATCAGCGTTTTGTCACATATCAAAAATGGAGACACCCTTAAACCTTTTTTCTTCTTTTCGTTCCATCTTGCATGTTTCTTCATGTTCATAATATATTCATCCATTTTCACTGCTTTTTTTATTTCTTCCAGTGTCACTGGTAGCTCTCTAACGATGTTAACAAGTACCTCCGCTAGTTCTTTTTTCTCTTTTAGTGCTGCTATAACCGTTTCTTCCAGCAATTCAGAGTTTTTTGGGATTAATCTAGATAGACCATCTGCGTGTGCGATTTTTCTTTTGCATTTTGAAATTGTAGTTGAGCAAAATAATACTCCGTCTCTGTAATCTATTTGTGGTATGGGCTGGCACGCTTTTTTTTTAACCAAAAATCGACAGTAGTGGTTTATGGTCCATTTGCAAAACGAACGATCTACCATGAATAAACCTGTGAAATTTCTTAATGGTGTAAATTATTGCCAGACCTTCTTTTTCTATCTGACTATAATTTTTTCCCGCTGGTAGTAAGGTTCTTGATGTACGTGCAATCAGTTTTGTTGATCCATCCTCGAATTTGTGTAAAAGTACCGCACCTAAACCATATTTGCTTGCATTTGACGCTACAATTAATTCCTTTTTCGGATCGTAATGCACTAATGCTAAATCCGATAATAAGCACTTTTTTTATTTTTTGAAATGCTTCTTCACATTCTTTTGTCCAGCACCATTTCTTACCTTTCCTTAATAATTCATTTAACGGTACTCTCAACTCATGCATTTTAAGAATATATAAACTATAATAATTAGCTAAACCAAGGAATGATTGTAATTTTGTTACATTATCCAGTATAGGCATATTTCTTATAGCTTCTGTTCTATTTGGGTTAGGCTTTCTTCCTTTATGATCAATTATTTGACCCAAATATTCGATTTTGTTCATGCAAAAATCGCATTTGTCAAGGCCCACTTTAAATCTGTATTTCTCTATTCTCTTGAATACCTCTCAAACATGATTTTTGTGCTCTGCCAAATTTTGGCTCTTGTTGGGGTAAAGAAAAGACTGTCAACTGATCGTAGCAACAAGCAATAGATTTCTTGTTTTCCCGGCTGCAACACTTGTAGCCAAATCGCAGTTCACACGATAGTCTGACGTAACAGTCCAACACACACCGTAGAGACGACAAAATGGGGTCACAAATCCAACCTTCAATTCTCACCAACAACAACGCGTGTTTGTCTCACAACTCAAAAAAATCATCTCCTTTTATAAGCGAAAAACAACGACTTCTGTTCACCAAGAGAATTTTCTGATTGGTCACGCCATTCAGGGGAGGGAAGAACATTAGCATAGCTTCTAGTCATTGATGTAGATTTTTGCTGACTACTTTTTGGTAATTTTTCTTCGGCAGATCACACACAAAACACGAACTTTTTTTCAGGGTACCTGATTATCTCTTTCACTACAGCTCTTTATCATTATATCGTCTAAGTGTGCCATTGCAAATTCTAGACCAGCCAGCATCGTATCCATAATTTGTTGAAATAAACTCAGGGCTACCTTCAACCCGAACGCCAAATGTTTTAAGTTATATAGCCCTCTATGTGTATTAATAGTTAGATATTTTGTACATTCTTCCTCGACTTTGACTTGCAAATAAGCTTTCAAAAAAATATTTTCTCCATTCAACTTTGAGAAAATTTCTTCTGGCATAGGAAGAGGATATCTGTGGTCTCTTAGACATTCATTCAACCCTGTTGAAAAGTCAGCACATACTCTTATTTTCTTATTTTTCCTTTTTACGTACACCGTGGGTGATACCCACTCAGAGTAATCTACTTTTTTAATTACTCCAATTTCTTCTAGTCTTTGTAATTCTTTGTCTATCATTTCTAATGATGAAAATGGTTCCTTTCTTTTTGGTTTAAACAGTGGTTTTGCATTATCCTTTAGTTCGAATTTTACTTCCATCTTAGTACAACAACCCAGTCCATCAGAGAATATTTCCTTAAATTCATTTTTTAAATCTTTAACAAATTTTTCTGTCTGTTTGAAATTTTCTATATTTGACATATTTAAGTTTCTACAAAATGTATTAATTGGTTTTTCCCATAAATTAAATAGCACAATCCAGTCAATATCAAATAAGTTTGAATTTCTTCCAGATATGACGTAGATTTTTGTCTTGCACATTTTATCGTCAAATGATAGTTTCCCGTCAAATTCTCCTTTGAATTTTAACTTCCTTCCAGAAACACCTCTGGCCCTTTTCTCAGTGTTTTGTAGTTTTGGTTGTCCAATTTCCTTCCATGTACCTTCATCGATTATAGATATGTCACTTCCGGTATCAAGCAGACAGCTTATAGTTCAACCTTTTATAGCGACGGACTTGTTTTTTAATTCAAATATTCCATCTTCGGCATGTCATGCGGAATACATGCTCTTTTGTTTAGTAAGTAATTTTCTTTTTTGCCATATTTTCCATCGTAGAATACACGCGACGCATTGTTGCTTGGTTTGACGAGGTAAGTCACCGTTTTCTTCGCTATACTCCCCCCCCCCGATCTCCCTATCAAAAATCGAACAGCCTGGAGCAGCTCTCTTTATCCTGGTGCTTCATCATAATCGAACTATCTCCCTTATGTGCGTCAGAGAGTTGTCTCCTGAGGAGTCATCAGACGTATCTCCAGAAGTTCTGTGTCTGTGGAAGCATCGGATTCACAGATCTCAATTATCCACTCACTGTCAGACGATGCACCATCATCGGATTCGCACAGGTAATGTATCAGAATCAACAAAAAGGCGAAGATCTTTTACATGCCGTGGCATCCCGTCAACTAGTATTGTTTGTGGACTTACAATGTGCATCACACGACCCACTTGATACCTGGAGGTACACCAGCCATGGGGAGCTTTCACCCATACTCTGTTCCCAACTTTGTATATATCATGATACTTACAACGATCAAGTGGTAATGTTATAGTAATTCCCTTCACTCTCAGTTGGTAATGGTGAATCATATTGGCAGGCGCATTAGTCATCCTTCGGTATGATATTATGCCAGTATACTGCCTCCATTACCGAACACTGCTTTCTTGCTGCAATTCACTTTATCTTTCCACTATACCGTTTCCTGCAGGAACATAGGTGCAGCGAAAATGAAGTTGGACTCCCCAGTCATCCAAGAAATCTTTAAAGGACTTACTGTGAAATGCAGTGTCATTGTTGGTCAAGATTTCTGATGGTGGGCCTCATTCAAAAAAACACTTTCTAACTGCCGAATGATGCTTCTTGAGTCTTGTTGCAGCAGGGGTCGCCATATCGCAAATCTACTAGGGCCGCAATCAATTAACGTAAGGTAGTGTTGCCCACCGTAATGTGTAATGTCCATTCTTAAGCGGGTCCAGATTTCAGTCACACTTAGGTTGCCACGAGGCCGACTTGAGGCTGGGTCAATTGACTGGCATTCTTTACATTTTCTGACCACTGCCTTGACAGCCGCCTTGGATGTCGTAGGGCAGACTTGTCTCACAAAATATAGTGTCTGCCTGATGCCAGGATGTTCACTCTGGCAATGTATGGCACATATCTGATCAGGAGAGGTTTCGTTCGCCATAGAAGCGCATATCGGGTGTGTTTGTTTGGTTTTCTTCTTTATCATATCATACCATCATTGCGGTACTCTGGTGAGCTTATCTGCTCGATTCTCACTCGACGTTACTAAACTCATCGTGATCAATAAGTTATATTCTTGAATCAGCTTTTCAAGAGTACTCAAACACCTCCGGATTAGCATCTCACTTGCCACCTTAGTTAGTATTCTGGCTTTGCCAGTAAGCATGTTTGATACCCACTAGTGCACACACGCGAAGTCTGTGAAGAGGTGTAGGTCTGTTGCGCCCCACTGTAATGCTAAATTGACGCCCTTCAGAAGAGCATCCAATTCTGATAAATTGATATGTTGGGCATCCTACACAGGCCGCAGCCAACATGTCTTCTACAACGCTTCCATCAACCTCCAATAAAACCCCTGGGGCGATAGAACCTGCACTGACCCATACCTCATAAGCATGACCGCTTATGCACCACTTACCATGTGCAGGGTCATTCTGGCGTATTCTTTCCACTATGTCCTCAATCATGTTCTTAAGAGGAGCATCTGTCACTTCATCGTCCCAACCAGACGTGATCGATACTGTCCTGCGTTTTACAAATAATGCAGCAATACAAAGCCACCCACACACAGGAACGTGACCCACCAGTTTTCCGCACCATGAGAAGACATTACGTCGTATCAGGACCTCAGGAACTGATGGAATGCTATTTTCACGTTTCCACTTAAGCATGTTGTTATCTTCCGCGACATGCAAACCCAGCACCGCTCCAGATCCTTGCAAATCAAACCAAATGCAGTCAAGTGCTCTTTCATGCGAGCTGCTGAAATCCTGTTCTCGTCAACATAAATATCATCAATATATGATGAGGTTGCCCGTCAAACTGACTCATCTTTTGCCAATGCGGCATCCACAATGGCCTTCATTATGGCTAGTGCAACATTTAACCCGAAACCCATTCAGGTCAAGCAATATCTTTGCCCCTTGAAGATTAGTTTGAAAGGGCAAAAGTGACTTATGGATATGTACTTGTAAATAGGCCTGCTGTAAGTCAAGGATAGCAACATCTGGTCCTTTTTTACGCCACTCCCTCGGTTTCTGTGCGCACATGTCAGCATTGGCTGTGTGTGCATTGAGACACTCATTCAGCTCTCGATAGTCTAATACTGGCCGCACTTTATTTTTGTTTTTCTGCACCACCGCCATCAAGACTTTTGGAGGACCGAGTTCCTTTTCAGGATAAGGCTGCAACCAACCGTTATCAAGCCAGTTCTGCAGTTCACGGTCGTATTCCGCCTTGACTCCTGTTTGTTATTGGGTACTCAGGCATCCAATTTCTCAAACTCTCCGGTGATCGACCATCAGACCACTTCCATGATGCGACCCATATCTTCTGGTTTGTGTCGAATTTGGCACAGAAATCAGGTTCTTCTATTTTAATAGTGGTGTAACAGACTATCCCATGCTTGGGAAATCGTACATCACCACACTGAGTTATTTGGAGTCCGCCCAACTTTTTAATGGCGTTGAATCCAAGCAACAAGTCAAAACCCAGTAGCTCTCCATCCACTACCAAGACATCAATTTTGAGGGAGTTTGCATTGTCCACGTCAAGCTTAATACTTCCAACTTTGCAACATTTGATAGTATTTCCATCTACGGTAAGTACGTGCACCATCGTCACCCACCAGGATTGACAGGCTGACTTACTCACGAGTGTCTGTGAGCAGCCAGTGTCCACCAGTGCCACTCTCTTAATTCTGTTCATGTAAATACCCAAGACAGGTAGCGCTTCATTCATAACTTGCTTAGGGAAGAGACACCGGCACTGACGTTTTGTCCCCTTCTTTTCCCTGAACACAATGAAGCAATGTGGCCTACTTCTTGATACAGGAAGCAATGTATTGTTGTGCGTGACCTGTGTGGCTGACGGGCATCTTCTCATCAAACCGGGCAGTCTCTGGCAAGGTGATTCCACCCAGAACATTGATAACATCACATACTCTTCCGACGTTTAACATTTGAATGTTTATCAGCTCCGCCTGGTAAAATGGTAGCCGCAACCATTTCCTCAGTTGCAATTTGATCTTTCATTATGGTCCGAGCTCGGTCCAACAGTTGGTTTGTATTCATGTCTTCCATCATGGAAGACGTGCGCAGTAGTTGCTTGATGTGAGCTGGTAACCCTGCTATGAACCCACATGCTAATCCTTGCTCCGATATCCTGCCAAATAGACTAGCTAGCTTCTTCAAGTCGACTAGAAACACGTTGTCGGACTTGTCCGGGCACAGTCAGTGTTCCACAAACTGCTCGTAAGCCAAGAAACAATCTGGTGCAAAGGCAATCTTCAGGGCTTGTTTTATCTGCTTGACATCTGATTTTTGTTCTGAGTTTAACTGCTGGTAAACAGCAAATGCTCTGCCCATCAACCTCAAAGGAAGAACATGTTCAACCTTTTTAATTCCACACAGGTCACAAACAAGTTCAGCCTTCTCAATCCATTCAGTAACTGCTTGTCTGGTCACTGAACCATCAAACTCGCGTATCAACTTGACATCAAATGTCGGGTTCATCATAGTGCCGAAATAGCTTGTAAGCGATCTGGGATTACAAAGGAAACGTTTGTCACAGATTATTTCCACGTCACAGAGAATAAATCACTAAGTTCAGACTCGAACATCGGGTTGTGACAGAAAGAAATGCCGAAAACTCAATTCGTAGGTACTATGTCATGAATCACAATGCACACAACCAGTCAGAAAAATAACTCATTCTCCAACAAACGCGGTAGCCAAAATACCCAAATTTTGCTTCCCCGATTCAAGAACACCAACTGCTTTTATCAGCTGAGCATTTTTTTAATTCGTCAACAGCTGGGAGATGATGTTCAATATTTTGCATATAAAAATACTTTTATAGCGATTCCTGCGACGGACTTGTTTTTTAATTCAAATATTCCATTTTCAGCATGTTATGCGGAATACGTGCCCTTTTGTTTTGTAAGTAATTTTCTTTTTCACCACATTTTCCATCGTAGAATACACGTGACGTGCTGTCGCTTGGTTTGACGAGGTAAGTCGCTGTTTTCTTCACTATACATTCAAATTCTTCAGTTTGTAAAAATCGGTAATTTACTTGTTCTTTTATTCATTCCTAGAAAGAAGCAGTCACAGCATCATAGAAGTGAATGCAACTGGTAAGGAAGTATTTGTAACACAACAAGAATTTGCACTTTGCTAACTGAATAATGATGCTATGAATTCACATAAGTAAATGATTTTATCGAAAAAGTGCTATAAACTTATGGCAAGCACGCACCAGTAGATGCAAAAGAGGCCCTGGATTGCATATGGACATGTCTGTCAAAACCAGTTACATCTGGGTTTTCCTTATTAGCAGCAGAAGCTTGGCATGTTCAGATACAGGCCTCTCTGCAACTCGTCTAGATCTGTGTTTCTGTCAACTGTCTTCTGTCAATAAAAGTGACAGGAAAGCCAGCAGTCAGCAAGACTGTGTCTGTGAAGTTGGTCCCATAGCCATTTTGTTCCTAAAGTCGTGCCTTCTGAGGCAGTGTCATTTTGTTACCTCTTGTCTCATTTCCTTTCTATGCCTATTACCTCCATCGCAGCTGGGAGAGCTATCATTTAGGTGTTTCCCCCCAACCTTAATACACCTTTGCTGTTGTTTACAACACAACTTTTGCATGAACCTAATACAAATCTATACTGCATATTGTTTTTAAAAGTTCTTATTGCAATGTATGCAAATCCTGTAAACTCCCCTGTGGAATATAATGCTACAAATTCCTCATGCTAGATATTGCAGTTTCTGTAGCAAGTAGATGGAGTTGCTAGCTATATGCTCAACCAGTTTTGAATTCAGTTGTCCTTCTCTGAGACTGGCTAAGAGAACCCAGCCTTCCCTGTTATTAATCTCTATCTGTGGAGAGAAGAGATGGATTCATACCTTTCCAAAGGTATTAGCTCAAAAGTGAACAATAGCTTCAGATGGAATTTGAACTCACCATGCCAATAACTACTACACCACATATACATACAAGAGTCCTTATTACAATAAGGTTGTTGTGAATCAGTCTCTTGTTATCTCTTCCCAGAAAGTATGCCCTCTTTAAGCAAGACAAATTCTATTCATTCATCAATCTAATGGCTTTCTTGTTTTTATAAATAAAATACAAAGAAAGGATACAAATTCCCCCAGCATAATTCCCAGGATTATTCAATGGCTGAGGTGGTTGCAAATTTGCAACTGATGCCAATATTTAATTTTAGAGTCATGGAAAAAGCAAGTTTGTAAGCCAAATATGAAAAAGAACTAGTTTCAAAAAACAATTTTAGTGCATGTTAATTACCTATAAAATGCATATTCTCATTAATTTTTTATCATTTTACATCAATGAAGACATTAAAGCCACTAAAACAAAAGGGTGGGGGGGTACTGATTGTGAGAGAATATGAAAAAAAAACATTATTAAGGAGAGAGAACAATAACAAAACACTTGACATTGACTCTCAAAAATTTAAAGGCAAAGTTGACTGAAAACCAAGTAACTAAAAGAAAGTTCCACAAACAAGAAACTTAACATAAAACCTACAATTACAACTAGTCATTTTTACTGTAAAATGATGAGACCTAGCTGCCAATCTAGTAATGCACTTAAATTCATAAAGTTTAGGTACCAAAGAGGGAAACTCATCAGAACAATTACCATGAAAATATTTATGGAAAAGTCACATTATTTAGAATTAAAACTATGGCCTGAAGTTATTTTCAAACATTAAAAAAAACATTTATTAACAATAATATAGAAGTATTGATACCAATAACAGGTATCTTTCACCTAAGCATTTAAAACTTACTATGACATGATGAGAAGCTGAATTTAATATAAGAAGCAATTGAAATATAAAAATATATTTGAGAAATTACAGTGATATCAAGACAAAACAAGCACCCTGCATCTTAAACAATCTTCCTGTCATTTTTTTTTTAACAAAGAGAACCTATTTGAAAAAAAAAAAAAAAAAAAAAAAAAAAAAAAAAAAAATCAGCCACTTTATTTATAAATTAAAATTTGTATCAATTTATCAAATAAATTTAGTTTACAACAGGATTATTTTATTTCCTTCTGTCTTCTTGCTTTTTATTTCACCTTCATGGAGACCATCAATCTTTGGCAGTGAATAGAAGAGAAATAAAAGAGAAGCTCTCAGTGAGGCACAAACTTGTGCCCCTTTTGTCTCAAAAGTCCGGTTAAATGCCTAACTGCATTAAATGTTAAACTATAGGAATGGTTAATTAATATGAAAAAAATGAAAAAAGCAACTAAAAGAAATGGAAATGAAAATAAATACTAATCAGAAATTAATGGTTGACGATGCTTTACTGGATAAAAAAAATGAAGATGGAAGTAAATACACGACAAACGTTAATCATCTTCAAGTAAGGCAGGCCCTCCCCACTTGGAAGACTGATACAACACAATCATCCAGCATCCATTTGGCCTTGTCCTATACTAAATAAAGTTTAGTTAATACTGAGCCCAGATTACTGATCCAGGCTTAAGAAGGATGATTTTCAAAGTAGGCAGACCCTTCACACATGGAAGATTAGCACAACACAATTCTGTATTAGATTAAATCTTCATTCATCCCTAGAAAATCAGCATTTGAAAATCTAGCTTTTATCTGAACTTGACAACTACAGCTGTGTCTGGGTCACCAACTTTAGTTATGTAAATACACTGACAGAAAATAACATCGCAGGGTCCTAAAGAACAATGCTAATTTTCACTTAATTAATATTCTGATAAAATTTTCAATATTTGACCATTTTGTGACATATTAACATTCATACCAGAGCATCATCTATGGCTGAGTTATAAAGAGCAAAACATGCAGTAACATTCATACCAGTGTATCATCTGTGGCTGAGTTATAAAGAGTAACACATGCAGTATCCTTTCTTTTTCCTCTCACACACAGTGATAGAGATGGGGAGGAGAGCAGTTTATTATTTCAGAAAGACAAATTATACGAATTAAACTTATTTTCAAAAATTTCAATTAATAATTTCAAAGTGACCAACCAATAATGTAGCTTTTTGCCTCTAGATGATTTTGTGCTGCTATTTTTCTGTAGGGTTTGCCACTTTCACTGCATTCTTATTTAGGATTATAGCATTCTTTGCAAGGGTTGTCCCCAGAAATTCATTAAGTTAGATTAAGGGCTGAAGTATAAGGTATGAAAGCCTGTCAAGCTAGAGCAACTTATCCAATGAGTGGATATTCCAGTGAGTAAAATTTTTCATTTTCCTTTTATTTTCCTGTTTTAATAACATTTATATTTTGTTACACTTTTCTCACTAACTATTATAATAAAGCAAAGAGAAATCTGAAAATGAAAAAAAAACAAAACAAATTCCCTAAAACCCAAAACAGAATTAAGGAAAATTTGACAGTATTTTTTTAATAATATCACCTCAAGCAAGGCAATGGAGCCACTAAGACACAAGTGGTTACTAAGAGTGAAAGAAACTGAGAAAAAGTTGAGGAATCAGAACAATAAAAGAACAGGAATCAGACAGATGATGATTGACATTGCATTTAAATTTTGAAGATCATAATTGACCAAAAAAAGCAAGGAACCAGAAGAGAGTTGCACAAGTGGAAAGTGTGGAAAAAACAAACAAAAAAAAAAAAAAAAAAAAAAAAAACTATCAGTAACGATTTTTCGGTTACAAGTAGCAATTTCAGCTAGTTGCCAATCTAGTACTGTGCTTAAATTCATGAAGTCTAGGTACTAAAAAAGAAAATTAATCAAAAGAATTAACATGAAAATATTTACATTGTTTGGACTGTTGCCCATATTTTTATTGCCATATTTACAATGTTTCAGCCATTGTACACTCTGACCTTCTTCAGGTGATATACATTGGAATTTCAAACTGAACCCTTTATTTAGTCCACAGGGGTAGATTGTTCTAACTCACATGCCATGCCCTTTTTGGATATCTCAGTTTCAGTTAATTCCCTTTAGTAATTCAACTCTCCAAGTTTTTGTTCCCTCTGCTGTGGCCAGGTATTGAACTCACAACTCTTTGGGTCAAGTCACTTTTTGGATCACTCAACCAATGCTTTTATCCACTGATGATAATAATGTAAACAGTTACAATACTTCATCTTGGAAATATAGACAGATATGAAAATATTTATAAAAAATGCACAGGGAAGCTATGTTACAGTAGTACCAAAGTGATTGAAGCCGATATACCAGAACATGACCAATAACATTGCAGATTCTTTGGATTCTGTCAAGAATCTCTAAAACTGAGGCAGCAGACCAGATATCAAAACAATATTCCATATTACTAACAGTGTCTGTAAAGAAAACATTAAAGATAACTATGCCAGGTGTACTAGGAAAATAAGGAATAAGGCTACATTTGATCTTCTGCAACTGTTGATTTCCATGACCAAAATGAGAATGCAGCTGACAAGCTACGACAAGCTTCCCAAAGAAAGAGTTATGAGTTTGAGTCTCACTAAAAACTTATTTCTGAACCACTTCAGTAGTTATGATAAAAGCAATTGAAATTAAGATGAAAAGAATGTTGTACATGATTCATGCCAGGATATATCAGAAGTTTGAATTAAATTTATTATCCACTACGAACCTTTCATCTAAGAGTAGTTGATCTGTGATGGCCCCCAATATGTACTGGGTTTATGAGATACCAAAAAAAGTGTTATACTTCATGTCACCTCAAGAGATGACATAGAAGCAGTGCCAGATTTAAATATGGGCTACAGAGAATAGAGAAGCCTCCAAAAGCTCTCTAGTTTTGAGGCTCTGATAAAATTTAAAAAATAAAAAAAAAATAAAAAAATATATAAAGATATAAGAACAAAGGAGAGTTGTTTATTTTCAGAGTTAATAGATCTCCTTTGAATTTGAAACAATTTTTGAGTCCCTCTAGTGGAGTAGGTCTTTCAAATGGGATTTTTAGCCCCTTCAAGGAGCCCCATTTAGATTTTGATGCATCTTTTTTTACATATAGATTTTTGATGTAGCATAATGAAGGGGACCCTAAATTCTTTTAGCCCAGGGGTCCCTTAAGGCCTAGATCTGGCCCTGTGTAGTAAAGGGGTATCACCATAGTGCAGAAGTGAGCCTCAAATGATGGTGAGTTTGCTAACATAAACAGGAAGTGAATCCAGCTGAACTTAGGACACACACAAACAGAGACAGGAGAAGCGAATGATAAGATAAGAAATGTCCGATTCACGAAATTGCAGCAGGGTCTCTTGCATCATTGCAAGATCAAACATTTATAGAAAGTTCACAAAAAAATATAACATCCACGGCCATTCGACTGAGTCCAGAACTGAATATAAACAATTATTTTGCGTCTGAAAAATTTAGTATTCGTATCAGACATTATTATTAACGAAACTTACACGACAGAAATACTAATAAAATTCCTTGAATTTTGTATTTATTTCATTTTTTAGTCTGTTAGAATGTTATGGTTTATTTCTAGTCATTTTGAAAGAGAGAGTATCGTGCATAAATGAAAATGAAAGGAGGGTTAAAAAAAAAAAAAAAAAAAAAAGCCATTAAAAGTTTTGATATTCATCATGAAAATAAAATTAATGCAGAGATGCTGATCTCGCAAGATGAGAAAGAAAGCCTTACAGACACAAAGAACATTATGATTGCTTTTTACTTTTTTAGTACTTCTACTTTTCTATACTTAATCCGCGCGCTTAAACAGATACATTTTGTTGATCTAAGCTAAAATAAAATAAATAAAAAGTGTCTTCTCACGTTATAATCCCAATCTTAAATAAACAAACTGGGTTTCCAGTTAACAATTTCAAGTCAACATTTATTTTTCATTAAAACGGTCTCTAAGGTTCGAACTCGGAGACTAGAGACGATGGAAGACGAATAATTTGATTTTTTTTTTTTTAAACATGCGATGAAAAAAAATGTACCGCAGAGCTTAACTTTTTTTTTTTTTAATTAATTAACTGTTATTATAAAATATTTTCTTTCTTTTTGAAAATACCAGACAAAAATGGTCAAGCAAGATAATCACGTGGGGTGGCGGAAATTGACGGCTATTAATAATAATAATAATATTATATAGAATTTTCTCGCACATTTCATTAATATTTTTAATCATGAAATCAAATAAAATATATAAAGACATATTATTAACTATTCTGAAAAAAATAGCAAGAGGAAAAGCCAGTTGAAGACAGCATGGTCACTTCTTAACATACTACACCACAGCTACTCATAATAACAAGAGATCACCATATAAAATTAGTTAAATGTGAAAGTGATTGTCATATTTTAACTTAAGAAAATTTGTTAAATTCTAACATAATGCAATTAATTAATGCTGTCAAATATTTTATGAAATGCTCCAAAGAAGAGATTTTAATTTTTCTAAAAAATGCATTTTTGGTTTCAAAATAAATCGTTAAAAAAAATATGATTGATTTTTTTTAGCTCATATCTTCAAAACGTCTTTTTTAAGAACCTTGACAGCATTATTGAAACTATGAAATACTGATCGAGTTTAAAAAGGCGTGATTTTGATCTCCAGAAACTAAAGGACTTTTGTAAAATAATGGACAGCATTCGTTAAGAAGAAAATGCGGAATTCGTTTTCGGAAGCTGTTTTAGGCCTAAAAACACAATTCAAGTTGATTTTTTTTATCAGTTTCATGAAGAAGACCACTTCCTTGTTATTTTTAATTTTAACAGCAGTATTTTCACAGAATATTGGTCATAAGAATATGGAAAAAAATACATATTAGGATTTTTTTCGTTATCACATGAAAAAAAAAAAAAAAAAAAAAAAAAAAAAAAACTTTCCACAAATTTTTGACAGCACTCTTGGAAACAGAAAAGACGAAATTCCCACAAAAAGTGCCCAATTTAAGAAAGAGTAAATATACCCTCCCTCACATGCCCCCCCACCAAGATTCGATTTTCAACAGAACGATTTTCGACCGTATGGTCACGTGACCAAGTCATGATCGAGTTGATTATTTTGAAAGTGTCAGTAAAAAAAAAAAAAAAAAAAAAATTAAAAAGATCAGAGTAAAAACTTAAAAACTGTTGTAAATATATTTTTAATAAATTAATAATTGGAATTCCAATATAATTCTGTATAAGAAATAATTTAAAAAATATTAAAATAAATCAAAAAGGTGATTAATAAAAAATAAGCCAATAAAAATTAATTAATTAAAATTAACAATTAAATTAAATTGTTCACGTGTTTGTTTTTAAATTTTATTCAATTTATAAAAAAAGTCAATTTATTTTCAGGATCAAAAGTCAAAACTTTTAATATGGTACATGCAAAAAAAAAATAAAAAAGGATGCCATTAAATTAAAACCAATTAAAATTATCGATTTAAATAAATATTAAAAATATGAAAATATAAATAAAAAAAAATCGAATAACAGAAAAACGGTGGGGGGGGGATATATTTTTTACGGAAGGCCAGTCTTGCATGTATATACTTGCTAATAAATTCCAACATTATTATTACTAAAATGTAAAATCCGTTAGTATTTCTATTTCAGCTAATATTCATCTAATTCTCTAAATGAGAAAAAATATTTAAATCTCATCTTTACTGTATCCTTTCTTTCTTAATTTGTTTAATTTATTGAGAAAAAATAAATAAACTAATTAAATTCGCCTTCACCAACAATACTGCTGTCAAGAGCTATAATTTGAAAGATGCATATTTCTAATGAAAAGTCTGTTCCTAAAAATAATCATGTTTACATATAAAATCTAAATCCATATTCAGGTGCTTATGCATAACGACAAAGCTGTGACAAGTTCATAACGAAAAAATTAAAATAGAATAAAAAGGAATCAAATTTATATCCCGATTGCGCACCCATAACAAGAAACCATGATGATTTCTTGCGAGAAAGATAAATTTGTCTTAGTGTTTTGTTTTGCTAAAAAAAGATTCAATCAATGAAAAATCGACTTACCAAGAAAACTTAGGAGTTTCTTCTGCAGCTTTGTTCTCTGTGTGGAGGGCTTGGCGAAATTTCGGACACAGGCAGCCCATCATGTACCCCCGGGAGTCCACTTGGGTGGTTCTTAAATAAAACCCGGTTGCTGTCACTGGGGCAAAAGCCGAATTTCAAAAAGATTTTTGGAGAGTTTTATGAATTAAAATCCGCAAATGTCGTTTCCGTGGGACAAAATCATCGACAGGACAAAAAAACAGAGCAATGATTAATTATTAAAAAAATTATCATTATTTATAAAAAAAAAAAAAAAAAAAAATCTTTTGTATTTTTTATCCCGCCGTCATCTGATGAGTTATTGGGTGGAGGAGTAGGGAGTCCGTTGTAAACAGAAGCAGTAAGGCTACCCAACAGTGCCCGGGATTTCTTCGCTTAACTCTTCGCTTCTAATTTTCTTCTTTTTTTCTGTTTGGCTGTGAAAACCTGGTTGTGAAGGCGGGTCTACAATAGACTCGCCCTTCTTAAGCAACTACCAGTCACCCCTCTCTGAGCAACGACTGCAAAGTGGCACAGCCTAACAACTTCCATTTCTATCAGGGCATAATAATTCCTACTCTTTACACTATGTATTTTTCTCTTAGAATATGATAGACAGAAAACGGTTCATTTTATTTACAAACCCAGTCACTCGACCGGAACAAAAATAGCCATCATAATCATATTTTAATAACTATATACAGACATATTCAAAACATTTAAATAATTAAAACAATAAAAAAAAACTACTTATGACAAATGATGTGTTGTTTAGTTTGAGCAATTACTTTCAAAGAAAAAAATTTAAAAAATAAGAGAAAGCCTTGAAAATTAACAGAAAGCTGCTAAAAGTTTCTCTCAGTATTCTGAGTGCTGCCAACAACTTTGTCATCAATATCTGGTACAATTTTCTTTAAAAAATGTTCATTAATATTTTGTAAATATTTTAAATACCATATCTGCACCAAGTTATATTTCTGCTCTTTATTATATATATATATATATATATATATATATATATATATATATATATATATATATTCAGCACCATCACTTGATAAGACACCAGAAGTGTTGAAACAAAATGGCTATTTTTGTAGTGATTTTATAATATATTTATGTTATAATTTTTGAATAAATAATCATTAATATATGTATATACATATATATATATATTATATTAAAATATATATATTATATATTAACATATGTATACACACACACACTTGCATACATATATATATATATATATATATATATATATTTTTTTTTATTAAAATAGAAGTAACAATGTTCAGCACTTATCAATACAATCATCCTTGTTGAGAGTCCTGAATAGATAGATAGATAGATAGATAGATAGATATGAAGAGAATAAATAGGTAGATAGATACAAAGAGAATTAAATTCATAAATAGAGAGCTGGATACAAACAGAATGAAATAGATATATATGAAGAGAATTGATAGATATATATGAAGAGAATAAAATAAATATGAAGAGTATGAAATAGGTAGATACATAGATAGGAACAGAAGGAAATAGAGAGATAGATAGAAAGAGAATGAATAGATACATAGATAAGGAAGAGAATGGTCATCAACTATCTATTTCATTCTCTTTCTATCTATCAGATACATAGAAAGCATTTTTTTTCATATCTATTTCATTCTCTTTCTATCTATCAGATACATAGAAAGCATTTTTTTTCATATCTATTTCATTCTCTTTCTATCTATCTATCTAATTGTATTCATACCTATCTATCTTTCTAGCTATCTATTTCATTCTCTTTGTATTTAACTGTCTATCAATCTATTTCATTCTTTTTGTATATATTTTTAGCAATTTCATTCTCTTCATATCTGTTTATCTTTCTCATTCTCTTTTATCTATGTCAATCTTTTCGTATCTATTTATCAATCTAATTCTCTTTGTTTTCATTATCTTTGTCTCTACCTATCTATCTTTCTCATTTTCTTCATATCTATCTATCTATATTTCTCATTCACTTCATATCTATCTATCTGTTTCATTCTCTTTATATCTATCTTTTCCATTCTTTTTTATCTATCTTTCTCAGTCTCTTTATATGTATGTATGGATCTATCTATCTATTTCATTCTCTTCATATCTATCGCTTTCATTCTCTTTGTATCTATATATATTTCTGTCAATTTCATTCTCTTCATATTTATCTATCCATCTATCTATCTACTTCACTCACTTCATGAGAGTGCTCTGAGAAACAAAAGGAACGGTTCAAATAAATGTTTGAGTTGTTAGGGTTACAAAAGTAAAAAGAGCAAGGCAATACAAATTTTTTTTTTCAGGATTCATTAATAAATTCAATTGTTGAATTTAAGTACAGTCCCGGGGAGGAGGTAGCTTTTGAGGCGTATTTTTGCTGTTATGAAGTGGTCTTTCAAAAAGATTGAGCTACAAGGTCAGAAGAAAAGAAAATATGCCTGTTGCTCAGAAAATTTGGTCCAAGTGAACATGAAAAGTATGAAAATTACATACTTCCAAGAAAGCATGAGGAAGTGTCTTTTAAGAAAACTGTCTTAATTCTGGAAAAAATTTGGTGGGGGAGAAAAGTTCTCTTTTCAACACAAGATGGTAATGTTTAAACCTTAAAAAGAAAAGTGGGGAAGATTACTCAACTTTTGCTAGGATTGTCAATAGAGTGTGTGAGAATTTTAAACTGAAAGAACTTACTCCTGATATGTTAAAATGCTTGATTTTTGTGCCAGGACTAATGGCTCCAGAAAATTCTGAGAACAGAATAAGAATTTTGTCTAAATTAAAACAAAATCCAAATATCAGTTTGCAAATTGTTGCAGAAAAATGTAAATGAATAGAAAAACTTTGACACAACTTGGCAAAAATAGAAGGAAATGCATCATGTCAAACGGTCAGAGAGTTAAGCAAAGACAACATAAAGAAAATGTTGCCCAGAAAATAAATCTTTATTATGGCTGTGGACAGATTCATTATTACAAGGAATAACCATTTAGAAAAAAAGAATGTTTTAATTATGTCAAAAAAGAACACAAGCTTATGCATTGCAGAAAATCCAAAAGTAAAAAGGGGTCAAAAATAGAAAAGACAGTTAACTCAACTTCAATGGAAAACAAACGAATAAAAATGATAAGAAAGGTTGTGAATGTACGGATGAACAAGAAAAATGTGAAATTCCAATTGATACCAGTTCAGATCTGACATTGATAAATGAATACGCTTCAAAAAACATTAGCAGACCAACTTTATTGATCACAAAAAGAATTGCACATAGCATTACAGGAAATAAACTAAATTTTGAAGGATAATTTTACACAAATGTAACATTTATGGGTAAAACTATAAAATTACAAGGATTCTTTATGAAATGAACACAGAACCTGTTCAGTATGGACTGGATTGAGTCATTCGACATTCTCAACCAAGGAATTAATTCATTCTGCTTTAGTGTCAATTCAAACAGAGTGGAAAAATTAAAAAATGAATTAGCAATAAAATTTTCTGAAATTTTTTTCTGAGGGTCTTTCAGGGTGCTCTGGTGCACCAGATCTAAAGCAACATTCAAACTGAAAGATAATGTGATGCCTATATTTAGACCAAAAAGAAAAGTACCCTTTACAGTGGAAGCTTCCATTAGTAAGTAGTTGAACCATTTAGAAAAAATTGGCATGTTAAGCAAAACTGACTACGGTGAGTGGGCAAGCTCTAATGTTTATGTAAAAAAGAATAATAATAAAATTAGAGTCTGCACAGGTTTTTCTACAGGATTCAATGATTGTTTGGAAACACAGAAATACCCTCTGTAAAGACCGGAAGACATATTTACAAAATTGTATGATATCAGAGTGTTCTTAAAATTGGATTTGTCCGAGGTGTACCTCCAGATTCCTGTCAACGAAGAATTCACAAAGTATTTAACTATAAATACATGTAAGGGTCTACACAGATTCAACAGACTGTCATTCAGGATAAAAATCGCACCAGGCATTTACCAACAAATCATGTATACGTTATTGAATGATGAGGATTTCACAATAGCCTACCTTGATGACATCTTAATTAAGAGTGAAAGCTGAAAAAAACATGCTCAACATGTTAAAAAAGGTTTTTGAAAGATTAAAACAATACAGCTTAAAACTTAGTTTCGACTAGCAGTAGAGCCCGGTGTTGCCCGGGGATGTAACAGTAAGAGATAGATCAAGTATCGACCATCATAAAGACTGAAAAATAAAATTGACAAAGATTATTGTTTAAGGTTGATGGACACACATGTCTTAATTCATTTTATTTTTTGTTTGTTTTTTTTTTGTTTTTTTGTTTTTTTTTTACAAATTGGTCAAACCCAAACTCAAACAAAAACATTGTTTTCAATCGTTATGAGTCTACCGATTGAATAGAATTTTATTATAAACAATTGTCATGTAAATGGAATTTTTAAAGCATTCTGAATGTAAAAATAAAGGAAAAAGTGTGCAAGACAATAAGAAACACTACCTGCCAAAAAAAAAAAGTGAAATTTAATTGAAATTGGTTGAAAAATGTAGGAAATCCGATCCCATATATAAACGAACACACACACACAAACAACCAACTTGGGTTTTATAATAAGTATAACTCGATAACTCGATATTAATAAGTACAACTCGATATGAGTTGTCCCCCTTTCATTAATGCCTCTTAATCGTGTTTTCAAATTGATTTTGTGCAAAAACAATTGTGTTTTTCCAATTTTTGGTGCTGTCAGAACCACCGCAAGGTAATTTTACGTAGTCCTGTGAAGTTTTGTTGAAATCATTTGAAAAATGTAGAAATTCAATCCAATATATAAACGTACAGACACACACACACACACAATCTGCGTTTTATAATAAGTAAGATAAATGTGAATTTTTTATCTAACATTATGTATTTGGGACAAATTATAGATGCAAAAAGCAAAAGACCTGACTCATCAAGATCGAGTGCAATAAGAAACATGCCACCCCTAACAAATGTGCCATTACTACAAGCATTCTTTTGTCTAGCGAATTACTATGGTAATTTTATCCCAAATATGTACGTATTGAGAGCTCCTCTAAATAAAATTGTTAAAAAAGATTCCATATGTACTGGAGCAAAGAATCTCCGAGTGCTTTTAAGGAAATTAAAACAATATTAACATCAGACTTAAGTCTGGCACATTACAATCCAAATAATGATATTAGTGTTGCAAGTGACATTAGTAATTTAGTCTTAGTAGCTGTAATATTACACAAAGAAAGTAACAGTCAAGGAAAAGCAATTGCACATGTATAGAGGACCCTATTACCAGCTGAAAAAGGATACAGCCAAATTGAAAAAGAGGTTTTAGGGGTTATTTTTGCAGTAAAAAATTTCCATGGATTCATATATGAAAGGAGTTTTTACGCTTCAAACAGGACATTGACTGTTATTAGCTATTTTTGGTTCCCAAAAAGGCATTCTTACACATACCGCAAATAGACTTGAGAGATAGAGAACAATATTATTAAATTATAATTTTAAGATGAAGTTTCTTCTATCAAAGAGGTTGGGTCATGCAGATAGGTTATCCAGGCTAATCCCCAAGCTATGTGATCCATTACAGGAAACCGTGATAGCAGTGTTAAGAATAAAAATGGAAATAAAAGGCATGCTATACAACACCATACAGGAATTACCTGTAATGCTTGAGGAAATCAGGATCAAAGAAAATATAGACAACTATATCACAGAGAAAAAGAAGCAAATTAGTAGCCAACATTACAGATAGAATGATGGTGAAAATTTTTTCTTCTATCTCTGATGGAATATTAATGTATGTCAAATGTGTGGTAATACCAGAAGTGCTAAAAAAAATTATACTTAAAGATTTTTATACCATTCACCCAAATAAAACTCCTGTAAATAAAATTGTTAAAAAATAGTCACATATATCATAGAGAAAAAGCAAATTGTAAGCCAACATTACAAAAAGAATGGTGAAAATTTTTTCTATCTGTGAGGGAACCTGTGCTAATAACCGAAGCACTAAAAAAAAGAATAGCAGACATCTTGGTATATTAAGATGAAGGGTTTAATGAGAAACTATGTTTTTTGGCCTAATATGGACAAAGATATAGAGAAAAATGTAAAAATATGCAGAGGTTGTGCAATGGCAGCAACAGCAACATTGGTAACATTTAACCCTTGGCCAAAGACAGACAGGATCTTGGCAAAGGCTGCCATATTGATTTTGCAGGTCCAATAAAGGGGCATCACTATTTGTGGTTGACAGTTTTTCGAAATAGCCAGAGGTGATAAAATTTTAAAATCCTACATGTAGTGGCAAGATAAAATTTTTGCATGAACCTTTTGGTGTTCTGGATACAATTGTGTCGGACAATAGCACGCAATTCATGGCAAAAGAATTCAAAGATTTTTGTAATCTTTTTTCAATTGCACATCTGACTACCACACACCATATCACCCATGATCTAATGGCCAAGCAGAAAGATTTTGAAGTGAGCATTGAAAAAGTCAAACGGAAATGAATCCGTTGATGAGATACTATAATTCTTAAGAATATACTGGGTGACACCAAACCCAAGTACAAATTTGGAGTTGTCACCAACAGAATTAATGTTTGCAAGGAAAATAAAATTGGTATTCGACAAGCTGTTACCAAAGGAAAAGAAAAAAGAAGAAAGAAAAATCACAATTACAAAATCCTATACACCAAGAGAAAAGATTTTTTCAAAGAATATAGGTGCAGTAAAGAGTTCTGGAATGCTAGTGTCATAGATAAACACATTGGGAGATTGATGTACATGATTAAAGACCCCAAAAAACAGTTAAGAGACATCACAACCAGATAAGAAAAAGATGCTTAGACGATATGAATAACTAAAAGGAAGAACCAATGACAGTTATTTATGACCAATTCAAGATACCAATGCCTTTAGTAGCCTGGATGAGAGTTGGTTGGTTGGTTGGTTGGTTGGGTTTTATGGCATATCAACCACTGTAGGTCATTTAATGACAAATTTAGTTGGATATATATTAAATATATCGTACTATTAAACGTATAGCTGGCAACATTATTTTTTCAAAAACGTATAGCTGGCAACATTATTCTTTCAAAAACATTATCAGAGGCCTTGCTGTTGGACATAGTTTACCGTTATACCCAGGATGCGGATGTAGTTTATCGTCATGCCCAGGATGTGGATAAGGTCTGGAAAAAACTGCGAGTTCACTATTTGCCCATTGCTGCCACCCCGGGTCAGGGTGGATCTGGGAACATCAACAATTAAGAGGTGGTTCCATGCTCCTCAAAACCTCCTGATCAGAGGCCTTGCTGTTGGATGCAGTTTAACGTCATACCCAGGACACCTGGATGAGAGACCTTTAACTAAACAAAAAAGTAAATTGTCAAAGATTACACAAATAAACCCAAAAAATCAAAAATATGACTTCCAGAGGAAGTAGTAAATTAAAAATGATGGACTGATCTAAAAAAATAAATCACACACTCTCTTACTTATAACAAGTTCATTTACATTCATATTAGGTTAGTGCAAAAATAATGACGTAATAATGTCGTTTTTTGACGTATTTTTTTAACGTCAAAAAACAACATTATTACGTCATTATTTTTGCACCAACCTAATAATAAACCTAATGACTTTCTACTTGTTTCAGTTTTATGAACTTAGTCTGAATACTCTTTGTGAACATTTTTATGATTTTTATACTTCGTAACACCTCTGAATTTATTTTCTCGAGATTTTTAGTACTTTGCTGGACCACTTCATGTTTACACTCCCTTATCATATAACATGGTGATTTCTCCCCAAACTCATGGTGGAGGACAAGGAGGAGAAGAAATGCATACCCCTGGCCATTGTGGCCTGTGTGCATGGATGGGTTATGTATTGAGTTCCTCCCGTGAATTCTTGTTCATGGTATGTTGACAGCTGCTTGTGCTATTCACCATAACTTTAGATTTCTTGGAGCTGACCTCAATTCCACATGCTCCTGCTCTTTCAAAAAGTTTGTTGGTCAAGTCCTGAAGCCCACTGTTACTACCTGCTATGAGGTCAATGTCATCGGCAAAATGTAAGTTACAGATAGATCTTCCACCAATAGAGACTGAAGAATCATGGTTTCTTGCATGATTCTCTCTAGAAAAATGTTGAACAATGTGGATGAAGGTAGGCATCCCTGTCCCACACTGACAGTTGTTCAGAAGAATCCTCCTATTTGTTTTCCCAGAAGAACTGCACTGATGGCATCTTTATATATGGCCTGGATGATTTGGATAATTCCTTCATCTACATTGAATTCCCTAAGGATTTGCCATCGACTGTCATGCCATACATGGTCAAATGCTTTTTTGAAATCAACAAAATTGTGGAATACGTCCTTCTGATGTTGCAGGTGTTTCTCTATGAGGACCCTACAAGTGACGACCTGTTCCATAGTACTTTGTCTGGCTCTAAAACCTGCTTGTTCCTCTGATAGCATTTTTTCAGCCTTGGATTTCAAACAATTCAAAATTATATGGAGCAGGACTTTACTAGCATGACTGATCAGGCTTATTACCCTATAATTTCAACACTACCTGAAGCTTCCTTCCTTTGGCAGGGGTATTACCAATGACTGAGTTCACTTGTTAGGACACTTTTTTTGTTCCCAAATCTTCTGGAATAGTGTTGTTATGACTTTGATGGTTTCTTCACCTCCATGTTTTGTTGGCTCAGAGGGAATATTATCCACACCAGGTGACTGGCCAAGTTTCAAGAACCTTACTTCCAACTCAACATCCTCATTCAGTAATGACGATAGATAGATATGGAGAGAATGAAATTGACAGATAAATATATATAAAGAAAATTATATATATATATAGATAGATATGAAGAGAATAGAGAGAGAGAGAGATACAAAGAGAATGAAATTTATAGATAGACAGATAGAAAGATAATGAAATCAATAGATAGACAGATATATATAAAGACAAAAGATAGATAGTCTCAAATAGAATGAAGTTCATAGATATATAGATATGAAGAGAAATAAATAGATAGATGGATAGACAGATCTGAGAGAGAATGAAATAGATAGATACAAAGAGAATGAAATAGACAGGTAGCTAGATACATAGATATGAAGAGAATGAAATAGAGATTTGAGGAGAATGAAATAGATATATATGAAGAGAACAAAAATAGATAGATATGAAGCGAGTGAAATAGATAGATAAATAGAAAGATACGGACATAATGAAATAGATAAATACAAAGAGAAGGAGATAGATAGATAGATAGATAGAGAGAGAGAGAATAAAACTCATAGATATAGATACAAAGAGAATGAAATAGATATATATATGAAGGGACTAGATAGATAGATAGATAGATAGATAGATAGATAGATACATACATACATATGAAGAGAATGATATAGATAGAAGAGATACAAAGACAATTATATTGATAAATAGATATGAAAAAATTGACATAGACAGATACAAAGAGAATGAACTAGATATATATATATACATACAAAATAAATGAAATAGATATATAGATAGGTAGTAAGAGAATGAGATAGATCGATAGATATGAAGAGAATGAAATGGAGAGATACATACAAAGAGAATAAAATTGCTAGATAGCGATATAGATACAAAGAAAATGTAATATATAGATATATATAAAAGGAATAGATAGATAGATACAAAGAGAATAAATTAAATAGATAGATATATATGAAGGGAATAGATAGATAGATACGAACAGAATGAAATAGACATATATATATATGAAGAATATAAAAATATATAGATAGATAGAAAGAGAATAAAACTGGTAGATATAGATACAAAGAATGAAATAGATATATATGAAGGGACTAGATAGATAGATAGATAGATAGATAAATAGTTAAACATGAAGAGAATTATATAGATAGATAGATAAATACATACATACATATGAAGAGAATGATATAAATACAATGAGAGATACAAAGAGAGTTATATAGATAAATGGATGAAAGGATTAACATAGATTGATAGATATGAAGAGAATGAAACAGATAGATAGATAGATAGATAGATAGATAGATAGATAGATAGACATACCTCCTTTATTCAACCAGTTTGAAGTCCTGACCTCCTCTACCGACAAGGCTGAATGCTTTGCTCGGGAATTTTCATTCAACTCGACGCTCGACTCTTCCAGTGTACCCATACCTGACTTCCCTCTTAGAACTGAGGCCTTATTAAGCGGGTTAAACATAACCCCATCTTTGGTACTGGGCATTATCTCCAATTTAGATCCCAACAAGGCTAGTGGTGGAGACGGGATACCAGCCATTGTCTTGAAGAAATGTGCGCCCAAGCTGGCGCCCGCCCTTTCTAAACTATACAACTACTGCCTCAAAGAATCTTGTTTTCCTGACTGCTGGAAGTCCTCTTCCTTCGTTCCTGTCTTCAAGAATTCCGGCGACACCTCTGACCCTTCCAACTACTGCCCTATCAGTCTCCATCCTCTCTTCAGCAAAATCTTCGAAGCCCTAATCAATACCAGGGTGGTTAACCACCTCACATCCCATAATCTGCTCTCAGACAAGCAATAATGGCAATATGGTTTCCGCTTTGCCCGATCTACAGCCGATGTGCTTACGGCCATCACTGAAACAGTCTACCGAACTCTTCAAAATAACGGGGAAACCCAAGCCGTGGCACTAGACATCTCCAAAGCATTTGATAGGGTTTGGCATGCCGGATTGTGAACTGGGGCATGAACTGGCTGGTCAACTTCAACGCTTCTAAGACAAAACTGCTCTCTATTAATCACCACAGAGGTCCTTCCCTTCCCTCCATTAGAATGTCTGATGCTCAACTTCTCGAGAGCAACTCTCTGCGGCTTCTCAGTCTCACGTTGACTGTTGACCTGAGATGGAATAAATACATTGAGTCAATTGCCTCGTCCACTGCAAGGAAAGTTGGCTACCTGAGTCACGCCAGGAAGTTTTTCTCCCCGGAGTCGATCCTCCAGATCTACAAAACAACAATTCGCCCTTGCATGGAGTACTGCTGACATATATGGTCTGGTGCCCCTTCTGTTTGCCTCAGGGTTCTTGATAGGCTCCAGAGGCAGATATGCAATGTAATTGGCCCTGCCCTGGCGTCTCGTCTACAGTCACCGTTGCCTCCCTCTGTCTGTTCTACAAATACTTCCATGGAAATTGCTCCGAGGAGCTGTATTCGCTGGTTCCCAGACGTCATGAGTTCAAGCGCCACATGAGGCTGGCATCCCGCTCTCACCCCTTCACTGTCGAAACTCCTAAATGTAGCTGTCTCTTCTACTCTAATAGCTTCATGTCTCGCACCTCTCGCCTGTGGAACTCCCTTCCCTATTACTGTTTCCCTGATAGCTATAATCTCCAGCTATTCAAGTGTAATGTCAATCGACATCTCCAGTTGCCTTGATCTATCCACTACCCTCATCCTGTCTTCTATCACTCCTATCTGACCTTGCTCTAAATTTTCTGTAACCCCTTCCGTCCTAGTGGCTTCCAGCCTTGCTTGGGGTGAAATGCTTAAAAAAAAAAAAAGATGAAAAAAAAGGATGAGATAGATAGAAAGAGATATACAAAATGAATTAGATAAATAGATGTGAAAAGATTGACATAGATAGATAGATATGAACGGAGAAAGAACAAGATGGCAGCTGTTTTATGTTAAGCTTTTGTTCTCATGACATTTCCATTAACTCTAGGAATTGATATTTTTCATAATGTGCTTCTCACCTAACTTCAAATACTGGGTGTCCATTTCTTCTCTAGTCTTCTTTAATGATTCAGTCATTAATTAAAATTAATGATTCATAATTAGGTCAATTGCTGGACAGTGATAAGAGAACTTTGAATATTCAGATGTTAATTGGTGAAAGAACTTCAAACACCTGTGAGGCTTAGAAATAATATTTAACTAAAAAACATGAATAACCAAACAAAAGTATCTCATTCTTTTTACATCTATCTATCTATCTATCTATCTCTTTATATATATATATATATATATATATATATATATATATATATATATATATATATATATACATATCTATCTTAATCTTTTCATATCTATATATTTTATATCATATTTTCTTCATATCTATCTATCTATTTATCTATTTCATTCTCTTTGCATTTATCTATCTCAATCTCTTTGTATCTATCTATCTATCTATCTCAATCTCTTTGTATCTATTTATCTATCTCATTCTCTTCATATCTGTCTATCTCTCTTTCTCATTATCTATCTATCTATCACATTCTCTTTGTATGTATGTATCTATATATCTGTGTGGGCCATTAAAAAAGTTCTAAGCCTCACTCAGAAAGAAGAGCCATAGCTGAACATTTTTCTGTGGCAACACACTACCACTACTTATAAAACTAGAAAAACTAATTCAGATTTCTGTTTTAATTTCTGTGCAGGTGAGACTAGTACGAAGGTGAGAGGTTTGTGACAAATCTAAAAAGGGACAAAACAGAAGCCCAAGTCGTCATAAAGTATCTGCAAAAGAAAGGTATGACACCCAAGAAAATCCATGAGGACACTTGCTGAGGATTCTCCTTCTTGTGCAACTGTGAAGAAGTGGGCTGTAGAATTCAACTGTGACAGAGACTGAATAGAAGATGACCCTCGGTCAGGTCATCCTAGAACCTCAACCACTGAGGAACAAATTGATGCCATTCACCATATTATTTTAGATAATAGACATGTTACTGTCCAGTAGATGGCTTGGTCAATAGGGATTAGTTCTGGTTTGGGGATGAGTAAGCTGTCTGGAAAATGGGTCCCAAGAATGCTGACACCAGAGAATATGGCTATGTCCATAGGCATTAGTTCTGGTTTGGTCCATACTGTTTTAACTGAGATTTAGGGGATGAGTAAGCTGTCTGCAAAATGGGTCCCAAGATTGCTGACACCAGAGCAGATGGCTAAGTCCATAGGCATTAGTTCTGGTTTGCTCCATACTGTTTTAACTGAGATCTAGAGGATGAGTAAGCTGTCTGCAAAATGGGTCCCAAGAATGCTGACACCAGACCAGATGGCTAAGTCCATAGGCATTAGTTCTAGTTTGGTCCATACTTTTTTAACTGAGATTTAGGGGATGAGTAAGCTGTCTGCAAAATGGGTCACAAAAATGCTGTCATTAGAAAAGAAGCTGAAAAGGATTGACATTTCCAGAACACTTTTGACTGGCTTCCATGCTGACCCTGAGAATTTTTACCACAGATTAGTCATTCAAACGAAACCTGGATTCACTACTTTGAACTTGAATGAAAAATTCAAAGCAAACAGTGGAAACACTCAAATTTTCCAGCCCAGAAGAAGTTCAAGTAGGCAGCGTTTGATGGCAAGGTGATGGCTTCTGTATTTTGAGTTTAGGCAGAAGGAAAAAGTCTGATGGGCTAAGTCTGGCAAGTAAGAGGGATGGTGTAGCAATTCAAAACCACAGTTGACTGAGAGAGAGAGAGGGAGAATGAAAGAGAGATAGAGAGAGAGAGAGAAAGCCTGAGAGAGAAAGAGCATGAGAAAAAGTGAGAGAGAGAAAATTTCTTACTTTGATGGCATCTGAGTCTACCATCTTACTGAAATACCATTGATTGCAAATCCCTTGTGTTGAGTTGTGGGTCAGGGGAAACAATAGTCCAAGATGTTGAAGTAGTTTTTGTCTATAATCTAGACTAGGTGTGTCAAACTGGTGGCCCACAGGAAGCTTGCAGCTCTTTACATGCATCTTGGTGGCCATCCCAAAGTTTTCTATAGATGTGGTATATCAAGAATTTTGTCTATGTTGGTAATGCAAATTATTAAAAATGGTAAGATTTTTTCAATTGGTATGATTAGATTGTTTATTCTATCTCAATGTTTTTTTTTGTTTTCAAATGTCAGTGACTATTTTTAACTTCCGGTTAATCATGTGATCATTCTTGACAACTAAATAAGAAGAAATGTAAAGTGAAAACGTCTGCAATATTGTAACATTTTGCCTTAAAAATGTTGAATTCTACTCCATCTCGTAAAAAGAGAAAATTATCTGAAGAAGTGGGATGTGTGCTTCTAGAAAAGTGGGAATTAAATTACTTTTGTATCACTATTAATGGAAAGATAAACTGTTTGATTTGCAACCACTGCATTGCAATGACAAAAGAATATAATGTGAAAAGACATTATGAAACAAACCATCGATCTTATGATAAATATGAAAGAGATATGCATGTTTCAAAAGTGAAGGAATTCAAGGTTAAGTTAACAGCAACAAAGTTACTTTACAAAAATTAAGAAAGGAAACATTAGTTCTGTTACTGCAAGCTTTGAACTCTGCAAAATGATTGCCATCAGTGGAAAATCTTACAGTGAAGGAGATTTCATAAAGTGATGTCTTGTAAAAACAGCTGAAATTGTATGTCAAGAGAAGTCACAGTTATTTCAAGACATTTCTGTCCGTGACCCCCTGTCTTATTTCAAGAAATTTCTGTCCGTGACCCCCTGTCTTATTTCAAGACATTTCATTAAGCAGGAACACTGTTGCTGAACGGATTGATGAAATGGCAGGTGATCTGAGTCGACAGTTGAAGATTTTATCATTAAGTTTTGAACATTTCTCTATTGCTCTGGATGAGACTGTTGACATAGCTGGAATAGCACAGCTCACCATTTTCATCAGGGCTTGTGACAATGAATTTCAAATTTATGAAAAACTAATTGAACTGGTCCCAATACATGATACTACAACAAGCCAAGACATTTTTGAGTAAGTTGAACAGCTTCTCCATGAATATGGCCTTGATTTGAGTAAACTTGTGTGTTTATCTACTGATGGTGCTGCCAATAGGGTTGGGAGACATAATGGTGTTATTGCCAAGTTTGGTACAAAAATAGAAAACATATATCCAGATTCAACATTCGAGCATTTTCCCTGTATAATTCATCAACAGAACTTATGTTCTAAGATTTTAAAATTAGATCATGTGTTGAGTTTTGTCATAAAAACAGTGAACTATATCAGAGGTCATGCTCTGCATCACCATCAGTTTAGAAGATGAAGGGTCAAAGAACATATGAATTGAAAGATGAAAGCTGATTCCAAGATCCAGCTTTTTCAGTGGATATTACTACCCAATTCAGTGACCTTAATTTGAAATTACAATTCTTCTCGCTTTAAAATATATATATGTTTATATATATATATGTATGTATATATATATATATAGAGAGAGAGAGAGACAAAGACAAAGACAGAGATAGAGAGAAAGAAAGAGCGAGTGAGATAACAATGTCATTAACTGTACAAACCATTTCTTTTTAGATTAAATGTTACCTTCAAAATCACAATTCAAAAAGTTCTTATTTTCTGGCTAATGCAGGAGATTGAACAATTAATGTTGTGTTACTCTTTTACTTTTTAGCTTGTACTAAGTTATTGTTTTAGAAAGAGTCACTTAATTATAGCAAGTAGAGAACTGACTAAGAGACTAATTAAAAAAAGCAGAGGATAATGGGGAGGGATTTTAACACTTCATATAAAAAAATTAAAGTGACTTCCTTTAACAATAAACATTTTTATAGGGTAGTGTTAGAGTAGGGGTTGATATGATCTTTATACAAAACCAAAGTGTGTTCTTATTTTTAATTAAGACAACCTTTCAAAAGCTCATATGTGTTTTTTAAAGCTTATATAATGCTTGATATGTTGTATCTTTCAATGATTTTAGTCTTTCTGAAAGTTTATTAAGCATTGATTGCCAGGTTCTCATCCACTTTGTGTTTTAAAACATAATCAGTATCTGATACTCATTCACTTTTTGAGCTTTACTTCAAAGAAGACGTCATCATCAGCCTTAAAATGCTTAAACTAGTTTTGGGTCATAAGGGGTTAGAAATTGTTTTATTTCCTTCCTCTTCCCAGATTCTGCCAGTTTCTTTAGCCACTTTGAGACCCAGTTTAAGTTAATAATTCAAAAATGCCAGAATCTTAATATGTTTATCTACCATTATAAAATCTGAAACCTGAATAGTATTAATAAAATCATTATAATGAATGAGAGAATGAACAGAATGACAGGAGAGTTCCATAAGATTTATACTAAGCTGTTTGATTAATTCCTCTTAGTAACTCATCAACTAACAGAAAATTTCAAGATGAGCATGATCACCAACAGAGTACCCATATTTCAGTTCTATATCATTCATGCTGACTGCTTTTCATTTGAAGTGAACAAAACAAGATCTAGATTTAAAATTCAAATGCTAAGCACTGACTCATTGATTTTGTTAGAAATTAAAAAGACTTAAATTTACAAACTTTGCTTAGCACACACACAAAAGCAAATCCAAAACAAAACTCGTGAAATTTCACACCTTGATGCGAAATGTTTTTCGACCAACAGAAAACTAGGAAACATTTAAAAACAAAATTCAAATAATCTTCAATTCTCAGAAACAAATTCTTTTATGGACCTTTTCGCGAGCCGACACAAGGTTTGTTCATCGTCCAATGGAAAGGCCCAAATCATATCTGGGAGTGAATTCCCAAATGACCTTTTCAAGTCCCACAAACAAAATAAAAGACAGGCAAGTTCGTCTGTCACCAGAAAGAAGGAGACAAGCATATTAACACATCCCTTGACAAATGTCAAGCGATCGTTATTATTATGTCTACCTTTCTCCCTCACCTCTTTTATACTTGATAAACAAACAGAACATTTTAAGACTGAGCGATTACTTCAAAGACATTCCTACTGTACAATAATGCTCATACATACAACTTGATGCGAAATGTTTTTCGACCAACAGAAAACTAGGAAACATTTAAAAACAAAATTCAAATAATCTTCAATTCTCAGAAACAAATTCTTTTATGGACCTTTCGCGAGCCGACACAAGGTTTGTTCATCGTCCAATGGAAAGGCCCAAATCATATCTGGGAGTGAATTCCCAAATGACCTTTTCAAGTCCCACAAACAAAATAAAAGACAGGCAAGTTCGTCTGTCACCAGAAAGAAGGAGACAAGCATATTAACACATCCCTTGACAAACGTCAAGCGATCGTTATTATTATGTCTACCTTTCTCCCTCACCTCTTTTATACTTGATAAACAAACAGAACATTTTAAGACTGAGCGATTACTTCAAAGACATTCCTACTGTACAATAATGCTCATACATACATACATACATCCACACATACGTTCCTGCCTACATACACATAAACTCATTCTTGGAAGGACTACTATGAACATTTTGACGACATTGTATCAACCAAAATAATTAATTTTATTTGTAGAGACATTAATTTTATTTGTAAAACCTTAATTGATTTATATGTATATTTGTTGTTTCACTTTACAATTTGATTTTCTTGTTTTATACCCCCCTCTTATGGTGGGCTATCTAACTAACAAGGCCAAATCAAACGAATCTGTTTCAACACTCATACACTTCACTATACATTTATTGTGATGCATTGATTACCCGTACAACTGCTTTTCTTGAGACAAGCAACATTTGTCCAAAGACTTATAATTTTTTGTAGATTTTTTTTGTATTTTTATACTTTTATTCACTTTTTAAAAATAACTTCAAGAAGACAGACATACTGTCATAATATTGTTGAACATTATCAAACAATGTATCTTTTCTCTTTCTTTTGTAAGTGTTAATAATTTTTTTTCTGGATTCTATATCCTATTTAGACACACATTGTTGACACAGAAAACACAAAGACATACCTAGAATATATTAATCTTTTACTTACAGCCCATTCTGAAAAACTGGATACAAATTTACTTTAAATAAGGATTTACTTTAATTTGAACGCAGAAAAGCTGGGTGAATATAAAAACAAATTTCGACAAAACAAGAAAATCGAAAAGAAAGAAAACAGCATAAATTAAAATAATGGCTATTATATAAAAGGCATACAATTTTGTTCTTTCATCCCAACTGAGGGACATCAGCTTAGCAAAAAATTATTAACAATTTGATATTGAAACACACACATATATTTCTTTCATTCTGATCTGAAGAAGCCCATCTAAAGATTCTGAAACACATAATCAAGTCAATAAAACAATTTTCCATTTGTTAAAATTTATCAAACTTTATATGGATTCAATATGCTATTTATACACATATTTATATAATTCATTTATACTAAGCCCAAGAGCCACTTAAGGCAGGAATTATTGTGTAGCATTGTATGAATATAAGAAAAGGCAAGAAGTGTGGTTCATGAGGTTATGTAAGAAAGATAGTGGTTAACCTTAGACTTGAGGAGGTCAAGATTGTAGAGATTGGAAAAACATCCTTGAGAAGAAGCTGTCCCAGTGGAACTTACTTCTTACTAATGGAATACAAAGGGAATGAGGATGATGGGTCCCAGTTGCAAAGGTCAAAGTTGGTAGGACAAAGGAATGTAGCTCATCTGAACACAGGCTATGGAAATAGTGAGAGGCTTACAACATTTTGTTTGTGGTGATTGTAGGTTGGAAAATAAACCATCACCCATCTCTTGTAAAGATACAGTATAGCAGATGGAGTCAGATGTTTACGGGAGCGATACAAAGAACTGACAATTTTTCCTTGCATCTTTAGCAATAGATTGTATTAGGTTGGTGCAAAAATAATATCGTTTTTTGACGTTAAAAACTACGTCAAAAAACGATATTATTTTTGCACCAACCTAATATATATGAGTTTCACTTGAGCTCTGAGGTAAGCTTAAGTAGATATCTATGGCAAGAAACCTCCTTGAGAGAACACCCATCCATCATAATAGATAAAAGTTCAAGATCTACTTGGTGATGGTGGAATTTTGTGTATGTGTGCGTACATATATATTTATATATATATATATATATATATATATATATATATATATATATATATATATATATATATATATATGTATATATGAATAAAAAGACAAGAGGAAAAACTATTCTTAGCTGTCATGTTTTGTCCTCTGAGAGACTTTATCAAGGCAAATGTAAAGATTTATTTTGTTGCATGTGTTTATATACAAGAGCAAGGATATCATTGATTTAGCAAAGCTTTTAAATTTAAGAACATTCATGAATATTCATCAGGTGCTGGAAAAGTAAGTCAAAACATATGGAAGACACAAAGTGCTACTTTTGCCTTACCAGACTTTGAATTATGGCACTTTGTGCCTTCTACAGATTTGGGGGTTGATTATTTAGTGGCATATCAACACCAATATGGGTTATTTAATGCTGAAATCTAAATATTTTGAACATGATTTTATGGCTTCAACGAGATATATTTTGAATGCAATTGTATACCTTCAACTACAGATAAAATGTATTGTTGGTCATTTTTTTATATAAAAATGTATTGCTAGTATTTTTACTATAAAAATGTATTTTTATACTTTCATAGTAATTTGTTTGATGGGGGGGGGTCACTGTTTGGCCATAGCAGAAACCCTAACAGGTGCTACCACCTTAGTACAGGTGGACCTAGGAACAATGGACGCACCTCAAAACTACCAATCTCCCAATTAGAGGCTTTGCTGCCAGATGCAGTTTATCAACATACCCAGGACTACAGTAGATTTGTTAAGAAAGATGAAATGTGTAAACCTAGATGTAAATTTACCATGGAAGACTCAAAAATTAGTACACTTTCTATATATTTTCACCTGAGTAAATTATTCCTCTACATTCTTAAAGTTGTAGGCTTGAGACACCTATCTTTGTTAATTATTAAATTAACAAATACTTATTTAATAAAAATGTAATATTGCTTTTGTATATCTTTTTGTTAAGATTTTAGATACAAGAATCCAGTTTCCAGTTTTCCCTGCATTTGCAAGAACTATAAGCAAATAACAAGGCCAAATGCTTCAAAAAGTTGGGATTTGGCTCCAGAAAGAAATATTTATACATGGCCATTACAAATGGTCATTACCAAGAAACTTCAAAGTCGGGGAAATGATAACAACAAAATTTGATATTAAAGTTAAGCAATCTTTTTATATATTATTAATGCTCTATTTTTAATATTATTTTAATATTTTTAATATTGAATATAAAAATATCTGCTGTTTCTTCAATCTTAACTCTTATATATATATATATATATATATATATATATATATATATATATATATATATATATACAGTGTAACCCGGATATAAGAGAAACCCGGATATAAGAGAGATTTTATCTGGTCCCAAATTAGAGCCATACTTACCTAAACCAAACCCGTATATAAGAGAAACCCGGATATAAGAGACTTATTCTTCGGTCCTGACAACTTTCTCATATCTGGGTTACACTGTATGTATATATATATATATATATATATATATATATATATATATATATATATATATATATGTGTGTGTGTGTGTGTGTGTGTGTGTGTGTGTGTGTGTGTGTGTGATATTATTTAAAAAGATTACTTAACTTTAAATATAAATTTTTTGTTGTTTTCCCCAACTTCAAAGTTTCTTGATAATGTCTGTTCTTCAGGGGATCAGAGGATTCTGTTTTTTAAATGACATTTCCAATTTTTTCAATTTATTCCACATCTTTTTCAATCTGTCTTTTACTCCATTTTGTATACAAGCCCAATCATGAATTTTTGCTTTTGTCTACATCTTCATTTTCTCAGCTGTAGATTTTTCTTCCACTTGTAAATTTTTTCTTTGAAATTAAATTAAATTTATTTTGTTATGGTTTATATTGAAGTTGTTATGTTATGCTATATTATTAATTAAATTGTAATATTTGTTAATTTGTATTATTAATTAAATTATAAGATTTTATTTGATTTGTTATATTATTATTAAAGTAACAAAGTAAATATTTGTTAATATTTTGGCATCAACCTATTATCTCATTCTTCTTATTTAATATTTATTAAAAGTTAATATTAATAATTTTTCTTCTAAACAGAGTCGACAATTCCTATTGGTAATATTATATGGGGGTACTTTATTTTATAATTTCCCATTTAACTTTAGTAGGTATATTATTTTCTTTTTGACTCTCTATATATGAAAAATATCTCTTAATCTGTCTAGAATATTTTTTGTCTATATTCACATAAAAGTCACAATTTCAGTAACTTGAAGAAGTCCCCAGCTTTCCTTAATAAAATTTCTCTTGCACTGACCACTTAACTAAAACTGATGTCCAACTTTATTGCCTGATTTCAGTTTCTGATTAAAGTCTTCTTCTGAATTGGTCAGTGACTTCCTGATGGTCAGTTTTAATTAGAAAAATAAAATGGCAGATTATAAAGTAAGTAAACTGCCTGAACTGCATCTCCTGGTTCCACTAGGTCTGACCTTCACAACTAGGACCCACCATACCACTTACATAATAGCAAACTACCCGCATTCCCTCCATATTCCATCAGTGAGAAGTAAGTTCCACTCAAATTGCTTCTTCTTGCAAACCAATGTACTATGGAACAGGCTGCCAAGATGATGTTTCCCCAATCTCTACAATCTTAACCTGTTCAAATTAACCATTATTTTCTCCTCCTATCCATATAAACTACCCCTTAACTTAACCCTCTACATTGAGTGGCCCCTGGGCCTTGTACTAGGTGAAGTGTACTGTAAAAAAACATCTAAACTGGTGAGATGGACAAGAAGTAGGGTAGGTGGGTAGAGCTTCTCATAATTGATTCCATTTGAAACTAAGAATGGTAACAATTAAAGAATGAGTTATTCTTTCTGTAGAATTTGTTTCAAAACACTCATAATGTTAAGTGGTTGCTTTAAGGGTTACACCAAGCGCTGTGGGAGTTTCACTGAGAAAGGACAAAAAGTAATGACACATTCAGGAAGAAAAGGAAACAAATAATATGAATATGTGACTAAATGACAACATAATAGAGATACAAAAAAAAAAGAATACAAATGAAAATATCAGGGGCCTTGATACAGAGCATGATTACCAAACTAGTCTTGTAGGCAATTTGTTATAAAGATAAAGTGATGGACAGAAACATAAGGCAACAATTGTTAGTACTACTTAAAATCACTGGTCCACTCATAAAAATAGTGAAAATTTTTTCAAGAAATCATTTTGGTAGATTAGCATACATTACATCTTCCTCAAGCTATGACATTTCTTGAAATTGAAAAATATTAATTTGATCAATTTAGAAGGTCCTGTTCATAACATCAATACACTTGATTTGTCTACCCAGGTTTTTGCTGTTATCTGAATGTCAGGATTCCAAATATTTAACAACAACACATCTTTTAAATGAACATGAAAAAGGTTATTTTCTGAAGGAAAAGTAGAAACAAAATGTCAGTTGAAATAACATTTATATATTCTTTTCAGAATTATACAATGGCAATAAAATGTTCAATTTTCCTTGCAGTGAAGATTGTTTTATCAGTTAAGTGTTTGTAGTTCAGTGTGAGATGTGTAATCAGACATACTTTATAACAGTCAGCCGAATGTGTTTGTGAGTTCATTGACAAAAGCTTAGTAGGCAGTTGCCAGTTAATCTCTTCTATTATGTGTGTAGACACAGCTTTAGTCGGTGGCTGCTGGTTGCCTCTCTTTCATTGTGTGTGGAAGGTGCATGTGTGTGTACACATGTGTAGATCAAACTGGACTCCGAAATTGTTGTGTCCCTTGAGAAGTATGCTTCTATTTTTATATCCATAAGAGGATTCAAAATCTAATTTCACATTGTTGTAGCATACCTACGGACGATAATGGGTATAACCCCATTCCCATAAAGGGATGTAGCCTAGTGGTTAGCATAAAGAAACAGTAATCGAGGAACTGAGTTTAAATCACGGCTGTAGCTGTTCATTTAGCACTGATGACATTAAGAAAGGCATAAGCCTACTCTCATTATATTTCTGTTCCATCATTAAATATTTTGAAAAAAAGTCACATAACTGACATGTTACACTTGGAAACGAGAATTGGTGAGTAGCATTCAAAATTTAATAATTAAAATAGCTAACATATAAAGATTTCAGGGAGATGTCAAAAAGTCACAGAAAAAGAAAACAAATATATATAGAAATCACAATGACAGGTTCAAGAAAAAGTTGACAAAAAGAAAATCTAAAAAAAAGATTAAAAATTTGCACAGGTAATAGAAAGCAGATAATGAGGTATGAAAAGAGAACTTTCAACTAATCGCTGTTGAGTTGAGTAAATTCAAAAACCTTGCATTCGCAGAAAGGGAGATAAATATGAAACTTTACAACAGGCAGTCAACTCAAACATGCCAACTCTAAATCTAAGCCAATTTACCAAATTGTGATTAGAGATCAAAAGGCTAACTTATAATTGAAACTACATGTCAACGTCTCTCAGTCAACATTCTTGTATTTCCTTTTCTTCTGTAAATGGTAATGACATTTTAAAAAATGTGTAAATGTTTTCTGTATAAGACATAGGTCCATTTCTATAAACATTTCACAATAAGTATGAAGTCTAACACATATTCATTAAGTGAATTTTGATATACAATTTTCATCATATAATTTTCAATCGACGTCATAAAAAAATCCATTGAATTAAGTGCATTGACAACAAAGAAGATTATTATGTTGAAGATAAATATTTTTGTGCAAAGTAAATGTTTTTTTATAACTTGCTTATAAACATATTAATCTTTCCATGTTTTCTACAATTAAAATTGTCTTTTACAAAGGTTGCTTTTAAAAATTTTATTTCAGTGTTTTTACTAAAAGTAACGTTAAGACAAAACAAAATCCTTATTCAATATTTAATACATACATATATATATATATATATATATATATATATATATATATATATATATATATATATATATATACGTGTGTGTGTGTGTAAAATTTCAGATAGAGTATAACTATAGAAGAATAATATGAATAAAGACAAAAGGAAAACTTACCCAACTCATTTCATCCCCTGAGGGACTTTATCAAGTCAAATGTAAGGATTTTATTTTGCAACAAGTATTTATATACAAGAGCAAAAATGTTATTGGTTTTTCAAAATTTTTAGCATAGAGTGCTCATGAGTATTCCTCAGGTTAATGGAAAAGCCAGTCAAGTGAATGTGAGGTGATACAGTTCATTGCCTGAGTCCAATGAAGTTCTAAAAGGATGAAATGTGTCCCATGAAATCTTTTCCAATTTTTGATATATATATATATATATATATATATATATATATATCTGTTAAAATGAAATGCCGGTGTTATTTTCAGTTTTACTCCATTGAGACGTCAATTTATCCATCGCACCCTGTATATCTGTTAAAATGAGATATAGTGTTATTTTCATTTTTGTATAATTTAGATGAAAATTTCACAGTCTATATATATATATATATATATATATATATATGAAATGGACAAAGTTTGGCAATTATTTTAAGACATGTTTATACATTCTTTTTATAGATACAAATATTCAAGTAAATGCTTTGTTTATAATAAACAGTATTAAACAACATTTACTGGCCTGAATGTCCGAGAAATTTTCATAGGACAAATATTTTCTATGAAAATTTCTTGGACATTTAGGCTGGTAAATGTTGTTTAATACTGTTTATTATAAACAGAGCATTTACTTAAATATTTGTATCTCTAAAAAGAATACCCGCTCGGCCCGGTGGCTAGGATCAAAGTGTAGTATCTGTGCTTTGTGAGCTGCCGGGTCGGGTGTCTGTTGAACTCTCTGCTTGCAGGGAGGAACCCTGACGAAGCTCCGCTGAAGGGTAGGGTTGCGTTGGGGGAGGTTGACGGAACTGGCCCCCCTCGGGGGGTTTGGATGGTTATTTATTTTTGGCTGGGCCTACGGGCTCGGAGATACCCACATTAAAAAGGCCTCGTGTCACATTCAATCCTTGTGGGTGGATTGATAAATACCATCTATAAAAAGAATGTATAAACATAAAATGTCTTTATATATATATATATATATATATATATATATATATATTATTTATTATATGAAATTAAAACAAAAATGTTAAAAAGTGCTACGCAATAGCTTTCATATTTCAGCACTCAAAATGTGCTTCCTCAGGTGATAGTAAATAGCTAAAAATTAAATGCTACAGTCAGTGAAATTATTTGTTCTTATCTCATATCTGGATATATATATATATATATATATATATATATATATATATATATATATATATATATATACATACACAGTAAGATAATTTCATGAGAATTTTTCAAGTTTGATATTCATACTTACTGAACTCAGGTTAATCTATTTTGTTCCTTATGAAGAAATGAACATCATTTGTTTTAAATGGACTTATATTTGACAGCTTCAACTGTTTGATGTAAAGGCTTACTGCCATATCACATTGAAACACTGGTTCTCATGAAAGTTAAGCAATGGTGAACTTGGTCAATACCAAGATGGGTGACTACTCAAGAATACTGAGTGTTGTAAGCTTGGATGTGTGTGTGGTGTAATGGATGACAGCTCAGAATGGGAAATCGGAGAGCCAAGTTCAAATTCCAGTTGGATTCGTTATATTCACTTATATGCAAATACTCTTGGGAAAGGTATGAATCCACCTCTTCTCCTCCAAGCTATGGATTAAATAGTAAGATTTGTATCAGAAAATTATTATTATTTCAAAAACATTCTTACAATCCAAAAATATGTCTTGGCTTTAAGTAACTTTAAAAAGGTTGATAAACTGTAAAAAACAATACTATCAACCATTTCCCAGTCCATGCCAGGACAAGATTATCATCTCTCAGTTGTGTCTCTGTCTTCAGGCAGAGTGCAACTCAGCTGTGGCTCTGTCCCCAGACAGATATGCAGCTTGGGAAAATAAAAATTGTGGTGTGCCCTGTCCTGGGAAACAGTTGCCCAAGCCTCCCACCCGCCATTGCACTAGATAAGGGGATTGGTAGTCATAGCAATGTCAGCGGCACAACTGACAGTTGTGGAGGCTGGGCAATTTTGGTTCCTGGCCCAAGTGTATGTGTTCAGGTTCCACACATTCAACCTGACCTTGTGTTACATCCAATCTCAGTGGGGAGATTTGGGTAAATAACTCAATCAATATTTGATTTAAAAAATGCAATTCTACAGAGTTATTTTTCCTTAAGTATATTTTTTTTTATTTTTCATAGAATTTCTACATTGGGAAGTTATTAAGAATAAATGCCAAATGGGTCAAATAATTTCATTTTTTTAATCATTAAGCTGCATATTATTAGCAGATCAACATGAATAGTTGGATATATATATATGGAAATATTTACCTATGTAAGAGTACCGAATTATACATAATATCTCAATGCACATCATACAGCCTAAGAGATATGTAGCAATATATAGATATATATTTTCCAAGTGGGGTGAGCTCGTGTGCCTGCTTAGAAAATCCTCTTCCTTAATCCTGGTTTTTATTTTGTCTCAATATTCCATAAGCTAATTTAGTATAGCACAAGGCCAAAAGAAAATAGAAAGATAGTCGTGCCATTCTTTCAAGTGGGGAGGGTCTGCCTGCAAAGAAAATCATCCTTCTTTTAACTGAGCTCAGTATTTACTAAGCTTAGTTTAGTATAGCACAAAGTTGAAGTTTGTATTGTACTAATTATTCAAGTTAGAAAATTCTTCTTAGTGATGCTTGAACCCAAGCCTCCATCACCAGTGACTAATACACCACTCTCTCAACCACTGTAAATATAATTTTTTAAACATTGTTTGGTATTTTTTTTTTAAATGATTTGAATATAAACTGAAATACTGTAATGTTTATATTCTTATAAAAAATTGTGCAAATCTCTACAATAAAAATATTTTTTATTTTGAGGAATATCTCAGGCAGTCAAAGTGTCTTCTTCAGATCTGCCACAATTTAGCATTTCTTTAATTCAGGTCCATTTATACTGGCACAAATGACAAAATAACTAATATGATACATTACTCCTATTTTCTGCCAATCCACTCATATAACCTTAAAGAATTTCAAAACCATTTTTTTTTTTTTTTCGTTATTTTCACTATTATTTTATTTTTAATTTCAAGAGACCTGTTTGAAAATGCATTTTTCTTATTTCCTGGATGCTTTCATGAGTTATCTCCCATTTATAGCCTAATGGCAGGAAAAACTTTGAGAAATTGGATCAATCTGCCTTAAATGCTCAGGTCCTGGTTTGGAAACAGAATTGAATGTCTCCTAGACTGCTTTATTTTGAAAATATGTTGCCTAAATATAGTGCTCAATATATATAGGTAGATAGATAATATCATATCTGTAAGTGGAAAGGATAATCCAAGTAGGTCTTTTTAATATAAAATATTAAAAAGATAAATGCATAAAGAGAGCTCACTGTATAATATACAGAGCAATATGATATACATCAAGAAAAACTTAATGCATCACCGAAAATGATTATAAATCATAATTTATTTCAGCAACTTAAATTTATTTTTGTGTCGACATTTAAATATGATCTCATTCCTTTGGTTCAATAGCTGGCTAGTATTTTTATATTTAATTATTTTAATTGTTTTCTGCCAGGCACAAGTTACACCTATTTCTGAAGCTGTTGGGGGTTTGGGATTTACCTATAATCTTCCATTCTATCTGTGGGGTGAAGTTTCTATCTATTAATTCCCAGAAATATTTAGAAAAAGTTGTTTGCTGTTTTAGATAAGGGTCAGAGAAAGAATGCTTGTGATTATATAGTCTCTGCTTCCAGATCCCATTGGAAATTCTGATGTATACTTTTGTATTATTTACACTTTTTTTAGGGAAAATAGTTGCTTGGTAAATAACATTTTTGGATTTGCATATACCCCCAAATGGGCAGCTGTTGCTGATTCTACAATTACAAGAGGGTTTGCTATCTGATTGGTTATTGTTATAAAATCTGTTTAATATTTTATTATTGTGCAAATTAATAATGTTGTAGATGTTATTTGTGCAGGAGTAACTAAATTTTAAAGTTTTTCTATTAAAAATTTTACTAAGTGGATTATTTTGGTTAAAATGTTTGTCAATCAATTTCAGAAAGTATTGACTGATATTGATATTAAATAGTTGGCTGAGAGGAGGGTTAAACCATATGACTTTTCATTTTTTATATCTAGTTCTATTTATTTTAGTGTCTTTTAAAGATTCCAGGAAAAACACATTTTGTTTAAATCCACTTTTTTTGAGGGCTGTTGGAAATATGTCCCAGCTTTCCCACATGAAAGGGTTAAGATTAAAAATGACAGAAATGATAAAAGCAACAGCAGCTTGAAAGATTAGAGCGAACAATTCTCTTTTGTAGGCGGAATAATAAAGACTCAAACTCCTGCTTGGGGTGTAACAATAAAAGAAGAAAATGTTTATTTATATAAACAAAAAAGGTAAAAGGATATGCACAAATATGAGAGAATGAAATGGAGAAGAAAATTCCTTTTGTAAATGCTATTTTCCTTAAACATTGGAGTTACCAATGTAAATGGTGTTTTGTTGAAAAGATCAATGTGGCTGCGTATTGAAGAGCATTTAACATTTATACATTTTTTAAAATCAAGGAAAAACAATGGAAAACCGATTTGTGTTTCAACGATAAAATATATATTAAAAACAACAAATACAAGGTAATTTTTGTAATGTGTGAATAAGGAGAAAAAAGTAGTTTCCCTTTATCTGTTAGTTGAATTAGGAAATGTAATTAAGCAAGTTTTCTGAATAGAATGTTCAAAGTTCTGTATTGAAATAGAATGTGTATTCAGAAGAACATACAGTAAGTTCAATTGTATATTTTGTATAACTAACAGAGCTGTTGCAACTTGGCTTGTTCACAAAGAACTGATAGTGAATGATATTCAAGTTCTGTGTGTGTGCGTGTGGAGTGAGTAGAATGAATAATCTGTGTAGACGCATGTGAGTAGTTGAGTTCTACCGTCTTCAACTGTCTTCAACTCTACTGTTTCATTTGGGAATGAATCCGGACTTATATTACTATCGGTAGGCTCCCAGCACGAACGCGGGATAAATTTTGAAAGAACATGAAAAATATCTGATTGGATGAAAAATTAACCAATCGGTGATTTTATAGCAAAAGCATGTTTGTGAGTTAATGGTAGGAAAAATTCAGTGTGGTGAATGCGATCAGTTAATTGTTCTGTGATATTTAGTCTTTATTATTTGACCAATCACAGTTGAGAAAAATGTAGGTGTGGCAACATAGTAGTAATCACTACACTTTAACTTAAAGGAAGAAAAATGTTCATAAAAACTTTGTCACAAAATATTTCTCTGAGCATCTAAAAGTTCTTTAAGCTAGTAAATCATTCTTAAGGGTTAACACTCACATAGATATCTTCAGTGCTCTTGTTGAGGAGAAAACTGTCAGAAGATCTGAATTTTGTAGTTGAGTGAGTTCATAGGCCGACAACATTTCCAGTTGTAAAAGGCAGATCTTAATTAGTTTTTAGTAGTGGGCTGATGTTCTGTTTTTACAGCCCATCATGTAGATCTCTTTCTTGAAATAGTTTCCAAAGATGACTAGTGTTCTATCTCCGACCTGATGTTATCACAGATGGTGTCAAGTACTCACTACCAAAGAGACACATATTCTCCATATTTATAGAGATTAGAAGGCTCAGAAATATCAGAAACATTTCCTTCCAAAATTGCTATGCACTTTCCTTTCTCATTCATCAGAAAATATATTCTCATCTCTGATAAGAATCAAGGTTTTGGGAGTTGCTTTTTGGAAGCAAGGGTCCGACAAGTTGTGGGCATTACCCACAGATTTTATGGCACCATGGCCAAGGTAATGGTGGCCAAATTCCTTTTTATATTTTCCAGCTCTCTTGTTTGTCAGAAAATATATTCTCATCTCTGATAAAGATAAAGGCTTTGGGAGTTGGATTTGAAAGCAAGGGAAAAACAAGTAAGGATTAGAAAGGAGGCTTAAACATGAACTTGCAAAACCTTGTAGTAGTGGTTATCAAATTAAATTCTAGGGCATTGTTATAAGGTTTTTTTATTTTCATCAAAAATTTTATTATTAGAAGACAATTTATTGATTCTAGTATTTACAGTGGTAGGAATTTTTCTAATCACTTAATAGGAATGGTTGGAGTTAATGTTAATCTGGATAGGAGTTTCATTATCCTTAATAATTAAAATAAAATAACTCACTTATCATTTTTCAATCCGAACTACAAGTTTCAATGAAATTTTCATGCAATCATCATCAGATTTTATTGTGGATATTACTGGTGACAGGATGAAAAATGTTTCTTGAAACTTGAAGTTCAGATTACAAAAAAATAAATGAACTTTTTTATTTCAGTTATTAATAATTATATTTGTGTATGTATTATATTTGTGTGTGTGTGTATGCAATCTAATGAAAAAGAATTACAAATATTTTTTTTTTCAACATAGTCACCTTCTTTTTCAATCCACGTAATTCAGTGATGTATATTAACCATATGGTGCAATTTTCAAATCAAAATTCTGCTAAATTACTATGTGTCAAGCTAAATTCTGCTAAATTACTATGTGACTTAGTAATCTACCATGATGAAGGATACATTTTTTGTGTGTGTGTGCTCGCACGCGCATATCTTTCAATGATTGCTTATTTCTTGTCGTTTCTTTCTAAAACAAATAATGTTATTTAAAAGTACCCACTAAAGTCTCGAGTACCGTTACGCTTTCAAAAGTAACCCAATCTAGCAACATTTCATTTTACTTAGTAATTAAAAAAAAAAAAAATTGAATACAAAATCAACGACAATACAGAAGTTGTTTCCCTTTATTTTGAGAAACCGGAAGAGCTTTGATGCGCATGTGCACAAATTTTATTAGTCAATATTTATTTAAAATAGGAGAAGCGTAACTCGTGGTAAGACTCGTTTTTTTTTCTTTCTTTAATTTTGGTAAGTTAAATCGATTTACGAATTATCTTCAGCTTTTTTTTTTTGTTTCTTTTTATCTGAATAAGATTTTTATTACAGGTTTTTCGCTCTCTTTTTTTTATAAAGTAATGTAGTTTTTTACCCACGTGTGAATGAGGAGAAAACTCTTTTCTTAAAAAAAAGGAAGCGAAATATTTTAAAAAATTACGTGCGAAATTTCAGTATTGATTGAGTTGAGTATTTTATTTCGTTTAATTTTGAAACTTCTTTCAACAATTTGTTGAAAGAAGTTTCGAGACTTCCCCCCCCCCCAAAAAAAAACACACGACGTGACAAAATTCATTTTCTTGCTACAAATCTTGGATTTTATTTTTTTTACAATCACAGTGATACACAGTATCAAGTTATCAACTATCAAATAACTTTATTTTCTTTTTAAACATTCTGTTAAACTATTTAGGTGCCACTAAAATGAGTTTTCCCGAAATGAAAGCAAAAAAAGTAAAAGAAAACCTACTTACACCCTGTTTTAAAAAAAAAAAAAAAAAAAATTAACAAAAATCAAAGAATTACTGGATTTAAAAGAAATTTCAGTATTCTTTTTAAATGAATTGTATGTACTGAATAGTTCGTTGTTGCTTTTCTTTTCTGTTTTTATTTGAAATACTTTGTCAGTTTCATCATCCCTCCACATTTTCCTCAAATACTGAATCATTGTAAGGTAAAACTATTTGATTTGATTTTTGATCTGTACCCAATGTAGTGTTTTTTTTTTTTTTTGTTTTTTTTTTTTTTTAGGTAAAGAAAGAGCATTATTATCTACAAAATAAAAATAATGCTAGGAAAGCGAAAAAAACCATATTTTTGTTTTTTTTTGTATTTAAAAATAATCACGCTTTTTTTCAAAAAAAAAAATCTTCATGCAAAGTTTGCGCATTAATTTATTTTAAATTATTATTAGTTTTATTTTAATTTAAAAGAATCTTTATTTTATTAAATTCTTTTAATTTAAAAAAAGCTTTACTATATAAAAAAAAAATAAAACAGTTGAAGAAAAAACAACTTATTGCTTTTCGACACAACGTAAGTGCGTAGTAATTTACCGGTTTTACATTTAGTAAATGTAAATAGGCCAAAATTTGTTTGCGCAAGGAAAGTGATCCGCAGTGAATCTAATTACACATAGCCGGTAATAGTGGACGAGGAATGACCGCGATTAAATCCGATTTTTTTCTAGTCTATAACTCAAAAACAGTAGGTTTTATCATAATTGTAGTTGTTAATTCGAGTTAATCATGTACACAGTATACGGAAATATGACTATTTTGAAAAATATTAATATTTAACTTGGCGATTGAAAAGCAAATTTATTTACTACTTAAATTCAGTGTATTTTATTTTTGTTTCCTCTTTTCCACTTTACAAAAAAATTTGCTTTTATTGATTAGGTACTTCCATGCATTGGGTATAAGGTTAAAAACTTAAAATGAATTTTTAAAACTGAAAGTGAAAAACTAAAAGGTTTTCTTTTCCTGAAACCTTAAAAAAAAAAAGTTTTTAATCAAAATTTCGAATGTTCTCTAAACTAAAGAGGATTAAAAAAAAATTTAAAGAATTTCTTTGATTCTTCCTCTTGCTAATAATTAAACTAAAGTGTTTTTTTTTTTTTTTTTTTTCAGTAAAATTCGATAAAATCTGCAGTTTAAAAGTTTTTTAAATCTTGCAAAAATAAAATAGATTTCTGAAACGTTATTTGAGGAAAAATGACATTTAATCTGATTTGAAACAAATATTAATTATAGCAATTTTTGTATACAAACTTTAACTACAGGGTCGTGTTTTTGAAATGTGTTAATTGATTTACATTTGATTGACAGCTGAAAGTGCACACAGTTTGAGTTAAGTAGATAATTTTTTTTTTTTTTTTCTGCTGTAAGTGGGGACAATCTTTAAAACACATGACCTTTTAAATGCTAGATTTATTGGTTTATGCATCCATACTTCACAAATTCTGCACGTAATCACACGTACAAAAACAATTCTTTTAAAATTTCAAATTAATGTTTGTCATCGCAAAAAAGGAAAAAATTTGCTATGCTAAAAGTACAACAGCTGATGCAAGAAAAACTAGTTTTTTTTTTTTATCAAAATTTTGAATGTTCTAAAAAGGAGTGAAAAAAAAAAATTTAAGTATTCAAAAAATATTTTGGTCCTTAACATAATGATTTTGATAAACTTTTTTTTCATTATGTTTAGGGCATGTTTTTATCGTGGTCTGCTGGTTTTTAGGGTTTTCATGGCAGTACATAGTTAAAATAAAAGCAATGCATAATGAATTAAACTCTAACAAAAGTATCATTTTTATTTTAACTAATTTGTTAATGTACTAAAAGAAACTAATTTTACTATGTTTACATGTATAGAGAAAAAATTATTACTTAGAAGCTGTTAATTGTACTGACATGAACTTCCTAAAAAAAAAAACATTTTTTAAGATAAATTGATAGTAATTACTAATTTTTTTTATTCTATATATGCTTCTTTTATAAAACTTAGAATGGTCAAAGGCAAGAAATCAGAAATATTTAATTTTTGTACATTTACTAAAAAAGAGTAAATATTCTTTAAAGAAGTTCATACTAGAAAATGGCATTTAAATGTTACATTTTTTGAATATTTAATAAGATAAAAACTCTTGTGACAAATAACTATGATGTGAATTTCAAAAGTGCACTGAAAAATTGCAAGTAAAAATTTTTTTCTGCTCATTCATTTTTAAATTATGCCAGCACTATTTCTCAAATTGAAATCATTATTTTACTGAAATGACATTTTCAGATTTTTCTTTTATACAGTGTGGTAAGGCCCTGGAAGTCATAGTATTTTGTGGGCAGTATTTCTGCTGCACCTTGTATTTTTAAAATATTTGAATCCCCCAGAAATTTCATGCAAAGGTGTCTTCCTTGTATGTAACTACTGGGAACGTGTTTATTGAGCACTTTGCTTATGGCATAACACATCTACTCCATTGTTTTGTAGATTAGCATGCTTTAGTTTAGACCCTCCTTAAGCTGTGATAGTTGTCAGAATATGAAAAAATTGATTTCACATTTTAGAAGTGGGGTCCTGTTCTAAATATTGATTCAGTGTTGTAAAATCAATCTGACTGAAGTTACCGGAACTTACCTGCCTATTTACATCTCTCAAATTTGTAACTGTACTTATGTCATTGATATGTGTACAAAAATAGATTTAATTTTACAAAAACGTTCCTTCAAATAAACATTTTTATGTTTATTTATTTTAAGGAAATATTTTGCACAATTATTTGACTTGAAAGTTTTTTTTTTTTTTTTTTTTTCTTTGTCATTAAAGAACAGATGTATATATTTTTAAAGTAGTGCCACATTTCTAATTAAAAAAACAATATATATAAAACTTGTACATGTGGCATAAGTACATTGTCAAGACATGACTTTTAGGTTCTTTCAGCACAGCTTTAAGGTTTTTCTTGCATTTATAAACAATCTTCCTTTGCAATCTTAGAGTTTAGGTTTACTACTGAAGATTTAAATCAGTTTTTCTCATATTTTTCCATTTGTTCTACACTTTGAAAATTGCTTTGTTGATTTTCTAAAACTCATTTCTGAATTTCAAGGGTTCACAACTTGTTTTTAATCCACACAATTTTCACCTTTGTTGATACCCAACTTAGTAAGCAAGTCACATGTTCATAAGAGTAAACTTAAAAATTTTTTTAAATTTATTAGTTTTATGAACTAAAATATTTTATGAATGTTATTAAAGTTTTCTGGTGTACAAATAATTTTGTCTTTGTCAATTTTTAACGTCTTCATAATGTTATTTAATAAAGTTTCTGGAATGGATGGTTTCACTTTTCAACAAATGTTCTAATAGACTCTCCCTGACAATTCCTAAAAACACTACCTACATTTTTTTTTTTTTTTTTTTTTTTTTTTTTTTCTCAACAAATGTCATGTCTTATATACTATAAAAGTATAGATTTCAATTTGTAGTTGACGTGTTGTATATTGAGTCGGTTCTTTTTAAATTGGCACTTTTTTCTTTTCAAATATGCTAAAATTATTTCGATGGATTCCAAAAGATATTTTGCTTATAAGCAATAAGGCAGTCAATAACATTGGGTTTCTTTTTCTTTCTTCACAGGTGTGCTTTGTTCAACATGATTATTCCAATCAGATGTTTCACCTGTGGAAAGGTGATTGGCAACAAGTGGGAAGCCTATTTGGGTCTTCTCCAGGTTGAATATACTGAAGGGTAAGTTTACAGCTATAATCCAGACAAAATTTTATATTGATTAGCTGTCTTATTGCAAGGCAGCGGGTTGGAGTGATATACTTAGTTTGTCATTCAAAGAAGACTTTACACTGGAATTTGAGAGTAGGAATTTGTCAAGTGAAATGAACAGTTTTTCTAGGTAGGGCAGACATTTTCTCTTTGTTTTAAAATTACTTGACTTCACACATTTTTCCTGTTAATAAAATGCTAAAATGTGATGTCAGAAGCTCTAATTAAAACATGTGAGATGCTCAATAAAATGAATCGCCAATAAGGACAGGAACTATAAAATGCTTCTAATCGCAGTCATAATTTGAATCAATTTACCTGTTTTTTTTGTTTTTTTTTTTTTTTTTGTTTTAAGATGTGTATTTAGTCTCTTCTTTAAGAACAAGTGTGTGTTGTAAAGTTCTGCACTTTTATAATTGTATAAAAATGTTTGTCGATGAGTTGAATTCCTTTTTGGTTCCCTTTTAAGGGATTCTAAAACAGTCTCTTTTGATTAAAAGTAATTAAAATATTACTTCAGTTGAACCCTTGTATGACTCCTGTTTATACACAAGCATTCTCTCTCTCTTTCTCAGGCTATATTACTCAAAATATTTGAAAAATTTCAACCCCAGCCAACCTACAAAATTACAAACAAGCTCAAGCTAAAACACGATATGTAATAAAACCAAATAAACTGTTAGTTTTATTTAGACTCCTAATAGAATATACACATCTGACACTTGCATCTACTAAAAAATTAAACTTCCCTCATCATGCAACAGACATCAAGTACCTCTCACAGTCAAACATTAGTTACCATCATTTCACTCAATCAATACAAAAGAACTCTTTTAAAACACTAAACCAAACAATATCCTTAACTTCTTAAAGAAAATCACTTTATACTAAAATATAAAACTATGAAAACTACATAAAACTTAATATTTATCAATTAAAATCAAATAAAATATAAAAGCACCTTTCGAGCGACCGACACTTTAGAAGAGTGTTGGCAATATTAAAATACTACAGAAGGGAGTTTTTTTTTTTTTTTTTTTTTTTTTTTTTTTTTTTTCCTTCTTAATAGGATCTTAAAATTGGAGAGAAGACATTGGTGAACACTTGTTAAGTACAAATGTTTGTAGGAACAATTATTCTGAAGAGTTTTTCCCTGTTCTACACAGAGCCCAGGTAAAACACCACCTGAGGATTTGTTGTGATTAACACAAAGAATCTGACAGTGTAGATAGCTCAAACACAAATTAGAACTGTTTGAGCCATTGGTTTGATCTGGATGGTAATTATACCAAACCCCCTGCACACGTGCTCTAGGCTTCTCATTGGTTCTAAGATTTTATTTTAAAAAAAACACCTTCAATCGTCTTTTAATGCTGACTGACTTATGGCAAAGTGTTGGTCGAAAGGTGCCTCAGGCTATATTTATTTTATTTGGTTTTAATCTTTAAATATTAAAATACGGTCCCTATGCAAGAACTTATCTATAAAATATAATCTGAAGGGTTGATAATGGTTTCCTTCAAGGAGTGGCAGCATGTGTATGAGCAGATTTTAGGTTTTGTACAGGTCCGGGCACACACCCTCTTTCAGCTTCCTTTGCCATGATTCAATGGCAAGGTGTGGTGCAGGATGACTGGAAGATCAGTTTTAGTGAATGGTCACACCTGCCTTCAGTATGAGGAATGTTTTCATTCTTTGCAGCACTGGTCTAAATTTAGTTTTTCCTCTAACTGCCAAGTTTAAATTTTCCAATTATTTAAAAATTGGAACTGTAAAGAGATGAATTCATACCTTTTCCAAGGGCATTAGTGTTAACATAAACAGACTTTATAAGAACTTGAACTCTTCATACTTATTCCATTTTTCAGACCATTGCACTTTTTGCACACACGTGTGTGTATAATATATATATATATATATATAATACACACACCACATGATATATTATGGAAATAGATATAATGAATTTAAAGTTCACTTTTTTTTTTTTTTTAAATATATGTATGATGACAATTGTTATTATATTGATGTATATCAGATGATTATATAAACTTGGATTTAATTTCAATGTATTCTACTTGCTGTCATTCCCCACCTACCCCTGCCCATTGTGCTGACACCATGCTCCTCTTTTTTACTTGTCCCTCCCACTCCTCTTTTTTACTTGTCCCCCCCCCACTCCTCTTTTTTACTTGTCCCCCCCCCCACTCCTCTTTTTTACTTGTCCCCCCCCACTCCTCTTTTTTACTTGTCCCCCCCCACTCCTCTTTTTTACTTGTCCCCCCCCCACTCCTCTTTTTTACTTGTCCCCCCCACTCCTCTTTTTTACTTGTCCCCCCCACTCCTCTTTTTTACTTGTCCCCCCCCCCACTCCTCTTTTTTACTTGTCCCCCCCACTCCTCTTTTTTACTTGTCCCCCCCCACTCCTCTTTTTTACTTGTCCCCCCCCACTCCTCTTTTTTACTTGTCCCCCCCCACTCCTCTTTTTTACTTGTCCCCCCCCACTCCTCTTTTTTACTTGTCCCCCCCCACTCCTCTTTTTTACTTGTCCCCCCCCACTCCTCTTTTTTACATTTCCTTTTTCCTTGTGATTTAATTTTAAAATAATTTTTAATAAATTCTCTGGATAAATTTAAACCATTTTGTTATTTCAGTCTGAGGCAGATATTTAAAAAAAAAAATTGAAAAATTTATTACCAAATTTATTTTTATATATACACACACACACACACACACACACACACACACACACACACACACACACACACACACACACACACACACACACACACACACACACACACACAACTTGCCAAAAGATCTAAATACGCTTAAATTTTAAACAACAGTAATAAGAAAAAAAAACCTAAAGGCAAACACCTACCTACTTGGTAAAGTGCTCAATGCCTAGATTATCTAGACAGCAAAAATGCTTTAAAATGTTAATTCTTCTGAAAGCATAGCCCTAGTCATAACCAGAGTTTCACACTATTTTTAGATGACTTGAATGCAAATGAAAGAAGGGGTGGAAAAGGGGGAGCACTTTTATATAATTCATGACCAGAAGCAACCATGCCATAAAGCATCATGGAGGTGGGGGAGAGTAAAACAAAATTTTTCATTTAAAATCAGGACGGAAAGAAAAAAAAAAACACCACCTGTTGGTGGGCTTAACTGTGTGTGTGTGTGTGTGTGTATATATATATATATATATATATATATATATATATATATATATATATATAACACTCGCACACACATTTCATTGAATACAACAGACAAGGTACTTTTTTATACAATTTCTCATGCGATTTAATAATTGTTTTCTTTTCAGATAAATTATAAAAACTGTCCGAATGTCCTTTTTATCCTTGAAAATGGCTAAATGTATAGCCGAAAGCGCTCGGATAAAAAGAACATTCACAGATTTTGTATAATTTATCATCGGAAGAAAAGGAAAAAAAAAATTTTAGATCACATGAGAAATTGTATAAAATAATAAAAAAAAAAAAAAAAATATATATATATATATAAAAGCACCTTGTCTGTTGTATTCAATGAAATGTGCATGAAAGGATTGCTACCTAAATATACACACACACACACACACGTGTGTGTGTATATATATATATATATATATATATATATATATATATATAATTGACTCTCCATTCTTTAAAAAATTATGAATGTTATTAAATCTCATTTCAGAGATGCCTTGGATGCTCTGGGCCTGAAACGATACTGTTGCCGGCGGATGTTGCTCTCCCATGTTGATCTCATTGAAAAATTGCTTAACTACGCACCACTTGAGAAATAGACATCAGCTGGTGTATTGTGGGGGTGGGTGTTTGTATATATCAGTTCTATACCTCTATCCAGTCATTCAAACTTTTTTTTTTTTCTCTTTCTTGCAAAATAATTGCACAGAAACAACCTTGTTTCTTTTGTCAAACGCTTTTCATTTAAGAAAAACTAACTTCAGATTCAGTCTTAGTTAATGTATCTATTTTAAAATTAAAATCTGTGTTGAGTAGATGAGTGGGGAAAGTTACATTATCAAGATTTTTGTGGAAGGACATTCAATTTGTGCAATGACATTTCTCTATTCAAGTCTGTATAAATGTAAAATGTATTCAAAAACTTAAAATATTCAATAAAATGTTAAGAGAAATTTCTTTTTTCTGTTTTGTTATCTGCTAATTTGGAGGTGGGGAGCATTTCAATTGATTTGTTTGGAGCAAAAGCTTGGCAAACCAGCATCTCTAATTGTTTCTTTTGATTCTTGTTCTCATTAGGTTGGGAGCTACTGATAAGATGTGCATGATGATCCCATGCTTAATCCTCGCCATGGCCTTGTGCCAGATTAGTAAACAATTAAACCAGCTGAACTTGTTCCCAACAATGTGAGCTGCAAAAATGGTCCAATCATACTATAATTCTGTTTGTTCCTCCTTTTGTTCTTTAGTTAGCACGATTAATACTCCCTGGCAATAACTCATAAATAATGGACTATTTCGTTTTGATCACGTGGAAAGACCAGTTTAAGGATGTTTCAGTGAAATGGAAATGTTGTCAATTTTAAATCTTTTCATTTGAACTCCTTACTTAAAATAATGATCAGCATTTATATTAATGACTTATTTAGAGACATCCATAAAAAACGTGATAGCTAAGGTTTAAAATGATTTTTTTTTAAATAGCTGATTATCTCCCTTTTATAGTTGTATTTCATGTAATTCTCTTTATTAAAAAATGTTACAAAGATAAAATATACTTTATGAAACTTTATTTGATCAATATGAGCAGATTTGAAACAAATATTATTTACTTTAAGTTTAAAATATTGCAAAAACGTATTTTTAACCTGACAGTAGCTGTGTTGACATTTTTAGATCTAATGTTTTTCTATGGAGAATTTATCTATAAAACAATTAAAAAATTATAAAGAAAATGTGAGCGGCATTTTTATATAATTTTTAAGTACTCAGTAATCTTTAACACGCAAAAAGACACTAAAATTCCCAATCTTTAGCCCATCCACTGAAGCAAAAAGATTTTTAACCAAAATTTTGAATGTGCCAGCAAGGATTAAGATTTAATGAAATTATAAAAAATCCTTTTCTTTCCTCTTAACATTTTGACGATTAAAATGTTTTTAAGTTTGTTTTGTTTTGTCTTTTTTGTTTTTTTGTTTTTTTTTTTTTTTTCTTTTTATAGAAAATGTTTGAAGGTACCCAATATTTTGTTAAAGTTGTTGAGCTCAAACATTTAACAATGCTATAAGGGAATTTCCATGGATATTTTATTATTGTGGAACTCACCATCAGCTTATTCAATCAGTAATTTAAGAATTAAGATTCATCCACAAATTCAGATGGGTGGGGGGCACCATTATGGGTCTTTCTAGTTAATATTTGTAATTAAGATATTTCATTCTGACCTGCGTATGTTTTCCCATTCTGTCACTGCTGTCTTTCCTATGAAGCCTAAATTCCAAGGTAACTTCACCAAATCATGAGACCAATAAAACTAGGAACATCACAAAACATCTGACCAATTCTTGTTATAGTATGTGTAGTTTTTTTTATTATAGGTCATGTAATAAACTGTTATATATATATATATGTGTGTGTGTTAAATTTCAGGACATTTTTGAAAAATTAAAAATGTTTACTTGAATTGGGGATTTCATTATTATTTGCTAAGAAATCACAACTATTCTGGGGTCATTTTTCGACTGTTATGAACCAGCCAGCAGCTGGTCAAGTTTGTGGGTAGGGATCTTTTATGCTTGTAACTAAAAATTATGATAGGGTGGACTAAATTAAAAAGTACACCCTGATGACACTACATATAACTGAACTTGTAACCACTGTTTTTCTTTACAAAGTTTATACACCTCACATTGAATGTTTGTTTTTTTTTTTTTTTGTTTTTTTTTAATCGGTGAGGAAGCAATAAAAAAAAAATGAAATCAGTTGTCATAATTTAGAAAGCTTCAGCCAATTTTTTTTTTTTTTTTTTTTTTTTAATGAAACTTCTCTGCATAAAGTATTTGGGGATGAGATTCAGCAAAATTACAAATGAAGAGGAAAAGTTCAGCTAAATATTAAAAAAAAAAAAATTATCCTTTTTAAGTGGACAAGCTTAGCTAGAAAATCAGAAAATAATGGTTTTGTGAAGAAATGGTTCATTTATCTTTGGCTACTCCATAATGAGGTTGAATAAGATGAGGAAATATACTTAAAGAACTGAAAATAGGAAAAATATCATTTTGAAAGATATGTTTAACTGAATAACTCCCTAATTTTTTGTAATTTTTCATTCTGAAGGTTGAAGTTGTGATGCAAGCTAAACTAATTTTGATTTATAAATTTCAAAAGTGCCAAAAATTTAAGATCCCACAGTACTCGCCAACCTACAAGCTGCTAAAGTACAATATTGCCTTTAAATCACAACAAAAATCAAACTTTAATTTGTAATCCAATAAAATAATTTTCAAAATTTCAGCAATGATGAAATTAAAGAACTGAATCTAATTCTTTTATTCCTCTTCAAAATTGGTAGTAGAAAAAACAAGGAAATGGTTATTGAAAATCCAAAATTATGGTGAGTTTTACAATGGAAGTTTTTGATAATTTCAGGAGAAAAAGAAAGTTGCTAAATTGTTTTATTTGAATTCTGTCCCATCCTTCATCAATATATAATAAAAATAAAAAAAATGTAAATATTTTGGTGAGACGTAATAAACAATCAAAATGATTTTAATTTTAATAAGAAACATTAATTTACTCAGAATTCATGTGAATTCAAATTACAAAGTTTATTTTGGTTCAACTCTTATAGATTTTGTGTTCACCAAAAAGAGATATGGTTAAAAAAAAAAAAAAAAAAAAAAATTAGACTCAAAAAATAATTGTGTGAATCTTTATCTGGAGTTTTGAATAAACTCCATAGCTTTTTTTTTTTTTTTTTGTATTAATTTTCTTCCTACAATCAATAATTTGGTTTTTGAAACATTATTTTTGGGTGAGTTAACTTTTTCTACAACTTTATTTTTTATTAATCTTACAGGCTAGTCACGTTTCCTGCCTTTTCAGATGCCTGTTATGATCACAGAATTCCAAACCGATTTTTAAATTTTTTCTTCAATCTAAAAATGTCCCATTTATGAGCCATGCTAAGGGACATAACTCGTATTATTTTGTTTATTCGTCCATGTAATGCCACTCCTGCTTGTTCTGCTGAACTAGGAAGTTCATGGATTCTACTGCCTGACCCAGAAACAATGGCCTTGTGGGCATGTGTGTTGATTAAATGTTGCAGTTTACCTGTTGCTAGTGTGTTCGTTCCTTATGTTGAGTAGTAGAGTGAAAAGTAGCATCAAAAAGAATGTAATAACAGAATGAACAATTATCAAGGATCTCCCTTAGCATATACAGTGGAATGAGACGTCTAATATACCTTCATGGAAAGGTTTGTCTTAAAATTATGACAATGCGACCAATTAGGTTTTGAGTCTACAAGAATCAAAGTGGGATTTTAACAGTTTCAATTTCTTTGTGGTTTATGCTTTTCTGTTGTAAAATTATGACTGAATTTACATTTGAAAATAAGACGTGTTTATTTTCAGGAACTCTATAAAGGATTATGTGGGGAAAAATGCTTTCTTGCCATTCCCTGATTGTCCAAAAGGTTGTACCCATTTGTATGTGGTTAATTACTTCAGCAAACATGTTCCAACATTAGTGATAATTTCATCTTAGGATTTATTGGCATTTAATTATACAGTGTTTCCCTTCTCAAGATTAATTATTCCTGGATCAAGGAATAGTAAGGTAAACTGTCATTGGAAGAGTTTTTTTCTTATAAGACTATTCACAGCTGGTGAAATGAAAAATCTTGTAGTAAATCTTTTAGGGATACTAAAAGGGTTATTTATAACAAAGGTAGACACAAACAAGCATACTAATTTTATTCACAATTTTTATTACCCTGTTTAAATTCTAGATATGGCAGAATTGTCTAAATGTATGTGGTTCACTTCTTGGCTTTTGGCTTTGGAATCTTCAGTCCTTAATTAACCTATTCATTATAATACTAGCATAGTACCTGTCAAAAAAATGATTGGATTATTTACATATCAATCGGCACTTCTGATTGAGATCATTTGTAGTATCTGTACTCTGAAACATGTTTCACATACAAAATATAGCCATCAGTTGCCAATTGTTCATTTCCACATAACAGAATTGAAAAAAACAAACAGAGGGAGTGTAAGAAAGAAAAGTGGGTGAAAAACATGTTTTTACAGAAATGCCTTTCTACAAAAAATCTTTTCATACTATTTATCAAATAAGCAATACAGATTATGAACACACACACACACACACACACATGTATATTAAGTGTATGGTGTATTAATTTAAAATACAACAAATGTTAAATCTATAAATGTTTCGTCAAAAGAAAGATAAGTAGAATGGTAAGAGAGGGTGGGTGAGTTGTCTTTGGAGATGAAGCTTGCGTTCCGATGAGTGTTGTTAATCCAGGCTGTTGCGCTGTTCAATTGCTGAAAATGTCGCTTTTCTTTGGTTCAGCTCAGCTCCAGTTTTTATTTTGTTTCTTTAGGCAGCAGTGGGGGGGTGCTATTGGGTGGAAATTCTAGATTGTATTTTTCTTTGAGTGTATAAGAAAAAATGGAAGTGAGTGCCATGGTCAGAATATATGATACCCGGGTATTTTTCAGTGGCAGAGGAAGAATTGGTAGAGTCCATGAGCTGTGTCAATCGCACGGCCTCTGTTACACGGAATGGCTGTGAGATGTTGGCTAAAGCGGTCCAAAATCATTAAGATATAGTGTTTGCCCTTTGAGAGTGGCATCATGAAGTCTGTAGATATAACCCTGAAGCATCTTTTGTCTTGTTTGCAATGTCCACTGGGCCAGTTTGGACACTTACCATGATTCAACATATGCCATAATATCATGATTTTTGTACTCTCACCAATAGTTTGATAAGTGGGTGTGCATTTGAGTAATACCAGAGTGGGTGATGCAGACATGGCCTTGGTATAGATATTTGGCTTGGAGCTTGTACAGTTTGGATGTATTTTGGGAGTCTTTTAGCATCAGGATGGATGTCTCTGGTTTTAGATGTTGAGGGTGATTGCTTCCCAGTTGTCACTGGGATCAGTTGTGATGGTGAGTGTAGATGCTTCACCTGAGTCCAATCCTTGCCAGCATATCTGCAATGTTAATGTGGTTGGATACCTCCTCTGTGGGCATGGTTGAGGTGGCGTGGCAGATAAAAAATGCATTAGCGGCCTGCCTGTGAAATTTGAGGTTCTGTGTTACAGGGTGCAATTGTGTACCCTTGATTTATCTGAGATACATTGACGGGATTTAGATGTGAAGCTCAGTTCTGAAGTACAAATGTTTTGCCCGCTGCAATTGGATTGGCCGGTATATTGGTCTTCTTTAGGCCACACCCTTTGCTGAGCATGTCAGTCCAAACATTTGAGTCAGCCTCCATGTACTTTAAGACAAATTTATAACTGGATATTTCTTCCTGTCATCATTGAATTCACGCTAGTTAAGGTATGTCAGTGAACGGTGGTCAGTGAAAATAATGAATGGTTGGCGGCACAGAAAGTAATCAAATTTGGATTTGGCTCATTTTATTGTGAATGCTTTGCATTCAGTACTGGACCAGTTCTGTTGTGCTGAAGGTGTAGGAAGCAACGGCTATGATCTTTTTCATCTGTTGTCAGCTTCCTGCATAATGATGGTACTAAACACAATGTTACTAGTGTCTGTGGTGAGCGTGAAGGGTTGAATGAAATCTGGAAATGACATTACTGGTGATGATGATAAGTGTCTCTTAATGTTTTGCAAAGACATGTCGGCCTTTTCTGTCCAAATGAATAGCCCTATTGAGTGCATGTCAAGGGGCCATCAAGTGGGGAAAATGTAACTGTTTTGATTCATTCATAAAGGCGAGTCTCCAGAAATTGGTGTATCCAGACAAAATGTCCTATGAATCTTTGAAGCTTCTTTTTTGTAGTGAGTGGCTTCATCTCGACAATAGTACAAATGTATTCTGGGTCAGATTTTAACCCTTTGCTGTCAACAGTGCGACCGAGATATTTGGCTACATTTCAGGGTTGAGTTTCAGTCTGAATTTTTGAAGAGCAATGAATAGCTGTTCCAGTGCGGTGATGTAGTGATGAAAGTTTTGGGCGTGGACGAGGTTGTTGTCAATGTATGACAAGATATTCTCCCATGAAGTGATGGGGGTCAGTGCCTCAGCTATGCATCAAGAAAAGATTTGACTAGCAAAGCTGTTGAAGCCTTTTTGAGTTGGAGCAGAGTTCGATGATCCCTTCAGTAGCCATGTGTTGAATTTCAATGTCAATATCAGCTTCTAGCACCTGTGTGATCAGGTGTTACTTTTGGCTGCAGGACTGGTCATTAGTGGGTATGCACACTGGCCAATGTACCCAGATTGTCCTCATTATCGATGATATTGGTATATTTGATGAGAAGGGCTGCCGTAACATCTAGCTCATTGTGGTTCGAGTGAGAGGGGAGGATAATGCCTGTGTTTTTTCTAAGCCAGTCTAGTTTTTGCTCTAAGGACTGTATATTGACCTGGGGTTTCACCATAGGCTGGCTTGGGATGGGTCCATATACAAGTGTGGAGGTGTAAACCATTCCCAGGCTGGTGACTGAGATCAGAGGTGCTGTATAGGTTATGTCACTCGAAGATAAGGCTCATGGAATTCGACTGTGGTATCTTTGATTGTTTATGATATATAACATTAGCATATTGTGACATAAAACATTCTGGCCGACAAAGATTGGTATAGTGGCATTAGTGACCTGTATATTCATGTTCTGAAATGTGGGTGAGCTGGTGTCATCCATGCTGATATCACTGATTGTTTTGCCAATGACAGAAACATCACTGCTAATTTCATTTATGCGTCTTTGATATTTGTATGTGTTTCCTTGATTGCTCAGGTAGGCTGAAGATAGGTATGACACAAGTGGTGCATCCTGAGTCTAACATGCTTATCTCAGAGAAAGTGAAATCACCGATAGCAATGTCTATTTTTGTGAAAGGAAATTGACACGAGTGTAGATGCTGGAAGTTGTAGAGGTGATAGTGTTTGTTAATATTCGGACTGGGGACTGAGTCATCACATCTCCTCTGGTCCTGACTGAAAATCCGTTTCATGAAGTTAGTTTGTCTGTTACTTCAGGTTGTTCTGTGGCCATTGTAGGTGTGTTTGCATTTCTGGTCACAGCATGTGGTGGGTGGATGTAAGGACGATTTTGGCCCTTGAAATATGCAAGACCCCACATGTAGTGTCTTCAGACAGCATGGTTGACTCTGTTATTGGAGTTTTGTGGGCATGCATTTCTGGGTCCATCTCGGGGTTATGGCGTTGTACTTCAGTCCTGTAGAGATGTTCTGGCCATGCATTGGGTGATTTATCATTTTTACGAGGTGGGGGTATATGTTTGGAGCCCAGGCCTCATTAGCATTGTGGCCATGAGAGAAAAAATGGTGTTGGCACTCACTTCATAGTTGTTGTTGTCCATCTCAAACTTTGCTTTTATATGGACTGCTGCTTCTTTGATAATGATCTCAAGCTGGCCTGCAAAATCACTGATCTTTTCGCTGTCACGTCGTTGCAGGTCCCATGCTCGGCTGAGGTGCTGAAAGTTCATTATTTGACTTGTGTGGGTTCTTAGCAGGTAGGCCCTCAACTCCTCATATGAGGACATGGTCTGTTGTGAATCTTCCATCTGTTGGAATATGCTCTCATCAAGAAGTTGCTTAGTGATTTTAATAAACTCTGTTTCCATCCTCGGATATTGTGCGAGCTCAGATTTTACATGGATTGTGTAGGGCTTGTTTAAATCGGTTATAAACTGATTGACGTCGTTACCAGGATGGAAACGTTTTACGCCCCACATAGTGTCACGTAAGGATTGTAGTCACATGAATAGTTCGTAGTCTGTTGTGGTCTGGGATATGTGTGCAATCCCAACAGAGGCAGAGGTGAGAGCTGTCAGCATTTCCTGATGTTCTGTTTGAAGTTCGCTGGTGATTTTGGCTTGATGTTTGCTTATGGATTTTGGGTTTGTTTTCAGTTTGAGAATGATTGCTCGTTGCTGTTTGATCAATTCTAGCATTTTATGCAGTGCAGTCCATCTTCTTGCTCTGGTCACACACTTCTGACATCAGTTGTTATATTAAGCAAATATTAACAAACAATGGAGGTTTAAGAAATAAACAATTGTATTAACATAAAAATACAACAAATGGTAAATCAGTATAAATGTCTCTCGTTGAAAGAAAGAGATAAGTAGACTTGTAAAAGTCATCAGCAGAGGCATATGGTAGGAGAGGGGGGTGAGTTGTGAATTACTGTAACAACAACCTTTGGCAAGTTGTCTTTGGAGATGGGAGGTTGCATTCCACCAAGCGTTGTGAATCTGGGCTGTTGTACCGTCCGACTATCAAAGATGTCCATTTTATGGGCTTTTATGTCCTTTTCTTAGGCTCAGATTGGGTCCAATTTTTATTTTGCTTCTTTAGGCGGGAGTGGAAATTCTGGATTTTCTTTTTTCTTTTTTTTCTTCTTTTTTTTTCTTTTTTGAGTGTGTGAGAAAAAAAACGGAATAAATAGAGAAATATATTAAATAATTCTCAGACTTAATCCATTTCATAATATACATATAGATGCCAACCATTTACACAAAGTGAGACAATTCTGAAGACCTAGTAGGATTTATTTAACAACAAGACGATTTTAAAAGGTCACAAAGACCTACTATGATTTATTACTGTTGGGCACAATCTTAACAACATCAGATACGTGGATGTCATTATGCTGATCATAGGCTCTGAAAGGAAAACTAAAGACTCCTAGACAAAGAAAGCAAGAAGAACAGACTATTCATTAACTATAAGAAGACAGAATGAATTGTCATGAGCAAGAAAGACAGCTGTTACAGTGCTGCTCTTCCACACACCACTGCACAAGCTGTGATGAGGTTGGCTGTATGCATATACACTTGGCTTGCTATGTTCATAGGTTTGTCTTACTGGCCATGATTGAATTTAACAAAGAATAATGACACATGCTTTTCAATACACTAATTGGGAAATAGCAAACAATATAATTTCTCACTTAATCTACAATGTGTTCCTTTGGCTCTGAGGTGAATTGCTATTTACTAACATTCAGCCATGAAAAAAGGACCTTTACACTCACTGCCTGACCGTCTTGGCAACTGATGAATTACTCGTTCCTGGTCCTTTTCTCACTCTCTGCTCTCTTCCTGACCGACTTATTATATGGATACTGGCTGGGGTCCTACCACCCCTATCAGTCCACTTGTGTTCCAGAAAAGGGAACCACCCATTCAGCTTTTGGGTGGTCACTATTTCAAAGGACTCTACTTTTATGATTATCTAAAATCACTAACAAAATTTTATGTTTGGTGGGCTGGAGACAGGATTCCTGAAAACCCTGGTCATTAAATTGACTTAAAAGGAAAAAGAATCTGTCTATTTATCTCCTACACTCCTCCCCTACCAATTTTTGTCATTTATTATATAAATTACAACAAAACTACAAAACAATCAATAAAAAAACATTTTTTAAATTAAAATAAATAAAAAAAAGCAAGTAAATATAATAGCAAAATTTCATGTGCAGCTCAAAACATGAAACTCTCCATAGTTCCCCCCACCAAAAAAAATACGCAGATGGACCCCAACCACTTCTGAGAGTAGTTCAACCCAAATGAAATGTCGTAAAATATCGGGATGGTTAGCAGCCCTTCTCTTCTGTTCAAGCCATCATGAGAATTTCAAGCACCCCCAGAAAAATGTCACATTACAGGAAGTGTTACTCTTCAGATTTTCCAAATAGTAAAACAATACCAAAAAAAAAAGGGGAGGGTTTAACCACCCCTTCAAGTAACTCAGATCATAGGAAGCATAATTTCTACCGACCTTCCAAAATGGTCATCAGAAAGAAAGAGCCAAATGTGTGATCTTTGAAATGGAGACGTCAGAATCAAGCAGGTACAAACATTTAATCATCTGGTTAGTGTAGCAACAGATGGTGACAAATGTAACTCCGAAGTCTCAAGGTGCATCAGAATAGTACCTTCCAGATACTAAACTAAGTATTTAGACATAAAATTTCATTAGAGACAAAAGATTACTGAACTATTATGCCATATCTGTTCTTCTATATGGAAGTAAATGCTGAACAATTTCCTCTCAAAGTCATAGAGGTGTGGTTCTACAAAAGAATACTGAGAATACTATGGACAGAACATGTGAGTAATGAGGAAGTTCTAAAGAAAATGGCAGCTAGAAGGAAACATGCTTAAAATCAGAAAGAGGCAGTTAAAATTTTCAGAAGAGATAATGAGGAAAGAAGGCTTGGAAAATAAGATACTGAGATCAGGAAAGACAGATGGAAACAGTGAGTAAAGTTTAGGAAAACGGCTAACAAAGAGTCAAATGCTGTTTAAAGAAACAAAGATCAGGAAGTTGCGGAGAGCCATGCTCACCTATGTCTTGAAAGGACATGGCACATAGATGGAAAAGGACTTAGTAATTTCTTTTTTTTTTTAACTCATTAATGTCCACTGTCCCATTTTTGAAATAGTGGGCATCAATAGATTATAGTGAAAAACCTATAATTAATATTTGATTTTTTTAAAAATTAATGCCAGATTTTGCAATTGACATTAATTGATTATGGTGGGTAAAGCTATAATAATTTTTTTTGTGTGTGTGATGAACACTTTACATAGGAAGGTTGATAAATACTATATTATAAGGTTGGTGCAAAAATAATGTCGTTTTCTCACATAGTAACATATGTGAGAAAACGGCATTATTTTTGCAACAACCTAATATTAATATGTATATATATATATATATATACATACAGGGTGTGGCTGGTATTTGAGGACATACAGATTTAAGATTAATACTGCTTCCTCCAACTTCTAATGCTTTTATTATTCAGAAATCAAGAATGACAAACCCTATAATAACAAATGAAATGAAAATGCATGCTATGATTGTGGCATTAAAGGCTGATCATAGCGATTTGGATATTGCACGTTTCCTCAGAGTTGCAAGATCGTTTGTCCATAAGATACAAAAAGAGTTAGAAGGTGCTGACAGTTCCCCAATGTCTGCATCAAAACGTAAAAGACATTTTGCACGTTCTGATGAAGTGAGAACATTTGAATTTATTCAGGAAGTCAAGCAGACAATTGATGAAAACCAAGGTCAATCAATGAGGTCAATTGCCAAAAAGCTGCATGTGTCTGAAAAAACAAACTTTTTCCACAAAGTCTTAGAGTAAATGTTGCTGTTTACGTTGAGGTTCTAGGAACAATTATCACGCCCTGGATTGACAACATATGCAACGGCAAGCCTTACATATTCCAGCAATACTCGGCTCCATCCCACAAGGCCCTACGATCACAAGAATGGATGGCTGACCATTTCTACGACCACATCACACCCAACAATTGGCCTCGTAACTCTCCAGATCTCAATCCACTAGACTACTATGTGTGGAGTGTTGTTGAGAAGGAGGTTAATAAACAGCCTCATAACACGAAAGACTCTCTAAAAGCTGCAATAGTTCGACTAATGTTGGCCATAAATAAGGACCAATTAATCAGAACTTGCAGCCAATTTTGACCTTGTGTAGAGGCAATTATTGATATTAGTAGTGGTTTTATTGAATAAAATTAAATAATAGCTAAATTTCATGTTTACTTGTTTGTAATCAAATATAATTATATTCATTTGTTCAGCAAGGTTTTTACTAATCCATAAAATCTCTCCTCAGATACCAGCCGCACTCTGTATTTATTACTTAAATGTTATTTTTAATGGATACTCATATTTGAGTAGATGCTCTGTTTATTTATTAAACAGTATATTTATTTATTATCATCTACCAGCTTGAATATTTGAGAAATCTTATTAGAAAAATATATGCTCTCTGGCAGGATTTGAACCTGCATTCCCCTAGGGGAAACCATTATTAGATCTGATATGTTTTAACCTCTCAGCTACAGAAACCTAATGGCCAAGCAAAGCCCAAATAGTGCATTTAAACACAGATTTTTCCACATTCTTGAAATATACATCTCTGCTTAGTTTTTTATCCTAACGTAAACAAAGACAATTTTTAGGAATGGATTTTTTATGCATTAATTTGACATATTTTATTACTTAAGTAATAAAATATTTCAGATTAATAAATGAAAAATTAATTCCTATATATATATATATATATATATATATATATATATATATATGCATACATATATGTGGCAGACTTCACCACATTAATTTAACTTTAGGAAATAGTACTGACACGGAAAAGGATAAACCAAAGACATTGTTACACATAAAATATGTATTTAACAAGATGTACAATATCAAACAACGATGTGAAAGAAAGCATGCATTCAGGTAAAAAAAAAGGTTGAATAAAACAAGAGTTGTCTCTCTTTATCTGTTATTTTAGTGTTTCAAGTTCACTGGAAGAATGTTCATGAGAGTCTCTTGTAATGTTTGTACTTGTAAGCTTTTGCTGTGTAAGAAAAGATTATGTGAGTGGAGATACAAGGTATGTTCAGCATGTGAGTGGTGTGTGTGAGTGGGAAGGTTGGTGCATGGTTTCAACTGTTGTGGATTTTTTCGCAGCTGAATTCTCACTAATTAGCTAAGAAAAATTCTTGCTTAAATAAGTGACTATAGGCTCCAGATCACTGCACGCGAATAATTATTCTTCACATGCGGACGATCTGATTGGCTGGCATCAACCAATCAGCAAGCAAGCTTTGGGGAGACTTAAGAAAGCTTCTGTGATCTGTTTCTCTCAAAAGTGCACAAAACTGACTACATAAAAATGGAGCGATTACAAAATTGTCACATTACTGCGATTTGTAAATTGTCTATAATAACGTAGTGGTGATTAATTAACCAATGAATGCTTGGCGTTGTATGTGATTTGTATTTTTGTATGTATGTATGTGCATGATAGACTCACACATATGTATCAAACAATTATCTCTTACCATCAACCATACATTATTTAAGCATGGAAATGGAGTGTTGAAAGTTTTTGAAAAATAGAAAGATGTCTACGCAAATTCCAGTCACACACATGGTATGTGAGAGCTTAGAATGAATGCTCCTTTTTCAAAAAACAACACAAACATAATTTACAACATAACAGTCAAAACATGAGGAAAAAATAACCACACCAGAGAAAAAATACCCTTGGAAAAACTTGAGCCATCTATCTCCTCATCTCCACTTTCTGTTTCTGTTTCTCCAACACTTGATCCAAGAATGTTTTTCTTCCCTCACTCAATTTCATTTCAGTAAAGTTCTCTCACTGCCCAGAATTATCCCTCACCCCTTTGGCCAGAGTAATCACCTGTGTTATAGAATAACAATCATATATATATATATATATATATATTTATTAAAAACATTTTTATGTTTAATGTTCTTTTTATAGATACAAGTATTTAAGTAAATGCTCCGTTTATAATAAACAGTATTAAATAACATTTACTGGCCTGAATGTCCGAGAAATTTTCATAGAAAATATTCGTCCTTTGACAGGATTCGAACCTGCATCCTATATGGAACCGTCATTTATGCTGATGTGCCTTAACCGACTCAGCCACAAAGGAGCGTTCGGTAGGCAAGGTCGAATTTACTGCTTATAAACTTCAATCTTCCATGAATCTCGTACATTCATAACTGCTCATGGCGTATCAAATGTAAACAAATGACGTCATACATTAAGAAATGGACGAAGTCCGACAATTTATTTATTAAAGACATTTTTAGGTTTAACGTTCTTTTTCTAGATACAAGTGGCCTAGTCGGTTAAGGCACGTCAGCGTAAATGATGGTTCCGTATAGGATGCAGGTTCGAATCCTGTCAAAGGACGAATATTTTCTATGAAAATTTCTCGGTCATTCAGGCCGGTAAATGTTATTTAATACTGTTTATTATAAACAGAGCATTTACTTAAATACTTGTATCTATAAAAAGAACGTTAAACATAAAAATGTCTTTAATAAATATATATATATATATATATATATGATTGTTATTCTATAACACAGGTGATTACTCTGGCCAAAGGGGTGAGGGATAATTCTGGGCAGTGAGAGAACTTTACTGAAATGAAATTGAGTGAGGGAAGAAAAACATTCTTGGATCAAGTGTTGGAGAAACAGAAAGTGGAGATGAGGAGATAGATGGCTCAAGTTTTTGCTGGCCAGAATTGGAGACTCAAGTTAGAGTCACTAAGATCATTTTGATTAGTTACTACTAACTCATTTATGTAACACTGAAATCCAAAGGCACACTAGAATAGCAAAAGATGCCTTCCAAAGACTAAACAAAGTATTATGAAACAGGAAAATTTCATTGGAAACAAAAATAAGAGTGCTCAACAATATCAACTCTTCTAAATAGCAGTGGATGCTGGCTAATCACTCTAATCTCCTCAAAGATGAAGACGAGGGAACAAAGATGTAGTTCTACAGAAGGATGCTGAGAATACCATAGATGGAAATATGTGAACAAGGAAATTTTAAACAAAAAGTACACTTGTATTTGGAATCAGAAAGAGACAATTGAAATCTCTGTGACACATAATGAGGAAAAAATGCTTGGAGAATTTGACACAAAGCAAAGAGACAAGTGACAAGAGGAAATAGTAACTTGCCTAATGAGCTTGTATAAATGGATGTCAGAACAGGAACTGGGAAAGATAATAAGAAGACAAGCATTGCTAAGAGCTACAAAGGATAGGAAGTTGTGGAGAGCCATAATAGTCCAGATATGGCACATAAATGAAGTTAAATATTTGAATGATTGACGAGTATAGAATTTGCAGGTGTAATGCTCACAGTAATTTGAATATTTTTTTTCTTAGCAAGAAAAGAAAAGGTTTCTCTTTTGTGTGGCTTTTATAAGTCAGGTGAGAAGTGTTAGTGAAAATAATTCCAAATATCTGGTCTTTTTTAACTTGTTTGACAACTCAGACAAAAGTTGCCATCCCAAAGCCAGAGTTGTCTGTTCTCATCAAGATATTTAATAAGCATAGCTACAACACACATTAGGTGAAACAAGCATAAAAAGATTGTGCAGCACCAATCTTCCAAGGAGGAGGACCTGCCTTGAAAATCTACATTCCTATTGCTAGAAAATATCAACCATCTCAGCAACTTATGTTAGCCTTATCCTTTTTCTATTCTTCATGCAGCTCGAAAAAGACTGGGGCAGTTGTCGTAAAATTTGACACATTGATTTATAGTGACATTCATTTGCTTGGGTTTTTATATCTCTTTTATACTGAACACGCAAATTATAATGAGAGAAACTTGCACAGCTTCACCATCATCTCTCTCTTTGTAAGAGGCTCATCACTACAGACCGAAAAACAAAATGGATTGAATTATAAAAAGAATGAAAAGGATTTACTTGGTAATGACTGATTGGTCATGTGTTTCAATCCAGTTGTTTGCTTATGTTCCTTTTGACATACCATTCTTTTGCAATTTACACTATTTACATTGTTTGGATTGTTGTCTTCATCCTTATCCTCATCCTCATATTCATAATATTTTGGCTGTTGTACGTTCAAGTCTTCTTCAGACGGTATACATTGGAATTTCAAACTGAACCCTTTATTTAGTCCAAAGGGCGGGGTTATGTAAATTGTTCTCGTTCAAAATGCTATGCTTTTTCTAGATATTTCAGTTTCAATTAAATCCCTTTAGTAACTCAACTCTTCAAGTTTTTGTTCAAGTTCTGCTGTGGCCAAGTATTGAACTGATAACCCTTTCAGTCAAGTCATTGGATTACTTCAACCAATGCTTTTATCCTTGGGCATGCATTCTTTTGCAGGTAAATTTGTTAAACTTTGCCAAATTCAACATCTTAAACATTCAGACAGAAAATGATGATGTGTTTAGTTTGATTCTATTAATTACACATGAGTGAAGAATATAACCTTTATTTAATAAATCTGGGGGATTTGTTACTTGAAATTGATTACTAAAGATGTCAGAGTAAATCTTTGTGGGGATTGCCTGACCTTGAGGTGGTGTTCTGTTCAAGAATATAATAGGATAAACTTCTTTTGTCTCTTTTTGCTCTGGGATATAGTAGTGATAACATCAGGATTTCCTTCCCTCGGCAAACTGACTACTTAATTTCAAACGAACCACATGGACATCACTCAAATGCACACAGCTTAATATATAAATTGTTTCTTTCCTTTTTTGGAACTATCTGTATAATTCTAAGTATCATTTTTTCTTCTTTTGTGACATCTATTTAATCTTTGTATAAAATCCTCCATGTGTTGAATTCATTTACTCATCTGTAACAAGTTGTAATTCCTCCCGCTACAAACTGATGGCTAACAGCAACCTCATCCATTACAAGCACCTCTTTGCTACAAGATCAATGGTGATTTTAAAGTTAGTCATGTAATTACAAAGATAAACATAAACTTATTAGAAATATATCTGTAAAATGATCAGATATTTGGAATTATATTCTTAAACTCTAAGCAATATAAATGCACATCTGTATATCATCCTATGATCATGATCAAGAAGAAATAAACTCTGGCTATGCTTACACCCATATCACATTGAAACAATCACTCTCATATGATCACAGAAGTTAAGCCACATGACCTAGATGGATAACTCTTTGGAAATACCAGATGCTTTAAACCTGGGTGTGCAGGTGGTGTAATGGATAATGGCTCGAAATTGGAAATCAGAGAGCCAAATTTCAATTCTAGTTGGGTTCATTATATTCACATGGGAAAGGTATGAACACCTCTTCTCTCCCCCATCTATGGGTTAATTAAAAGAACTTGTATCAGTAAATCATTATTATTTCAAAAAAATTCTTGTAATCTAAAAAGATTTTCTGGCTTTAAATAACCTACAAAAGGTCAATAAACTGTAAAAAAAACAAACAAATCAATCATACAACTCTGGTTAAAAGGAGTTCTGGAAAAATGAACTTTTATCATCAATCATTATAATGTCACTTTTTATTTGTAATAAAAAAGCGAGTAATAAAAAGTGGTTGTAAGCAACAATGAAGAAGCTAAGATTGAACCATAGACCTTTTGATATGCAGTACAATTTTCTGACCATTAAGCCATTTGCTGAGCACATAAAATTGCTTTCAGATGCTAACTGATTGGCTACACGAAAAAAAGTAAATTAATCAAATTAATTCTTCAGCCATAAATAATGGGGGTGGGGATGGGAAAGAGGCGCCAGTAATTGGAATTGCTTGAACTGATCAGTGAATTCAAGATGGTGATACTGTTCATTGTAATGCAAAAACACTCAAAGAAAATGATTCATTATTCCTTGTTTGAAATAGATTTTTCTTAGCAATTGTCTATTTTGTATGTGATTCTAGTTCAACATTTTCGCTCATAATAAATAACAGAGTTTATCAGATAAAAGCATGAGTCTTTGAATATTTCAAATCCTTACACACCAGACAATTTTCAAAAATAAATAGGTTAACTTATCACTTAATGTAATTCATGCATATATTAATCATCGCATCACAAGCAACCAAAATACAACTGCACGTTGGGAATCCTTTATCCAAAATCCTTGGGGCTGGAAGAACTTCAGTTTTCAGATCTTTTTTTTTTATTTTTGAAATACAGGCTATTTAAATTGTATACAACATCTATAAAATGGAGCAATTTGAGAATGGAACTGATATCCCTTTACATTTAATAACACAGCTTATACATCTACCCTGAAGATAGTTTTTTTTATCAATAACATATATCCTGAAAATAGTTTACCATATAATTTTTAATAAATTTTGTTTACATACAGATAATGACACGTCATGCTAACATGGATTTTTAAGTGGTGAAATTAAGATTTCACATAATAATGTTTTGTATTTTCTGTACGTGTGCAAAAAAACATGATCACTACAAAAATATATATAAATAGAGGACTTTTGACATTTTGAATAATATCTTTACTGAGCACAAAACACCTGGTAAGTAATCCACGAATGAAGGTGTTGCTGTAATGATCGCTAAAAAAACTGGTGCCAACATAAGCTACATAGCTTGGCTGAGGAACCCCTACCCTGGGTAGATGAGGGTATTTTATAACAGCTGCACATCACCTAGGAACCTTCCCAATGCTTTCTGGAATTTTCCATTTGTGACAAGTCATGTCAGCTCCTGAAAAACTTTTGGATTTTGGAGGTTTGGGGAATTTTGGATAAAGGATACTCAACCCATATTAACATGAGACAAATATTAGTAGATAATACCAAAATATGCTCACAGTAAAGAAAACCTCAGTTTACTGAAATCTATTTTTATACAAAAGGAAAAACCTGCCTGAAATAATATCTTTCAATACAGGAAAGATATTATTTTAAAGTGTGTATCCTATTATAATTGTGTTTGACCCTCCCCCTTTTGTTAGTTCACATGGTCATTACGTCCTGCCAATAGCTCATAAATAATCAACTTTTCCATTTTGATCTACTTGATTTCAATGAGAAAATGAATTAAAGAAAGGAAGATAGATGTGGAGAGATAGAATCAGATTATGCTGATAGGAACAGATACTACACTTTGATATTAACCAAAAACCGATAAGTGATATTTTTCAGACACACACTGTCAAACGATGGTGTTGTAACCTAGGGGAGGTCACTGAATAGAATAATCACATGAAGGTTGGTAATGAACGATAATACTTAGGACAAGAACAACACATATAAGATTCACTAGCGGCATGTAGAAGTAGTTAACTGCTAGAAGTGAGTCAATTGAATTCCACAATAAATCTTCAACTGCAGACCGACATACAGTATTTACTATTGTATTTATGTGAATAGGGACATAATCATTATCATCCCTGGGTATGCTACAACAGATGGAAACCGAGTAAAATAATTGCCAAAAATTCAGTTTCTATAAATAGAATAACAACATCTGCTGAATTAGTTTTAAATTATTATTAAGAGAAATATGCATAATACAGGGATTTGGCTTGAAAGAAAGAAAGGAAAATAGAAGTGTTTAACATCTCCTAACAATACATAATAAAAAATGGACTATTCTGTTTTGATTGCATAGAAAAACAAAAGACACACTACTTGGTTTCAGTGAGACAATTAAAAGAAAGAAGAGAATATAGAAATGTTTAACTTTAACAGTTGTTTCAGCAAAATGAAAAAGTTGTCAATTTCAAATCATTTCATTTGTATCCCCTTACTTCTTAAAATAACAACCAGCATTCATATCTATGATTGATATTTGCAATACTTTGTTAAAGTTATTAAGCTCAAATATTTAATGATGCAATAGGGGATTTCTATGGATATTATATTGTTGTAGAACTCACCATGCACTTATTCAATCATTAAGTTAAAAATTAAGATTTATCAGAAAATTCAAAAAGGAAAATGGTGAAATTTTCACAGAGGTAGAGCAGACTCAACTTCTAATATAGTCAAGTACTGTCTGTTTCTATAACTGATTTCTACAATGATAACATGAGCTTTCGTTGATTCATGGTACATGCTTCATACTACCACAGTATTCAACAATGGATTTATGCAGGTTTGACTCCCTCTGCCCATGGAAAGGACACAATGGCACATTGTTCCTTGATGGTCCATCCATATATCTGACCTCGTTGCTCCCTACCATTTGAATGAATGACAGAATGCTACATACAGCTAACTACCCATCATCCCATGCATATACGTGATGTTTCATATCAGCACCCTCCTGTCAATTTTACTGTGTAATTTTAAAATTGCCTTTACCTTCTGATTCATCCTTATATAATGTTTATAATGTTGGATTATAAATAAAAAGAGCATTAATTCCTTATAAAAAAATATATGTAATATGTGTTCCCAGACTTTAAGCATTCTACTAGGCTGGCATCTCACTCTCTCCCTTTCACTGTTGAAACTGTTAAATGTAGCCGTCTCTTCTACTCCAATAGTTTCATGTCTCGCACTTCTCGCCTGTAGAACTCCCTCCCCTTTTCCTGTTTCCCTGATAGCTATAAACTCCAATTATTCAAATGTAATGTCAATCAACATCTCCAGATGCCTTGATCTATCCCCTATCCTTCTCTTCATCCTTCCTCTAACACTCCTATTTGTTCTCGCTCCAACTCTCTGTAACCCTTTGTAACCCCTTGCATGCTAGTGACTTCCCGCCTTGCTTGGGGTGAAATGCTTAAAAAAAAATACCATTAATGTCGTAATTTTTATTAAAACTGTCAACAGTGCTTGACTGTTAAGGTAATTAAAATAACAGGTGTATATTATGATGATACTATTTACTACAAATACTCATACAGTGTAACTATATCTATAGACATATCTATGTATATATGTGATATATATATCTGAAGGATGATCACATGAGATATTTCAAAGGCCTTTGACAAGATGTGATATAAAGGATTACTACACAAGCTCTCCAGCTATGGAATCACTGAAAGAGTCTTCTCAATTATATAGTCCTTCCTAATAGGTAGGTCCTTGAAGGTAGTTGTTAACAGCCAGTCTTCCGAGGACCAAGTTATCAACACAGATCTCCCCCCAAAATCACTTCTTGATCCAACTCTCTTTTTAACTTACATTAAGAATCTTCCAAAGAGTCTACGATCTTTTGTGGATATCTATGCTGATGATACAATGGTATTTGGGTGTACCTCCAAAATTCTAGATAAGCACAGCCTGGCAGCTGATCTCTTCTCTGACCAAGCTCTAATAGCTCAGTGGGTGAAAAACTGGCTGGTCATATTCAATGCCACCAAAACCAAACTATTGATGTTCCATCATCACGAAACAGTCCCTGAATTTTCATCTATTACAGTGAATGTATATTCTCTCAGGGAGGCCCCAGGCCTTGATCACCTATTGGAACATAATCTCACCTCATATCTCAAGTGGAAGATGCTGTAAAAAATGGTTGGTTCCCAGTACTGCCCCAGTAAGTTGCTCTTGCTATCCTCTACCTTTACAAGAGTTTGAAAATGGAGTACTGCTGCCATATATGTGCAGGAGCTGCCCAGTCTTCACTTTCCAATCTTAATAAAGTGCAAATGCAGCTACACAGCCTTATGGGTGATTAATTGTTTTCCACTATACAACTCCTTTCCCACAGAAGAAACATTGCAAGTCTCTCACTACTCTGAAAAGTGTTCAGGCCAACTACATTCTACCAGTTCCGACCTTCACAACTAAGACCTGCCATGCTACATTATAGTGTAGCTTCTCCCTATGAACTACTACCCTAATCACTACAATCTTAACCAGTTTCAAATCTAGGATAAACTGTTATCTTCCCCACATATCCTCATAAGTCATCCCCACCCCGCATCTAACTCTGTAACCCTCTACTCTTGAGTCTTTTACTGGGTGAACATTATTGTAAAAATACAAATTAAAATATATATATATATATATATATATATATATACTAGAATTTTTTTTTGTATTTGGCTTTCAAGGAGCATGTAAAACTTGATATTTATTGAACTAGAATTTTTTTGTGACACACTGATATGTGTTGAAATCCTTACAATAATTAATATTGTTGAAGTTATCACTAACATTTTTGTCAAGATTTACAAACGCTATATTTCATTCAATTTTGCAAACCAATTGATGAAAATTGAATAAGCTGATTTGTTTGGAAAAATACTTTAACAAAAACCTACTTTGTGGTTTAATGATTCCTTTAACTTAATTTTATAGGACTTTATCATAAACAATATATTTTAAGAAAATTTATTTTTTTCTTTTTCCTTTTCAACAGCAAAGAATAAATTCTTAGGGTTTCTTACTTTTGAGGATGCAACATACAACTGGCCATGTATAAATATTTCTTTCTGGAACCAAATTCCAACTTTTTGAAGCGTTTGGCCTTGTGATTTGTTTTTAATTCTTGTGAACTGGAAACTGGATTTTTGTATATAAAAACTAAAAAAAAGATATGAAAAAAAAGCAATATTGCATTAAATAAGTTGTAGGGTTCAGCATACCCGGATTAAAAGGAGAATTTAATACGGGATACCCTGCCCACAAAATACAATGCCAATTTCAAGAAGAAACAACATGATAAGGAATGTTTGTAGAAAATAGAACATTGTATATTTAAAATCTTGTGAATAGGGTAAAAAAAGATTAATGTTTTAGTTCGTTTAAGCAAAATGTGATTTTGACAAAAATGTCTGTGTTCGCTGTCTTTCAACAGAGTAGCAGAGTAATGTCTGTTTCTTTTGTTTTTGTATAGTGTAAAGGAAAAAGGGGCGATCAATTTAAGTTGAAAAAGAGAGTGTGGATGAGAAATTAAAGATAATAGGAAAATGTACTTATCGGGTTGAATTGTTTTGGAGTCAGTTGTAAATTTGTTGTTGTTGTTGTTTTCCTTTCCTAATCCACTTTTGGCTCTTAGTGTCGGGTTGAGTCAGTGATGGAATTTACTGTCAGTCTTCTATGATCTCTGCGCCCTTCTGACTAGTGATTGACTTGAGATTCTCTATTTATTGTTGACTTTTTTTTCACACTGGCTCGTTATCTTTTTTTTAGTTTAGCAAATCTCCTCCTTTCATTGGTCAGAAAATTAATTTCACACCTTATTGCGAAATCTGTTTTTAGTCATTTTGATCCGATTTTGTGGGTGTGCAAATCTACTTTGTGTTTCTTAATCATTTGTTGGAATGATATAAGATTTGTATCCTATAAACCCCCCTGCATATCTAATATATGTTTTAAAATGAGTAGGCCAGTGTACGTGTCTACCCGATCTTGTGGTAATGTTTTTAGGTGTGTTTGGAGGTGTAGAAAATGTTTCACTTATGTTGGTATTTGTCGCGGCTGTAGAATGTTCCGACGTACTTTCCTTTGTAGGTAAATCCAAGTACACTGGGTTTTTTTTTCTGTCTATAGAGACAGTGTCTTGCTTGCCTTTTGCTACAATTGTGAAATATTTGGGTTTTCTGTTGACTACTTGGAAAGGTTCCATATAAGTAAGGCAAAGAGGCCCTTTTACTGTGTTGTTTCGTATGAAAACATATTCACAATTGTGGAGGTCTTTTGGAGTGTAAAGGTCTTTTGTTTGTGTTCTCGTGGGTGTGAAAACTAGTTCATTCATTCTTTGCTTAAATCTTTTTACAAAAGGTCTAGTTGGTTGGAGTTGACTGGATTTATCACAAAACTGTCCAGGTAACGTCAAGGACGTTCCAAAAACCATTTTGGATACTGTACATCCTAAATCTTCTTTGATTACATTCCAGATGGATAGTAATATTAGCGGTAGATTTTCTAACCACGTCTTGGAATCATTATTTGCTGTTAATGCTGTCTTAAGTTGCCTGTGGAAACGTTCAATTAAGCCATTGGCACATGGGTGATAAGCCATTGTTGTTATATGCTTAACTCCCAATAGTTTTGTGAACTCATCAAAGAGCATAGATTGGAACTGAGAACCTCGGTCTGTAGTTATTACTGAGGGACAACCATAAATGGCAATCCACTCATGTAATATACTTTTAGAGATCGTTTCTGCAGATATATCCCTTAGAGGAACAACGACAGGCCATCTTGTGAATCGGTCAATAATAGTGAGTAGGTAACTATGTCCGTTTGCTTCTGGTAAGGGAACCACTATGTCAATGTGAAGATTCGTGAATCTACCATCTGGTTTTAGAAAATGCCCAGGAGGAGACTTAGTATGTCTGTTTACTTTGCTTTTTTGGCACTTTAAACAAGTTTGAGTACAGCTTTTTATGTCAGTAAGCATGTTTGGCCAGACAAAATGACTGCTAATCAACTTGTTGGTTGCTCGGTGTCCGGGATGTGAGAGATTGTGAAAATGCAGAAATATCTTTTTTCTCAATGAAGGTGGAATGTATGGTCTTGAATAACCAGTCCCAACATCACAGAGTAGTTTTTTTGTTCCAAATGGGACGGGGTGTTCCTTCAATTGTAAAGAAGTGTCCTCTTTTATTTTGTATAATGTGGTATCTTCCTTTTGTTCATCTGCAATGAGGTCGAAGGTAAGGGTTTCAGAATCAATAGATCGTATCGTGGAGTGCGAGAGTGTATCTGCCACGATATTGTCTCTGCTACGATATTGTCTGAACCTTTGATATAGCGGATATCAGATGTAAATTGGGATATGTAGTCCAGTTGTCGGTATCTCTGGGTGTGTATTTATCTGTGATCACATGTAAAGCGTAAGTGAGGGGTTTATGGTCTGTGAAAATAGTAAAGTTTTGTCCCTTGAGCAGATGTCGAAAATGCCTTATTGCTAAGTAAATAGCTAGAAACTCTCTTGAGAAGGTACTGTACTTCTGCTGTGCTTTGTTTAATTTGACCGAGAAAAAGGAGATTGGCTTTTCTGAACCATTTAGCTTCTGATGTAGAACTGCTCCAATTGAATCTCCTGAGGTGTCAGTTGTCAATGTAAGTGTTGAGTTAGCATCGTCACTGATGTAAGAGAGCTTGGTAAAATCTGCTAACGCATTTTTAGCATTTTGAAATGCAAATGCTTCTCCGTCGATCAGTATTCTTGCATTTTTCTTCTTCTGTTTTTGCAGCAAGTTTGTGAGTGGGGTCAAAATTCTGGAACAACCTGGAATAAATCTACGGTAGTAATTTATTAAACCAAGAAATTGTCTTAATTGATGCAGTGATGTCGGCTGCTGAAAGTTTTGTATTGCTGCTACTTTCTCTAGGACAGGTGTGATTCCGTTTTTGTCAATCACATGGCCCAAGAAATTTAACTTTGAAACAGCAAAATCGCATTTGTGGACATTTATCTTTAAGCCAAAATGTGCCAGTCTCTCTAAGACTTGTTGAATATGATATAGGTGTTCTTTTCCATCACGACTGGTGATAAGCACGTCATCGATATATGCAAAGGTAAAAGGAAATCCTCTCAAAACTTCATCAATGAGTCTTTGAAAGGTTTGGGTGGCATTATGTAACCCAAATGGCATCCTGGTGAATTCATAGAGTCCAAAAGGAGTGGTAATTGCAGTTTTTCTTATGTCTTCTTCTGCTACTGGAATTTGGTAGTACGCCTTAACCAAATCCAATTTTGTAAAAACTGTGGTTCCTTGCAAACCTATGGCGAAATCATGTAAGGATATCTATCAGGAACAGTTTTTGCATTGAGATTCCTAAAATCCCCACAAGGTCGCCATGTGCCAGCTTCTGGTTTCTGAACCATATGTAGCGGAGAGGAGTATGGGCTATTTGAAGGACGTATGATGCCTAACTGCAACATATGTTGAAATTCATCTTTTGCTATTTTATATTTGTCCAGATGTAATCTGCATGGTGATGTGTGTGTAGGTGGTCCAGCTGTGGTGATATAATGTTTAGCAGTGTGACGGATTTCATCTGTATGTGTTAAAGGCATGGTTGGTGTAGGAAATTTTTTTATCAGTTCATGTAGGCCATTAGCCGTTGGTATTGCTGAACTAATTCCTGTTGACTTGTAGATTGAGGTGATTCCCTTTGTTCTTAGGTTTGTGTTACTGTCAATGAGAAAGTGTGTAGCCATATTCACTGATAAATTGAAATGGGATAGGAAATCCGCTCCTAGGATAGGTGTTTTCACATTTGCTTGTGTGAAAATCCATGGAAAAGATCTTCTTAGACCCAAATCGAGTGTTAGTGATATCTCACCCTATGTTTCTATCTTTGATCCATTTGCTGCCTGCAATGTGTATGTGGAGAATGTAGTTTTTGTTTTGTATTTGGTGGGATAACACTGATCTGAGCGCCGGTGTCGACTAAAAATAAATATCCGTTACTTCTGTCCTGGATGTAAAATAGACAACTCTCTTGTTTTAATCCAGCAGCTAATGTCGTCTTTACTTGCTGCCGGTACAGTCATTTCCCTGGTGTTGTTTAGAAATGTGAGAAGTTTTCGAATTGAAATTGCATGGTTCAGTTCACTTCCTTGAATTTCTTCCAAATTTATAATGATATCAACAGGTATCATGTGTAATTTGCTCTCTGGAGAAAGAGTTCGATCTACTTCGACGTCTGTGTGGTGAGTAGGATCTATTTCTGAATGTTGGACGAGAACGCTGAGATTTCTGTGCTTGTACCAGACTCTGTACTTGTAAGCTGAGATTCGCCATTTGCTTATACAGCTGCGACAATTCAGATGACTTGTCTGGTAATGTTGCTGTATCTGTCGGTGCATGTGATGTGGCGTATACATTTTTGTCTTGGTTGTTGTCATGTATTTTGTCTGTTATTTCTGCTATTTTCTCCAGCTGTAAATCATCGGGGAGTGATGCGAGTATCTGTGTTGTATGTGTTTGTAGTTTATCCATCCACAGTTTCTTTAACACCACTTCGGACATGGTGTTGTCTCCTAATAAGGATTGCATTTTTCTTAAAAGCTGTGAAGGTTTCATATATCCCTGGTTCACATTATTGAATAAGTTGTGTAACCCTCTTTCCTTCGATTTACCGACATGTCAAATAATTGCGGCTTTCAACGTGTCATAAGGTTTTTCTTCCGGCATGTCATTAAGTAGATCCACTATCTCGGATGCTACATCTGCGGGAAGTTTTTCGACAACGTAGGCATATTTTGAACTTTGCAATGTAATTTTCTTTGCATTGAAAATTGCATTTAACTGTGCAAACCAAATTTGTTCATTAGTTGGGTTGTAAGTTGGTAAGTTAATTGTTATAGCGGCTTCCATAGGTTCCATGGTGTGTGTATCCATTTTCTATGTGTCTTGATGATTATGGTTATATGTTAAAAAAAAATGTGTTGCTTATTTTGTTGAAACTTTTCTTTCAGTTGAAAATTTGTGAGTTCATTTCACGTCGATTGGTCACCACTTGTAGGGTTCAGCGTACCTGGATTAAAAGGAGAATTTAATACGGGATACCCTTCCCACAAAATACAACACAAATTTCAAGAAGAAACAACATGATAAGGAACGTTTGTAGAAAATAGAACATTGTATATTTATTATCTTGGGAATAGAGTAAAAAAAGATTAATGCTTTAGTTCGTTTAAGCAAAATGTGATTTTGACAAAAATGTCTGTGTTCGCTGTCTTTCAACAGAGTAGCAGAGTAATGTCTGTTTCTTTTGTTTTTGTATAGTGTAAAGGAAAAAGGGGCGATCAATTTAAGTTGAAAAAGAGAGTGTGAATGAGGAATTAAAGATAAGAGGAAAATGTACTTATCGGGTTGAATTGTTTTGGAGTCAGTTGTAAATTTGTTGTTGTTGTTGTTTTCCTTTCCTAATCCACTTTTGGCTCTTAGTGTCGGGTTGAGTCAGTGATGGAATTTACTGTCAGTCTTCTGTCCTCTATGATCTCTGTCCCCTTCTTACTAGTGATTGACTTGAGATTCTCTATTTATTGTTGACTTTTTTTCACACTGGCTCGTTATCTTTTTTATTTAGTTTAGCAAATCACCTCTTTTCATTGGTCAGAAAATTAATTTCACACCTTATTGCGAAATCTGTTTTTAATCGTTTTGATCCGATTTTGCGTGTGTGCAAATCTACTTTGTGTTTCTTAGTCATTTGTTGGAATGATATAGGATTTGTATCCTATAAAGTATTTGTTATTTTAATCATTAAATTGCTTTTAAAATAGTGGAAATATTTTGTATGTTAAATAATAAAACTGAATTTTTTCCATAAAATAAATGAAAATTTATTGTACTAAGCTACACACCCTAGTAAAACCAATTGTACTTTGTACCCCCTTACCTGTTTGCACTTCTCCCCCAAATTTGGTTTTGAACAGTTAATGTATGGATATTTTAAAGGATGTGACAGACGGATATATTAACAGAAGTCACAGAATTTTATATATAGATAAATAAATGATTAGATTTCAAATTCAAGCAAAACTCTTTGTCATTACTTGTTATTTACTTTTTTATTAGTTCCCAACCTTTTGTCCATAGACAAAGTGATAAATATTAACTTACTATTCTCCATCTGGGATGGCATTACATTTGTCTCTATGCACTGTCATAAAACTAAGAATAAAACCATAGTTTTGTGTTTGGTCTTAAATACAAGCTATACCTTCCCCCAACACTTACACTGTGATGTCAGACTTTATTTGATGAAACATTTCAAATCAAATTCTTGGGCAAAAGAGTGTTGAATAGTTACCATTTACTTTTGATGGAATTTCAAAGACTTAAGTTTGTTACAAATCCCGACATAATTATAGACTGCAAAATTATTTTATACATAGCTACAAGAGAAACATTAATTGTTATTTGCAAGTCTGTCTTTTGATGCCAGCTTTACCTTTTACATATTTCATATGTAAAATAAATTGTCATTCCTAATTCTTATAAATCCATTCTTATTTATGAAAAGGTTCAATTAATTCTCTGGTAAGAATCAAAGTTATACTTAATAAGTAAAATGAGTAGGCATTTTGTTTAAGAGAAATCTCTGTAACTTGGGTTTTTCCCAAATACTGGAAAGATTGGAATTTATGGATTCAGATAAGTAGAGAAACAGAGAACATTATCAGAAGGTTTATTCTTTATTATTAAAAGCTTTAACTTTCATATAAGAACTAGAGTTGCTCTTAAAGTGTGTACACATTTGGAAGTGATACTCTGTATATAGAATGTATCACTTGCTATTTTCTATTCACAACAAAGATTTATGAAGACAAAATAAGATGGTGGCTTTTTTAAACTGTACACTTTTACTGTTTATACAGATATAGATAAAAAGAAAATGAAGCAGAGATAGATATGCAAATAAAGATATAAGTTTGAATGCTGTGGATTTCATATCTCTATCTAAGCAGAGAACGTCTATCAAATCTCCTACAATGACTGGCTGCTCTGATACAACAGTAATGGCTGACTTGGCAGCCATTACTGCTGCTTTCATTTTGCCAAGCATTCTCCTCTTCCTTCGCAGCTTACGACTGGCTTCTCCATGTTTTTATGGATTTATTCATCCTCCACGGCTGACATTAAAACATTTTTCTTGAATTTTCTTCCATTTAACACTTAATCCAGGTTATTGCTCTACAAAAACAATGGCACAGAAAAAGTGATATATCTCCATTTGCTTCTTGATTTAGTTTTTCCTTGACTTCTCATATTTAGTTCTATTTATTTTTAGTCAAGTTTCAGAGCAAAATATAGATGCAGCATATCTGCTTCAAATACAAACTGCTAAATATTAACTTACTATTGTCCATCTGTAATGACAACACATTTGTCTATTCACTGTCATAAGACTAAGAATGGAGTCACAGTTTTGTTTTTTCTTAACTTCAATTTTCCAGATTCAATTTTAGAAAAATAAAAGTAAAAAGAAAGAAAAACAATCCTTTCAATATCAGTTACTACTCTGTTGTAATAACATCCTATTTTTAAATCACAATACAGCTTTAATTACATTGAACGAATATCACACAAGAAGACATTTTATCTATTTTTCTCTTGACCTATACGTCATAGCAATATTAAAAATTTAATAATTAAAATTACTAGCATGGAAAAGTTTCAGAGGCATGTAAGTAAGCCACATAAAAAGAGGATGAAAACACACACACACACATATGGCTCCATTAAAAAAAAAACAATAAAAATAAAATTTAAAATAAGATTGGAAATTTGTAAACATCATATAAAGCAGATCATGAAAAAATATAAAAAGAAAATTTGCTATGAGTTGCTGTTGGTTTGAGTAAATACAAAAACCTTTCATCTTGTATCTTCTAAAAACATAAATATGATACTTTGCAGCAGGTTGTGACTAGTCAACTCAAAATTGTCAACTCATCTACACAAATCTATCCTTTTTGTCTTCCTTTATCCAAAAAGCAAAGGGCTAGAGATCAAAATCTACCCTAAGTGACTTTCTTTATTCAAAAAGGGGAAGCAAAGGTCTACAGATCAAAATCCACCCTAAGCAACTCCCTTTATTCAAAAAGGGGAAGCAAAGGTCTAGAGATCAAAATCTACCCTAAGCAACTCCCTTTCTCCAAAAAGGGGAAGCAAAGGTCTAGAGATCAAAATCCAACACGAGCAACTCCCTTTCTCCAAAAAGGGGAAGCAAAGGTCTAGAGATCAAAATCCACCCTAAGCAACTCCCTTTATCCAAAAAGGGGAAGCAATGGTCTAGAGATCAAAATCCACCCCATGCAACTCCCTTTCTCCAAAATGGGAAGCAGTCTACAGATCAAAATCTACCCTAAGCAACTCTCTTTATCCAAAAAGGAAAGCAAAGGTCTAGAGATCAAAATCCACCCTAAGCAATTCCCTTTATCCAAAATGGGAAGCAGTCTACAGATCAAAATCTACCCTAACCAACTCCCTTTATCCAAAAAGGAAAGCAAAGGTCTAGAGATCAAAATCTGCCATAAGCAACTCCCTTTCTCCAAAAAAGGGAAGCAAAGGTCTAGAGATCAAAATCCACCCTAAGCAACTCCCTTTATCCGAAAAGGGAAGCAAATGTCTAGAGATCAAAATCCACCCTAAGCAACTCCCTTTATCCGAAAAGGGAAGCAAAGGTCTAGAGATCAAAATCCGCCCTAAGCAACTCCCTTTCTCCAAAAAGCGGAAGCAAAGGTCTAGAGATCAAAATCTGCCCTAAGCAACTCCCTTTATTCATAAAGGGGAAGCAAAGTGCTATAGATCAAAAGGCACACCGACGACTAAAATGATGTGCCAGTTTCTCTAAGTCTTGTACTTTTCTTTTGTAAACTGTGAGTAACGATTTTTACTAAAATATATTAATGTTCTCTATATCAAGCACATGTCTGTTTGGACAAATATTTTAAAGAAGTCTTTCCTATGAAAAAATACATATAGAGAAAATCAACATACATTTATATGTGAAAACATTGTTTCAAATATGTTTATAAATCGCTTTAAAATTTTTTACCACCATTATTGCTAGTTTATTTACTATATTACTTGTGACTATAACAAATAACTGATGCAGGTAGGGTATTAACTAGTACCAAGTAGCATTTTAAAGATTTTAAATGAGTAATGTATCAAGAGATTTACTTTGTATGTCAACCGGAAATCATACATTTGTTCATTTTTTGTTTAGTGGTGTATCTATTGCTTATCAGTCATTTAATGTCAAAATTTAATTTTCTTGGGAGTATTAGTAATTTCTTGGCAGTATTAGTAATTTCTTGGCAGTATTAACAATTTCTTTTAAAAAATGTGTTGCTGGTAATTTTTTATTTTTTTAGAAAAAAAACATATTGCTGGTAATTTTTTTTACTATGAAAATATATTGCTGGCATTTTTACTAAAAAAATTTTTGTGCTTTCATAATGTTTTGACCCCAATTTGGGCTTTATCTGTTTGCCCATAGCTAGGACCCTAACAGGTGCTACCACCCTGGGGCAAGGTTTGACCTTGGAACAACAGTAATTAAGAAGTGGTTCCATACTCTTCAAAATCTCCCAATCAGAGGCCTTGCTGTCAGATGTAGTTTATCGTCATACCCAGGATGGAACATTGTAAAGAATCTGTCAGTGAAGATTGAATTTATTATCCTATTTTATTGGGCTACAAGTTTAGTTTATTATACATCACAGCACATTCAGTGCCCAAAATTGATATACTAAGTTTAATTAAGCTTGACACAAGGCTGGTGTTTCGGATGGTATATTGGCCTGCAAATAAATATTGAATAACAAAAGTGACTTGAGTAAAAAAAATATATTGCCAAGTTTATTTTCATTAAAGAAAATATATCAACAAAAGTAAAGTTTCAGTGCACAAGGCAAAAAAATCTTTGCATGTCCATGTAGAAAGTGAGAAGAGTGGACAGTTTTTTGTAGTGGTTGAAAAGTGTTATACTGAAAAGGACAGTTTATCATGTATAATTTCTGCTACTGGAACAGATACTACACTTTGATCCCAGACTTTATTTAATATAAAAATACATGTTTGTGACACAAAGCTGTAGAGGAAGTGGGGAAAGGCTGGTCGTCACTAACTATCCTAAACCTAGCTAATCTGATTCATTCATTCTTACAATTGATTCATTCACCATAAGAACTTATTCTTCTTCACTAAAATACCATGTCTTCTCTTGCGCTTGGCCAGCTTCATATCTCTACTCTTGAAAGTCAAAATCTGTTGGTTTTTATAAATAATTTTCTCTGAAAGTAGGCTTGAGAAAAATAGGGTTTTAGTTTTCTCTGATTGGTCAAATATTTCAAATGGTCATGTTAAATTCTGTTGTGGTAAACCCTCCTACAGTAGAATGAACTCTTCCTCCTCAGTCGTTGAGCAGCCGAGACAGTGTAACCTGATCGTTCAGACATACACCTCTATCTGCTTGTTACTAACACTCTTGCTTTGTATATATCTGTTATTTCAATACACTTGTTCAACCTGTAGAGAACTGTGTCGGCGATGTTGTTGAGTACATGTAGATGAATACATGTGGGTTAAGATTTTCCTGCTAGCCGGTCCAACTACATGAGAAAGTTGGACTTTAATTAAGTCCAAAGAAGGCAAAGAAAAACAAACACAAGACCGATAAATATATGTAAACATATATATGTATTAATAACAAGAAAGGTTACAAGTTATATGGACAGTTACATGGACAGAGTGCGTGTGGTGAATATTATATGTGTGTGTTGTGTTGTGGTGAGTGTTCGTATGTACGTGTATTGTTCTTAGCATGTTCCCAGCATTTGGGAAACGCTGTCTCTGTGAGCGTTCACATCTGTGAGATGGTAAGGCTGAAAGCCTGAGGAAAAAGAGCATGTATAGTTTGAGATTCTTGAATAATGAAGAAGGTTCGTAGAAGATACTGAACGGGAAACATTTGTCGTCTCAATTAGCGAGACGGTAATTATTAGTCGTCACATTTTTAAGCTTGAGTAAGCGGTCAAAAAATGGTCTGCTGCTGATCTGCCCAGGTCTGCATCTCTGTCAGCTTCTGCGTGGTCACACATGCTTTGGGTTCTTTTTAAGAGGTCATGATTACGTGGGGTGGCTCCAGAGCAATTTTGTGGCAAAACTTCGAAGTGCACGTGCAAGCGACCTGATTGGTAGAAATGAACCAATCAGAGGGCTAGATTTACGAATGAAAGTTGGAATAGTGCATTACTCGAAGAAGGTAAGATTGGGCTAATGGATGAGCCCAATAAACCTACCTTCACATTCCATGTCTATTTTTCTGGCCCCTAAAGAGACCATGACAAATTCTAACCAATAAACATTTTGATTTAAATGATGTGTATTGTACTGTGGAATATTTGACATGTTTGTAAATATTGTCAGTTATTGGGTAGGAAAAATGTTTGGGCATGTTTTAATATATGTGTATAAGTATGTAATTATATAGGAATTAGGGTTTATTTCTTATAAATAGTCTTAATTTGTCTGAATTTCTTATACAAAGCTATAGCGAAGAAAACGTTGACTTACCTTGTCGAACCAAGTGACAGCGCGTCACATGTGCTCTACAACGGAAAATGTGGTGAAAAAGAAAATTACTTACCAAACAAAAGGGCACATATTCTGCATGACATGCTGAAGATGGGATATTTGAATTAAAAAACAAGTCCATCGCAGGAGCCGCTATAAAAGTATTTTGATATGCAAATTACTGAACATCCTCTCCCAGCGGTCGATGAATGGAAAAAAATGTTCAGGGGATAAAGCAGTTGGTGTTTTCAAATCGGGGAGACAAAATTCGGGTATTTTGGTTACTGTGTTTGTTGGAGAGTGAGTTATTTTTCTGACTGGTTACACACATTGTGATTTGTAAGATAGTACCGGTGAATTGAGTTTTCAGCATTTCTTTCTGTCCCCGATATTCGAGTCTGTACTTACAGTGATTTTTCTTTGTGTTGTGGAATTAATCTGCGACAAATACTTCCTTTGCTTTCAGAATGCTTACAGAAGCATTGTCAATAGTTATTCATTTTTGACAAGTATTTCTTTCAACTTATTTCTCTTGCTTTTCATTACAATCCTCAGATCACCATTCTTCTAGTTCAAATAGTAGGCAACATTGATTAGTAGCTATCCAATGTTACATAGATTTTATAAGGTGCTTGTGTCTTTTTGTGAGTACATATATACTGGTAGTTTCAAGGGTTGCCTGTAAATGTTTGTTGAATGTGTCTGCAGAAAATTTAGGAGCGTCTGTAGCATAGTTCATATTTGCTCAATGGGGTTTAAATCTGGTGAATCGGGGAGGAGAGCAAAGGATTACCCGAAAGTCAGCCAAATGTTCCTGGCACTAGTTGTTTCACTCATGCATGATTGGGGTTGGGGTGAAACTGTGTTATCTTACTGGAATAAACCATCGCCACTGGGAAAGATGATGAGGATAAACACAGGTAAAAGTAGTCTGCAGTAACATCTATTGATACCACACCTGTTAAGATAGACTTCAGTGTCATTAGTGGTCTTTACAAACCCCGAGAGAATACAATCCAAAATCATAAAAGAACCACTGCCATTGTATAATTCACTGCTGATAGGCTGAATTGTTAGCCTCATGCAGTCTGTGCTATAAACACATTCAAGTGTCTGCCTGAAAGGGTTGGAAACATGTCATTTATCTGACCAAGTGACATAATACCAGTTTTCCAAAGTTTAATAGAATAGCTCTCTTGCTCTGGTAACACTAAGTAACCAATACCATCGTGACAATAATAATTTCATTATTGGTTGATGTCTACAAAATCCATAAAATGTACCATTTTCCAAAATTTGCAAACTATTCATAATAAATATTGCTTCCAACTGAAGTGTCTCTATTTATTCAATCATCTTCTTCACTTCTGCTGCAATCTTGTCCATTTTGAAAACGAACAATGTCACACATATATCTTGTTTGCTGCCATTATTCTTCATTTTTTTATCTCAACAGAATAAATTGAATGAACATTAAATACATAACACAAAACAAATTTTCAGCTTTTTATCTAATCTCAAAGCGGAGTTAACCTCATGGTGAAAAGCACAGAAAATAAAATTGGAGGATTAATTTTAAATTCATGCTGAGACAATTGGTGTTAACTCTGCACTAATGCCCTTGGGAAAGGCATGACTCCATCTCTTCTTTCTCCAGCTCTTTGATCTTGGTTGGCAATCAGTCTAGTTGAAAGACAACTATGGATTGAAAACTATGAAATAGATAACAAAAAACACTCTATTATCTTTCCTTAAATTATTTATAGCAATGAGCAGCTTACAGATATTAAAGTAAAGAAAAATGTGGAGGGCCATGTTTGACAATGTTCTAAAATGACATGGCACTTAAGGAAATGAAAATTTAGTGTTTAATTTTAAATATTGGTTGCTGGGAATTTTTTTTCATACACCAACTAGATAAATGCACATGTTTGTATGTGTTTGGTTTTTCTACACAAGAGTGTGCTGGAAAATCACAGTCCAACCAAGAAAATCTTGCCAAAAGATCTGATATATGGTCATTTGGTCAGATTTGGTTAATTGGGTTATCCCAAGAACTTTTCATCACTTCTAACACACACACACACACACACACACACACACACACAAATATATGTGAATTTGGATCAAATACAGATCAAATATGGATCAGAATCCGATAGATTGAAAGGATAAAAAACAAATAGGAAACCTTTATAAATCTAAAATATTTCACTTTTATTAAAGCTTCATCAGAGAATGAGATGTGGAGAAAGAAAGAATTTTGGTATTTTTTATTTTATTATTTTTGTGTTGTTTTCATTTGTTAAGCAGGCTTCATGTGCATTTGACCTGTTAAATAGTGTTCATATATATTATGACATTCTGAAGTTAAGGACAAAAAATGACTCTTCAACATTTAATATTTGTTCTTTATCCTATCATATATATATATATATATATATATATATTAAGTGTATTTGGGGCAGAAAATCATTATTCAAACATATATTCTTAAATATAACAGACAATGAATGTCTATTATGTCTGATCATGAGCCATTCTAAACTTCGTATAGTGGCTTTAGTTTCAGGAGAAAATAAAAGCAAAAACTTGCAACATCTAGATATTTTTTTATTATGCTTGTTCCTCAAGTTTTACCATCAAAGATGACATCCTGTTATGTTTACATAGAAGTTTGCTATGTGACGATAATGGTTGCAGAATAGCAGATACAGGTTGTAAATTCCTAATGCGGTTCTATGATGTTGTACATGACCATGTGAGAGAAAGAAATGTTATCAACAGAACGATGTGTTTAAATGCAATGTAATATGTTGCGACTGGTTTGAAATGTAATTTTGTTGAGTGTGGGTTGCTTTGTTTTAATGTAGATAACCTCCAATATTTTAAGGTTCTTTTTACTGTGTGTATGTGAGAGTATTATTGTACTATCAACTAATATCTGTTTGATAATTATATACATGGCTACATTTTTCTAAGAAATGTTGTTTAATAGAACTAAGATCAGAAAGGTGACAGGTAAGTCTACAGGAGAGTGTGGTTGTAGTAAAACCAATATATGTAGTGGGTTTATTAGATACAATCTCTAAATGGACATGTAAATTGATACACGACATTGGTTTTTTGTAGAAGATTTAGTTGTGCGGTTATATGCTTATTGGAGACTATGAGGTCAATTGTTTTAAATTTTTTATAATATATGATGAGCTTAACTTGTTTATTATTATTAATGGGTTTAACATTTCTACTGATTATGTTTTTGAATATTGCTTCATCATGTTTGTAATTATTATGCATTTGCTTAGCATAAGTTAATAGTATTATGTTTATTTTGATGTACACTATTATAGTTACAATTCTTATTAATATTATCAATTTGGTTAATGGTATTATTAAGTTTATTGAGATACATTTTAATTTGATGTTCAGTGACAGAATTAAGAAGTTCATTATTAACAAGTGTCTGTTTAATGATATTTAATTTTTTATAGAATATGGTTTTGGAAGAAGATATCATTTGTGTGTGTTGGATAAAGTTTTTTATAACGGCTAAATTATATTGTTGGGTGCATTCACTATTATTATTAAGAAGACATGAGTTAATGCTTGTGGGTTTCCTATATAGAGAAGTAGTAAATTTATGGGTGCTGAAATCAATAAATACATCAAGGACATGGAATTTTATTATTAATGTTAAGTTCTAATGAAAATTTGAGGACAGATTGGCTTTCAACTTTGTTTTTAATTGTGTAATATTTTTAGCTAAAACAAAAAAGTTATCTATGTATCTTACATATATAAGGGGTTTATTAGTATCATTAAGTATTTTATTTTCTAAATGTGCCATATAATAATTACAAAAAAGAGGACCTAAAGGAGATCCCATCACAATACCATCTATTTGAGTATAAATATTACCTAAGGGATCATGAAAAGGTACTTGAGTGGTATATGCTAATAATAATTTTTTTTTAAATAATGGGTTTGATATTGATGGGTGGGAGAAAAGTGTGATTGTATACATCATGGATAATGTTTCATGGACAGGGACATTAGTAAATACATTTTGTACATACAAAGATGCAATTATTTGGTTGTTTGGTTTTACAACATGAAGAATGTGTATTGGGAGGTAGGAAGTAATTAATTTGTTAAGGGTTTTTGAAAGGTAATATACTGCTGTAGATATTTGTGAAATGATACCTCAGAGGGGATGACGTTTTTATAGATTTTTACATTTCCATAAAGGTACCTAGGGTGATAGTCACCTATAATCTTTTGAAATTTATAGGATTCTGTTTCAGCATCTTTTAGCAGTAATAAGTTTATTGATATGGTTTTTAAGTTGGGAGATGGTGTTATTGACTAATTTTTTAAATTTATCATGATTGGCCTGTAATTTTGAGTGGTACTCGTGTTTGTTTAAAATAACGAAAGCATTAGTTTTATCAGCTCATCAGATAACAATACTGTTATTATTTTAAAAAATAACAACAGTATTGTGTGGCTACTTTTATTAAAAGAGGATTTATAATTCGATTCAAATTTTGATGGTATCAGTGTTTAATCTGTTATATTTATAATAGTTATATGTTAAGTGTTGTCTGCTATATTTAACAATATATGTTTGAATATATAAACAAGATCTGTCTCTTTAATCTTTTATTATATTTTTTTAACTTAAGTTGTTGCAAATCCATATCAAAATTGTGAATAAACTGCCCAAAGTTCATGTTTTTGTTTAGGTATTTTTCAACTGTCTTGGTCCTTATAAAGAACTAAATATTATATGTATCATAGACATGAGTATGTTAACATCCTGAATGTTTTGGAATGTTATATTTCAAATTTAAATATATGTGTATTATATTAGTAATGTTATGTATAGAATGATTTCACAGAGCTTGACAACACCAGAAATGTGTATATAAAGATTTTATGATAGATGAACAGTGTATATGAGCACAGCAGTGACAACAAGAATATGTGACAAGGCATCTTTGGACTGATGAAAGATGGATTCTGCAAATTAAATATTTTCTTGAAAATATCATTTCTGATTGAAAAAGTAAAAAAAAAATAATGTTTTGTAGGAGAAAACTTGCACTATCTAATAGTGTTATTTTGCTTCCTGTAATCCATTGTAGCTTCTGTGGAAATACATAGGAGGCAATACGTTTGGTATGTCTTCCATATAATAGAAAAGTAATATTTTTAATGATTCATAAAAATATACAAACAATCTAAGTATAAACCATATTACCAGTGGAATTGCTGAACCAAGTTTAAGTTTTGTTTTAATACTGTTTATATTCATTTTGCTTAACTACTTTAGGAAAGGCATGAATCCACTTTTCCCTGCACTGTTACCAGATACCTTGGCAAAATATCTCTTCACTTGTATGCTTCGATGTTTGACACAGAAGAATGTAAACGAGTGAATTACTTAAACACTCCCCCATAATCAACCTTTCTACCAAATGCTGGGACCCTCTCAAAAAACCATGAGTCCAATCAATCAACCTTTTATTAGTTATCAACACATAACATATTTGTAGGAAATTATGATCCTACACCTTTTTTTCTTCTTTTATATGCTCTCCTGGATATGAACCAGCACAAATTCCAATCCTTTGTAGCTCTTATAATGGTAGTCCTTTTATTATTCCACCCTGTTCTGTTATTCATTTACATAATCTCATTAAGTGAGTTACTTGCTGTTTTTCTCTGTCTCTCTTGCATTCAATATGTCATGTGAGTCAAATTCTCCCAAAAAATCCTAATTAGGTGCAAATATTGTGACAAGAAAACAAATGTCCATCCCTAGGAAAATAATATTTTAACTGTAAAAGAAAAGACCATTTCCAATTTGTGTCCAGAAACAAAAAGAGAATAGAAAGGGTAGAAATTATAAACTCTCATCCTGAAAATACAGAAGTATATTCGATAAGAACCCCTGCAAAAAGTAAAGAGACAGTAAAATTGAAAGGCATAAGTTTTCCCAAGCAGGTTTGACACGAAGAGTGATGTTACCTTGATCCCAAGGAATTTCTATGAAAAAACAGGTAAACCCAAATTAAGAAAAAATAATCTTAATTTAAAACAATTTGATAGATCTCTCATCAAAACTCTAGGCTTGTTTGTCTGAAATTCTACTTAACATTGAATCTTGTATGATTTCTATTCTGCAACAATTTAGGGGTAACACATCCATTTCTGAATTTTCCCATGACAATGTCATTTTCAACAAGTCAAAGTGTATGGTATAAAAAAGACAAAGTATCTAATCCAGAGAAGGTGAACTTTATACTAGAGAAAGAACATAACGCAGCAATACTGACAAAAAATGAACATATACTAGTCCATGCTGATCAATTAAGAAGCAGAATGGAACCCAAGAATATAGAAATGGATGAATAATCTGAAGGCAAAGAACATGAAAGAGAGGAGGGAACTAATGAATCCAGTAATCCTTTTTTCTTTAAATGCTCCTCATTGCTCACATGCCCTGTCTATGGTATTCTCAGTATCCTCCTGGAGACCCACAGTTCTGTTGTCACAAGTCTCCTCTTTATCTGGGAGGAAATTGTCCAGCATTCTTTAAATATCTCCTATGTATAATATGTGAAATTGAGGTATCTTGTAGGCTAATGTTCATCCAGACACCACAGACAACAAGTACTTATACCTAACTTAACTCCATAATACTGAAATATCAAATGTAAATCAGTAGGTGGTTCTTGTGGACAAAGGTGACATATTTGGTAGGTTAATGTTTACCAGATATCATAGGCTAGCTACAAGTATCAGTATCCTAACACCATGATGGTGCCATAGCAAATCTAAATGGTAATGGTGGTGATGGGAAGGTTTCATTTATACCAGCAAATATGGTACATCATTTTTGCAGTAAAAGAAAACATGTGTCATGTTTAATTTGTAATAAGTTGTTCATTATTTAGCTTCTAAAGGCTGGCATATTTAAAAAATGACATTTTGAATTACCTAATATTAATCTATTCATTTCTCTTATCATAAGGATTTATTACTTGCCTTACATTAAGCTGCTGAAAGAAAGGAAAGAATTTATTATTCTTGTTAGAAAAAGAAAATTTTTAAATCCAGAGCTTTCTTAATTCTTACTGTGAGGAAAAAAGGATTTTGTATAATCCATTTTTTCACTCACTTTGTTTCTGAAATAGTGTTGATAACACTAGTGTTTAGTGTTGATAAAGCCAACTTGCCTTTTAAGAGAGAATTGGTTAAAACAGTATCTTGTATTTGTGATACAAGTTCATTCACAGATGAACCAAGAAAATTTTGAAGTTAATATTTATTTACATTCAAACTAATGTCCTCATCTATGTTATCACAATGCTTGGCCCATTGTACCTTCTTACCCTCTTCAGGTGTCTGTCATGTTGGGTAGTCTTGAGGAAATTTTTAATTTAATCTCTGAGGATAGATTGTTCCCATTCCACTGTTCATGTCTGGGGATATCTTCTTTTCTTTTTAGTACTCCTCAGTTATTGTTTGCCCTGTTTCTACAGAGTCTAAGTCTCTACTACCCAGTCTAGGAATTGAACTCACAATTACTAAAGTAATGTTTATATAATTCTGTATTTAAATTTTTCTCTTTCTAAGTGTCTCTACATCACCAAACAATTTACAAGAAGGTATTATATATAAAAATAGACCAAACTAAAAGATGGTATTGAATCACCAACCAGTAAATAGTACTGGGAACAATTCTTCTTGTAGTACTTTTCAGTCCATCTTTGAATGGTGTCTCAACCTCTTCAGGTTTCTCTTTTTGCATTGTCTGTTTCAATTCTGCTAATGGACCTCATCCTCAGAATCCTGGTTTCCATCTGAGTCATTGGTCTCCCCAGCTCAATGATTCTTTCTTCCTTACTGCCTCTGGCAGATCAATTCCATTTTGGTAATTAGACCTTCAGTTCCCACATTCAGCCTCAGCTTCATCTCTTACCTACTCTTATTAAGCTACTGTTTTTTTTTTGTGATCTTTTTATTCTGCCTCTAGACTGGGAAAAAATCTTGTGCTTCTGTTCAGTTATAATTTTTTGATGTTCTTCCACCAAGTTTTCATTGCATCCCTCAAATTAACCAAGCCAATGTCACCCTAAAACCAGTGAAAACATTTCACCTTGACCTTACTCTAGGAATGGTTACATAGATCATGTGCTGCCTGTTCAGTGCCTGCTTAATTATTTCATTTATATTCTCTGGACCATTCTAAAGAAATCCCTTTTGAGGAAAGATCTGTCAGTAATAACTTTGCCACTGTCTGGGGCCTTTTATCTGACACAACATACACCTTGGTCAAATACACTTACTCTTTTATGCTGTCTGCATTCTATCTTTTATTTCTTCTCTTCCCACCTCAAAAAATAATACTTGCTTTCCTTTCAGTTGTTGAAAGAAAGGCAAGAATTTATTTCAAAGTGCTTGGAAAGAGAGAATATTTGCAGTTTCCGGTTCCCCATTATAAGCATTAGTTTATCTGTGATTTATTAACACCTTAATACAATAGAAAAAAAGTAACAGGATGGCTAAATATGTATGGTTTTGAAAAAAATTTTATGTACTGCTATGTCAGGCCAGAAATTATATACAAATATGTATATATTTGTCATTATATGTTTCACAAAGAGAAACTGTAAAACATCTAGATAAAAGAAGCAGTGTGAATGGGTAAGACTTGAGTGGATGTTCCTGAAGGAAAATCAGCCAAGCTGATGATGTCTTTTATGCTCCTTGTTGAAACCACTATTTGTTTGCCCTATCTCTTGTGGTCTACACAGCAACTCCATTCATCAGCCCACCAACTCACATCACTCACTGGCTGTCACATGACCCTTGTGTAGGCATCTTAACTAAAGGGAGATAATTGCACTCTGCATCTCTACAATTTGTTATCATGACAAAATATTTTTTTTATTGCTATCATTATTAAAATTTAGTGATCTACTTTAGATCTACTTATTGAGACCTGAGTAAAGCTGTCAATAAATTCAGACTTGCAAACTGTCATCATGAATCTGCCTGTCAAGCCCTGGTTTGCCACAGTGAATGATGTCAGCTGAAGTGTGTGTGTCATGAAGTGGAGACCCATAGACAATTCACAGTCAAGGCTTTCATGCTCAAAGACTTTTCTTCTCCTTGCTGAGGACAGAAATCGATTTGGTCACTTGACAGACAGACGCTGCAGAAAGAACCAATTGGAGAAGCGCAGTCCATGTAAAAACAACATCCTTCAAAAACACCAGAAGAGAAATAGAAGAGATGAAGAGAGCCCAAAGAAAAGCCAGGGCTCTCCATACCCTAAACCCTTCTACCCTATCATGCAGTTACTGCGGACGTCTCTTCAGATCCAAGTCAATGAGCACTCCTCAATACTTGGCAATGAATTCAACTAATGACGATGATGATATTCAAACCAGGTTTTAAGAAAGGTATCTTCCTCAAGTGAGTCATATAAAAAACAAAAACAACAGTTATCTCACTTCTTTGTCATTCTTATGTGCTGATTAAGAAAATTATTCAACCTAATATCTGTTCAGCAGGTATGACGTCTCTCCTTAATGTATTCAACCAGTTTGAATAACTAAAAAACCAGTTGAGTAGCTGTCATGTAACTTGGTAACAAACTAAAGGGAACTTTACTATACATGTTACTGATGCAATCTTCTGTTGGGGTCAGCTAGTCAGTAGTGAGACACAATTGAGAGAACTTTTGTATTAGGGTGTGTAATATTAACACCAAACATGCATCAAATATTGCTTGGTACTAGGGCTTAAATTCATATATTGGGTAATAGAATGACAAAATGAAAAAATTCTATGTAATGCATTTCATCCTTTAAAAAGGTCTTCATTAGACGGGTATATGGGTTCACATCTGAACATTGCCTATGTGAATAGATAGTAGGATAATTACTTTATCAGAAACCTTGGGAATAAAATGAACTGATTCAAGGGTTTAAAATAAATAATATATTTATATCACCATAGAGAAATGTCCCTGCCTCCTATCAACATAGTTGATGCTCAAGCCCACAAGAGCATCTCACTGCAACTTCTTGGTCTCACATTTTCCACAGACTTGAGGTGGAACAACTACATTGAATCAATAGCTTCATCTACAACAAGAAAAATTGGTTCTCTGTGTCATGCCTAAAGATTTTTCTCATCTACCATTCATCCATGCATAGAATACTGTTGCCATATATGATCTGGTGTCCTCGCTGTTCATATCAAGGTTCTTGACAAAATCCAAAGATGGATATGCAATGTGATAGGTCCTGACTTGAGGTCTCGACTCCAGTCACTTTCTCACTGATGTAATGTGGTTTCCTTCTATCATTTCTATAAATAATTTCATGGCATCTGCTCTGACAGGCTATTTCCACTGATGCCCTGACTGCATGAATTTAAGCATGCTACTAGGGGGGCATCTCGGTCCCACCCTTTCATTGTCAAAACAGTTAAATGTAATCACCTCTTCTGCTCCAACAGCTTCTTGTGGAACCCACTTCCTCTTACTTGCTTTCCTGATAGCTATAATCTTCAAATATTCAAATGTAATGTCAATCAACATCTTCTGATGATCTTGATCCCTGTCCTTCTCTTCAAACACTTTCCTCAAACACTCCTCTTTACTCTTACTCTCACTCTCTGTAATTCCTTGTGTGCCAGTGGCACTCCCACCTTGTTTGGGTTGAAATGCTTAAATATATATATATATATATATATATATATATATATATATATATATATACTGTGTATATTTAGGAAGCATATTTTCATTCAAATAGGTTTGGTTAAATAATTTAGTCATACCATGTCAATTAGTTTTCGTTGTGATGCTTTCAAGTTCACAGATTCATTTCTTGGTAGCCTTAGTAAATTGATTAAGAAAAATACCAAAATTTTCTTTTGAAATGTTTTTATTTTCCCCAAGTACTTTCAGTCTCATCTGAGACCATCTTCAAGAGGTTAAGTTGTCTGTGAGTATGTATATGTATTTCTGTGAATTTAAAATATTTCAACTGTTTGTTTGTTTACTCCTTAAATAGCAATTGTAGATTTCAAAGTTCAAAGTTCACCTATTGTTTTAGGTTTTTTCCAGTATAAGGGAAATAACTTTTTGTTTTTACTCATACATATATAATTTTTTTTTTCTCATAAGCATTTAAGGACATTGTTGCTATACTCATAGTTAACTTTATTTATTTAGGGTTTTAACTCTCCTATATAAAAGGCTTCAAGGATTTTTAGTTTTTGCTTGTTATTGTTTTTATGTAATATAGATGTATTTTCAACTAATATTTGTCTAATCTGTGAGTGTGGACATGAGCGTTCTATTAAGTGCTGATATAGTGAACTATCCAGATGAAATGTAAGTCTTTTTGTCAGCATCATTGTAGTAAAGCCAATGTACATATTGAGATTTTTATTAGAGATACAATCTCCTAAAGGACATTTAAATTGATATATATATACAAGTTGTATTAAAAATGACTGACAAGGTACTGTGGTTAAGTTTTTATTTAATTTTTCTTGTGTTCTATATAATTTATGTCCAGAAAAGAAGAAAATTATAAGAACACAAGAAAAATTAAATAAATAACTTAACCACAGTTCCTTGTCAGTCGTTTTTAATTAAACTTGTATAACAGAAGGATTGCTGCCCAAATACACAATTATAGTAGGAGCATTATCAGAGCAAAGCACTATAAAAAACATTGATTGACCCATAGAATCCTTTGTAGATCAAATTTCAGAAAACACTTCATTATAAGATAGGCTCTGTACATCAAACAGTGCTTCCCCCACCATTAACCTTACCTTATTTAACAATGTTAACAGAATGCTGAAAGTCTTTTAAAAATAGAAAGTCATCCATCTGAATTCCAGCCATAAGACGGCTCAAAATTAACACTTCTACTATAATTCACAAATAATACATTTCACCCAGTCAAAACATAAAAATATACTAACATAAAAAACCCTTGAAAATGGCTAAAGAAGTGGCCAAAAATGCTTGCAACAATCAATGACATGGACAAGTTTTGTACTCGCTCACTCCCACCAAACAGAAAAATGTAAGAACATTGGAAAAACTAAATAAAAATTAATAAAATTGTCCTTGTCCATCATTTTAAAAAAAAAGATATATATATATATATATATATATATATATGGGGATACTGAATAGTCTTTGCCTATCCAAATTTCTAAAATGTTGCATCAAACACTGAGTAAATAAGCAGCAAAATGTGCTTCAAATATTAAGAAGAAAATAGAAGACATTCACTTGAGAATGCACATATATAAAAAAGAACAAAAGGCTTAAGGTTTGTCATGCCCGCATATTTTGCAGATAATGCTTGATCCTGTGAACCTTGCTGTATATAACCAAACAAACTAAAAATGGAGATACAATCCAGTTTCTCTGCTTTGTTAGCTTTGTACGGTGAGTAGGTGGAAAGTGAATTGCCTCTGCTGACCTACCAATTTCAGAAGTTGCTACTTACATAAGAGATCAACAGAGTAAATTCATTGTGTACACTGAATCTGCAATATAAGTTATTCCCAAATCAGATTTAACATCTCCTTGGTTTTTTGAACAGGAGTAGAGGTTTCCTGTTTAGGATTGTGTTTCCAGTTCTGTGGAGTGGATAACCATTGTCAAATAAAAAATAAGTAACAGAACTGTCCAACAAATAGAATTGACAAAGTTTGCAATAAACAATAACAAAAAAAAAGAACAGGGCAAAAAAATAATGTAAAGGAAGCAAACACTATATGTCAGGCAAATTAACAGTAATAAGGCAAAGCAACAATGATATAGCAAAAATTTCACAAACTAAGAATTGCTGTCAACACACGAAAGCAAGTTCGAACAAGCAAACATAACATTCTGACTTCAAGACAAGATAGACTGGGACTGAGTCAGATGAAACCAAGAACCAACCTATTTTATTGGCTAGGAAAATTCTCAACATGTATTTGTGTGCTTCTGCCTATAAATTGGGGGAGGGAAAGTGTTTTGCAGCCATTCCCAGCATAGATTGAAATCCACAAATTCCTTCTAAAGTTTTATTTCCTTTCACTCCCAGTCATCCCTTGTGTCTTAGTAGCATTATCACCTTGCTTGGGGTGAATTAATTAAAAAAACTTGGGTAGTCATTCACCTAAAAACATCTCAGTTATTTCTGCCAATAGTAAAGGTAATATTAGCCATGTCCTTACAATTCATTAAACAAGCAATCTCAGTTACATTTTATAAAATCTTTCTATTAAAACAATTTTTCAGGATAATAGGTTTCTTACATCAAGTAACTGTCATTGTTCCAGCATACATGGGAAGTTTCCTTCCTAACCTTTTGTTTGAAATAGTGTAGAAAGTTTTGTTGCTTATGTCATTATTTTCTCTTCAAGTTACATGTTGTTTTTTTTTTGGTCTTATTGATTGATTTCATCCCAAACAAGGCAGTAAAGCCACTAAGACAGAAGGGGTTACAGAGTGTGGAAGAAATAGGAACAGAAACATTAATAATGAGTGGGAAGAGAAAAGATTAATCAGGAGGACTGTATATAGTGATTGTCATTGCATTTAAATTTTTGCAAATTAAAGTTGGCTGGAAAGGAGTTCCACAAGCGAGAAGTACAAGAAAAGAAACTGTTAGCATAGACCTTATGGTTACATTTACCCAGCTCAACTGTAAATTGATGAGATCTCAATGTCAGTCTAGTACTGCACTTAAATTCAAAATGTCTAGTGAAAAGCTCATCTGAACAATTACCATGAAAGTATTTATAGAAAAGGTGAAGAAAAGGAACTGAAGCTGAGCCACCAGATCTGGACCAATAATATTGCTGATTCTTCTTTGGATTTTATCAAGGTGCTCAAGGTAAATAGGAGGGACACTGGACCATATGTAGCAGGAATATTTAAGCATGGAGAGAAAAATTGTCTTGCACAACATAGTGAACCAAATTTCTTAGCAACTGAACTAGCAATGGATTCACTATAGTCTTTCTATTTCATGTCAGCTGAAAACATTAGCCTGAGAAGGCACAATGAGTCACTTTCCTGGAAGTTAGCATCAACTGTGCTGATGTAAGGCAAAGAATTCCATTTTAGTTGATGCTGCTGTTGAAAGTTCTGAGGTGATGTGGATTCTGTTATTTGGTACAGTTCTTTGTTTGAGATTCTGTAGTTCCAGTGCACAATGTTTGAAGAAGGATAGTTCTCACCAAGACCTACAGGCTTCATTCACTCAAAGCCATTTTTAATCATTGGTTTGACAAAGCAGTTGTACACAGTTGACAGTGTAGATATTTCTGAACGAGTTTGATACTGTGCATAACATGAATATGAAAGTCTTGATCTGACAAGGTTATATAAGAACATGATTTTTTTTAGGTTAACGTTTTAGTTTTGTAGTAAGTTGCAGGCCAACCTGTTCTATGTTCAATTTCCTTATCTCCTATACTAAATGGACATCAAATTAACTGTTCAAAATAAGCAATATTTGGCAACTCAAGATGTTCGCTACAAATTGGAAATATCAGAATCAAGCAGGTACAGAAATTTAAATATCTGTTTTAACAAATGATGGAACATGTGACACTAAATCCAAAGACATATTTGAGTAGCAAGAAATACCTTCCAAAAGCTAAACAAAATATTAAAAAATTGCAAAATTTTGTTAGAAACAAAGAAAAAAGCGCTGAACTGTTATATAATATTAATCCTCCTCTATGGCAGCAAATGCTGGACAATTTCCTTGCAGATGAACTTTAGGTAACAGAGATGTGGTTCTACAGAAGGATGCTGAGAATACCATGAGCAGAATATGGGAAAAACAAATAAGTTTTAAGAAAAATGGAAGCAAAAAATGGACACTTAGAAAACAATTAAAATTTCTAGGATATTTAATCAGAAAAGAGGGCTTGGAAAATTTGATGTTCACATGACTTATTGAAGGCAAATGAGGTAGAGGGAAACTGGAAGTATAAATGGATGTCAGAACAGTGAGTGGGAGGTAGAGTGAAATGACAAACATTGTTAAGAACTACAAAGGATAGGAAATTCTGAACTGCTATGATGGTCCACATCCTGAAGGAACATGGCATGTAGAAGGCGATTAATTTAACATTCTACTATTTATGAGTACATTAAGCTGTTATCATCAAATTTTCAAACTTAGTCTCTTTGTATCATAATCTCAAATGCAATGAAATTAAAATTATTCCATAGAATTGAAACTGGTTGTAATCTACCAACATTCTTAAAATATAGACAACTGCTAACTCTGAAGTTCAACAGAGAAGAATTCAAAAACTTCACCAAGTTGGAATTGTATCTCTTTTTAAATCAGTGTCAAGTTAATCTTTACACATGATAACCAAATCTGTACATACCATGTGGGAATTTATTATTTAATTCCATCACTAAAGCAGACTGTTACCCTATTCCTAATATAAACTCCTTGTCCTCAAAGTTATTTGGTAAAAACTACTTCTAAAAAATTTACTTAGAAACAGTATGCCACTAAGTATTGATCCATGTTATCATTTTTTTAGATAGCCATTACAACTCTTTTTGGCTTGTTTTATGCTTTTCAAACTATGGAATGTTTAACTGGATTTTAGTAAATGACAGACTACATTTTCAGTGACATTTTTGTTGAAATTGATGATATTTTAATATACAATGATGATGAAGAAACTCATTTAAATGATATTAAGCTAGTGCTAAATGTTTTTAATGATTATGATCTCAATATTTCCCTTTTTAAGTATATAATTAATTTTATTGAACTTGACTTTTTAGGGTGCAGTGTTTGCATTTATAGTTTCCAACCAACGACCAAGAAACTTAATAAATTCTCTTATTGGTTTTCTTTGTCTAAATGATTCAAAGTCCATATATTGATTTCTTGGGACATTAGGATTTTATAGAAAGCTCATTCCCAGTTATAATAACGTAAAGAACTAACTTAATACTTTCACTTACACTATCATACCAAATGTCATAGGATTAGTGTCTACTATTGTCTAGGACTCCTACTAACCAAACAAAGTATAACAACTGAATGTAACATTGATTCTGCCATTGGAAAGATGTCCATAACTGATAATTATAGTTACAGAATATTGTATGCAAACAGGCCTCACCACCACTTAACATAAATGCTTGTTTCAGCTCTTGTAGGGCAAATGCAGTAGTCATTCTATTTAGCAAAAGTTTCCAGAATGTTTCTTAAACTAATTTTAACTTGTGACTGATGGCACAGAGCAGTGTTGTTTTTTTTTTTTGTTTTCCTATTCGGGAGGGGAGAGAGGAGGACTGTAAAGGAAAGAAATGGAAAGAAGAAATTTTGGTGGTGGTGGTCGTGGGAAAAGAAAGCAAGAAATGTTTCTGATCATATTTCCTATGATCAACGAATGTGTTCAATATTTTTTTTTTTGTTAAAGTAACGCTTCATATGAAACGAAACTTTTCTTGCCATTACTTACCTGTTATATCAAACTGTTTGTTGATAATGTAGGTCTTTTTGCATGGTAGACCTAAGATGGAAAAAAAAAACGAGCATGCTGTCTATTCTTTTTTCCTGTCTTATGGGGTCTCCTTCCACACCTGAACCCTACCATCAACTTGAAACAACTACAACTGTAAGTCATCAAACCACATCCCATGATGTCAGTCCGCCAAGGTTCAATTAGTAATGTCACAAGCCCAGGTGAAGTACTGTGTCCAGTGTTGCGGTGTTAATAGAGGCTACCTATTGGGTCTTCCTCTACTTGCTGCATTGAATGTAAATGTGATTTGAGCTTGTATTGCTTGTCTGTTATTGTTACTGCAGACAATTCTAGTCAGATACCCTTGGTCATTATCATAAAGGACTCATGGTTAGTCATCTTGTTCTTTTCCATCAAGTATTCCTCTATACATGTGTCACTGGAGTTTGAGGAATGACATTTCAAAAATGGAATGTCCTACCTGTCTAGCATCCACTATTATGCCCCATTCAAGCTCTGATATTTCATATTGCTCTGACATGAGTAACCTAGCCGGTGCTCTTACTGACTCATCAGATGTCAGAGAAAAACTGATATAGATCTAGGAATTTACATGAGAAAGTAAGGTGGCATCACCTACCATTACCTTTATATACTATCTCATGACTTTTGGCACATCAGTGTACAGAGTGCATATGATTAAACTGTTGGAAGATGAAATAAATTAGTTTGAAAATGTTATAAAAGTATTGGCAAGCAAAACTGCACTCTCTTTTTTTTTTCTCTCTCTCTCTCTCTTCCCTCTCCTCTACACTACCCTATACTACCTTACTTTACCCTAGTTTGAAAGTTACAGATTATCACCTTATGACAAATCAAACTATGCAGTTGGAGCTGTATTGTATGAAATGCTAAATAGTCAATGTCCCCATCAGCTTTCTTTTTTATCAACTGAAGTTCAACACAAAAAATTCGCTGTTTAACAAAAAATTATTAGCTAGCTTCTTACTTAGTAGTATTAGGTTTCAATCACATATGGTACTACCTAGGTCAATTCTTAGCCACAGCCACCACTCAGTTCTGTGGCACTCTTTATGTTGATATTGAAACAGAAGTCAATTCAAACAGTGAATCTCTCCATGCCATTTAAGTATAAAGAAGTGCCTTGGCATAAGAGTCAAAATGTCTCCAGTCAAAACAAGTCAACAACAATTGCTGGCTTACAGAGTCACAGGACAAAAAATCTGAGTTGGTAAAAACCAGTTGTATCTTCACCAAAATGATTGACTTGACTAACTTGACAACGATTAACTAGATTTTAATCTTTTCATAAGAAATGCAAGTTTATTGGTGCTATGAATCTTAAATTCTATTTCAGTGGTAGGAGAAATTGTATTTTTTTTTTCAGCCAATTCTTCCTTCGAATAAACAATCTAACAGCAGGTATCACTGATCTGGGCTTTAAGCACTTTCTCTCAGATCTGACTTAGATTTCTGCCAGCATCAAAATCTGAAAATTTATCTCAGGAACTAACTCAGAATCTAGCTTAGTCTATTTCTGGACATACTTAATAACAATTGACTTTCAACTTCACATCCTGGCTACTACTCCTTGCAACTGGTTTTTACTGTCATGGCACACCTAAATATATGGAGATTTTCAAAATTAACTCCACCTTCAAGCAATTCAATCTGCTTGGCTCATCTAATCATATGGTCTAAAAAGGGGCAGTTTCTTTTTCTATTATCACTCACCACTTCATCCTACTGGCTAAAACTAGCACATGACAAGAAAACAGAAGTTGTTCTTCTCATTATATCATCAAAACCTCATATTTTCACACACAATAATTCCAAGATTTTAATCCAAAAAATTTATTTCCCTTAGATTTACTCTGGCCTGATCTAAGTTCATCTTCCTCAACAGTTAGCATGTTTAACCAAAACAATACCTGGGTATGTTTTTTGACATTTCTTCAATGTCTACTTTTGATAACCCAATTCTACTTTCATTGTTCTGTCTTTCACTTTATCATTCTTAATATGGATAAAACAATTTTTATTCCTAAATAATCATTTTTTCAACATTTTCCTAAAAAACAATATTATTTTCTAATTCAGTACTTTATTGAACATTTGCCAGCTTCTAAAATCCACAATCTCATATTGCCACACACCAAAGCTTTTATCTAATATTGTTAATGATCATTAGCCACTAAGCAACACTTTTAATAGCCAATTTCTATTGAAATCTAACATACGATGACATCATCTCTTTATCATAAAGAAATATGTCAGTAATGTTTAAAGTAAATCAAAATATGGCTGCCAATTCTTTGTCACTGTCAATGCAATTATAATTGATGCATATGATTATAATGCTATAATGGGAGGTTGTTATGGAAGAAAGATTTATTTTTCTATTTGTATTTCCTCTGTTATAGGCATTATTATACCCATGATATAATAACACTGTACTTCACAGGCAGAACAGAATGGTTGAAAGGAAAAGGAATGGCAAGCATGCTTTATTCTCAGAGAGATTTTTATATCACTAAGACATACACAAAACTATATATACATATGTCCCATGCAGAGAATAATATATGATATATATCTACATAGCAAAGTGCAGTATAAAGAGAAAAAAAAGGAAGGGTCTTACATATAATATAGAGATACTCTTGTATCTGGAGAAGCCATGTTTAGGATTCCAGATTCAAATGGGCCAGATTTATCTATGTTCCAGGGAGGACATATTCTATGAAAGGTAAACAACAAGTTTTGGGTTTTCCCAAATTGAGGACTGTGAGCTGGAGTTTCATTTTATATCTGGGAAAGATATGTTCCCAAAGGAAAACAGCACCCTGTGCTTGTAAGCTGCTGGGGGAGGCAAATTTAGCCTTGACCTGAGTCAAGGGGCTGAGGCTAAAAGAAAGCAACCTCACATGGCGGCTGCTGTAAACAAACTGAATTTGGCAGTCGCATTCATCATTGTATGGAGTGATGTCACTAAGCAGGTGTCACATGACCCATGTGACTTATCTCCATCAAAGAGAAATAATTGCCTTTTGTATCCTAAAATGGTGAGATTAGGCATTTCTTTATATGGAAACATTCAGCACTTATTGAGCAAACAGCATTATTGTCAATTGAAATTCATAAAATCTTTCAGGAAAATAGGTTTCTCAAATCCACTGTGAATGCTGATTCTATTATTGATGAGGGTTTCTTTCCTAACCTTTTGTTCAAAGTCGTGTAAAAAGTCAACATCTTGATTATGTCATTGATTTCTCTTCAAGTTACATGTGATATCCATTTTAATTGTTGCTGTTGTTGAAAGTCCTCAAATCATGTGGTCTTTATTATTTGGTACATTTCTTTGTTTGTGATTCTGTAGAGCCAGTTGACAAACTTCAAAGAAGGATGATCCTGACTAAGACATACAGGATTCATTTGCTCAAAGCCATTTTTAGTCATTGATCTGAGAAAATGAATGTATACATCTGACAGTTTAAACAGTACCACTTAAATAGACTGGTCCACTTGTAAAACTTAAATAGACTGATCAACTTAAATAGACTGGTACACTTAAATAGACTGTGCCACTTGTAAAAAATTTAGTTATTGCACATATGTACAATTATGGCACAAGGCCGAAAAGGGGATATGTGGAAGCCCGTCTTCACTATCAATGTTATACCTAGCTAATAATATTCACAACCCATTCACTCGTTACAATTTCCTCATTCATCATAAAAACTCATCAATTGCCAATCAATCCCCTCCATACACCATAATACCACATCCTCTCAGATGGGGAGCATATAATAACGCATCTGAATGAGATGATAAATATTATTTACAATTTCTATATAAATTCGAATGAATGATCATGAAAGGGGAGGGGTGAACCCCAAAACAAATTAAAATTAAACATAAATGATATTAGTAAGACCCGTCCAAACCTTTGAAAAAGAGAAGCCGTTGTATTCTGCTTTTGGACAAAATCAAGAGGCTATCTCACTAAGGGAGACAGGAAAGGAGAAAAAAATATATATACAAGCATGGGAAGTGAATAAGGCTGACCCAGTTGAGATGAAAAGTGGGGGCCAAAAACAAACTGGGGAGGTTGGGAATCTCAACTTGGATCATTAACAAAAGATGTGGCCGGGAACAACACTTACTCACATTAACTAGGTACACTGAGCTTGTTTAGCCTAATCACTTGTAAAAAATAGAGAAAAGTCTTTTTGTAAATAATTTTTATACATTAACATCCTTTAGATCTTTCTATATCCATGGTAAGTGTCAGAATAAAAAAATTGATATTTTATAGATACAGAAGTGAAGAAGTCCCAGAAGCCTTCTGGACAGCAATGCCTTGTCAACATCACATTGGCTGCATCCATAGCTATAGAGCCCAGTTTATTCTACTTTACCATTGACTTTACAAGAAGGTTCATACACCCTTTGACAGGCCTTATTTTAAATCCTGCTGTATGTCTAGACATCCTGCTCATGAAGAAAAAAACGTGGTGGGGGAAGCAGTTTAGTTGTCAATGACCTGATCATGCAGCAGGTAATACTGGGTTATATGGTACCAATAACACTCATAGACATAAAAAAAAGAGGCACTCAATTTGAATTGTTGTTTATAGAATTGTTTAAGATTATTTGTTTCCACGGATGTGTGACATCATCACCCACAAGCAAATGGAATGATTGAGTCAACACATCAGATCCTCAAGGCTATAATAATCACTTGAAAGGAGTCCTAGATAACAGCACTCTTCATTATTCTTTTAGGTATTTGTAATATAGCCACTGAGTCATGCTACTCCCTATTTAAGATTGTTATGTATTATTTCTACTGTTATATTATTATTTTGCTTGTTTCTCTGTTAGTAAGTAAGTTAGCACATGCTTTATACCATGCCATTGCCTCAGATAAATAATGAACCATTTCATTTTGATTGTAAGAAAAGGCAAAAGAAAGTGATATATCACAGATGTTGTTTAGCTTTAGTGAAAGATGCTAAAGACACAGGTAATAATGGTCAGTTCCTTCTACCTATCCAATAAGTACCTGACTCCTCCTGCTACGCTCTATCTTTACAAAAGCCAGATCAGACCAAAAATACAGTCTGAACTTTGTCAATACTTTAAAGTGGGAACTTGACACCTATGCAGCCTTATGGGTGATTAATTATTTTCCAATCTGTAATCCTTTTTTTTATCATTTCACCCCAAGCAAAGAAATAAACCCACTAATACAGAAAGGGTTGCAGAGTGTGAGAGAATATGAGAGAAAGAAAAACATCGTTAAGGAGAGAGAAGAATAAAAGAACAAGAATTAAGAAGACAGAATATAACGACTGACATATTATCCCTTTACAATACTATCCCATGACTTTTGGCAAATCACTGTATAGAGTGCACACGATTAAACTGTTGGAAGATGCAATAAAATGTTTTGAAAATATTATAAAAGTATTGTCAAGAATAACTGTTCTCTCTCTCTCTCCCTCCCCTGCCTTAGCCTAGTTTGGAAGCGACAGGTTATCACCTTGTGACAAATCAAACTATGCAGCTGGAGTTGTATTGTATGAAATACTAAATAGTCAATGTCCCCATCAGATTTTTTTTTTATTAACAGCAGCTCAACAAAAAAAGTCAGTGTTTAACAAAGAATTTACTTAGTAGTATTATGTTGAAAGAATATAAGAGAAAGAAAAATATCATTAAAGAGAGATGAAAATAAAAGAGCAAGAATTAAGAAGACAGAAGATAGCAATTGATATTGCATTTTAATTTTTGAAGATCAAAGTTGACTGGAAAGCAAGAAACCAGAAGAGAGTTCCACAAGCGAGAAGTGCGAGAGATGAAACTGTTAGCATAAAACTTTCCTCACAGACAAAACACTGGAAGCCTATCATTACTTTATCACTATTACCAGAAGTACCATATACAGGTCACTACAAAGTTGCAGAAAAAACATTTCAAATTGTTATTGTTGGAAGAAGTATAAAGCATAGTTTTAATTGATAGACTTAAATGAGCATCAAAATTTTGAGTGATAAATGAAAATTGGTAAATGATTCAATATATACATGTGTCTTACATGAAAAACAATATATCATATATGCCTACACAGCAAAGGAGATTTTATGGAGAAACAAAAGGACAGGGTCTTACATATAATATGGAGGTACTCCTGTGTCGGGAGAAGCCATGTTTAGGACTCCAAATTAAAATAGATTCATTTACTATGTCCCATTCGAGGACATATTTCATGAAGGAGAAATGGCAAGTTTTGTGTTTTCCCAAATTGATGACTGCAAGCCAGAGTTTATTTCTATGTCTGGGAAAGATAGATTCCTAAAGGGAAATGATGCCATGTGCTTGTAAGCTGCTGGGAGAGGCAGATTTAGCCTCATCCCGGGCACCTCGGTCCAGACTAAAAAAGCAACCACTCAGTTTGGCTGCTGTAAACAAACTGAATGACTGGCCATTCTCATCATTGTATGAAATGACATCACCAAGAGGCTGTCATGTGACCCATGTGTGACTTATCTTCACCAAAGGGAGATAATCGCCTTCTGTATTTCTACACTCCCTTCCACAAGTTAGGAATATTATTTTCTTGCAAGCTTTGCAACTGTTGGGGTAAAGAAAAGACTGTCAACTGATCGTAGCAACAAGCAATAGATTTCTTGTTTTCCCGGCCGCAACACTTGTAGCCAAATTGCAGTTCACACGATAGTCCGACATAACAGTCCAACACACACCGTAGAGACGACAAAATGGGGTCACAAATCCAACCTTCACTTCTCGCCAACAACAACGCGTGTCTCACAACTCAAAAAAAATCATCTTTTATAAGCAAAAAACAATGACTTCTGTTCACCGAGAGAATTTTCTGATTGGTCACGCCATTCAGGGGAGAGAAGAACATTAGCATAGCTTCTAGTCATTGATGTAGATTTTTGCTGACTACTTTTTGGTAATTTTTCTTCGGCAGATTGCACACAAAACACAAACTTTTTTTCGGGGCACCTGATTATCTCTTTCACTACAGCAACATACATTTCAAACATGAGGATTTTATTATTTAAATGTGGACAATTATCCTCATCTTTGTTGTTGAGATGAGGACATTAGTCTGCATGTAAATAGTGTAAATAATGACAACTCCTCATACAATCAGTTCAAAGACGAAGATTTTTTTTCTACAAAAAGTAAACAAAATTTATCCTTAATATAGAAAACCTTGTATAAATAATATAAATAAATTGTACTGTTGAATATTATATCTAATTGTTCAATGTTCATGTATTACTAATTCAACTTTGAAAAAACTGACTGAATGCTCTCAACTATAAGCCACTGGTGCCTCCCTCCTCCCCACACACACTGGTTGAGTTGTTAACAAGGCAGAGGAGTTGTGATGTTTCAGAGTGTGATTATTGGCAGTGAAGTGGTAGGGTCAGGATGAGATTCAAATAGTTGTAAGATGATAGCTGAGATATATAGTGATTTTTTGATGAAGGCACATCAGAACCTACGATTCCAGAAGAAGCCAAGCACTTTCAGAGAGACAATGATTCATGACAAAGAACTCTTCAAAGAAAACAAATAAAGATTTAAATAAAATAAATTTCAAAGACACTAATTTGATGCAACGACTGCATTCATGTGATCTTAACCTGATTAAAAAATTCAGCATTCTAAAGAGAAAGATTTGCAAAAGTGCATGTCAATCTAAAAGTGAAATTTATCATTGGAATGCTATTCTTGGACATGGTACAACTTGTTTCATATAAAAAATGCAACAACTCATAAAATCAATGAATCAATGGCTTTAGTTTTTGAAAAAGTAGGAATTAAAAGTGACTGAGAAATTATATATATATATATATATATATATATAAAGAAATATAGTCTTAAGGTGTGCTATATTTATGGAATAAAGTGCTCAATATCAGAGATAGAGCGTGTGTAAATATAAAAGTGAACATAGAAGTCAACACTTAGAGGCGACAGTCTGTTTCATGCTATATGCAATCGTCATGGCCTGACGATTGCATATAGCATGAAACAGACTGTCGCCTCTAAGTGTTGACTTCTATGTTCACTTTTATATTATATATATATATATATATATATATATATATATATATATATATATATATATATATACAGACTGAGATACATAGTACATAGAACAATATATATATGATCAAAGTAAGATAGATAGATATTAAAAGACAAGGATAGATAGATAAATAGATATGAACAGACTAACATGGATAGATAGATATGCACAGACATAGATAGATAGATAAACATGAACAGATAGATAGATAGAGAGAGAGAGAGAGACAGAGAGAGAGTGAAATATATCCTACATAGATTGATAGATATGAAAAGACCGACATAGAAAGATATTGAAATGACAGAAATAGATATGAACTAACAGATAGATAGATAGATAGGAAAAGGGCCGAGATAGATAGATAGATAGATAGGGAGAACTAAAGACATCAGGTGTTCAATGTCAAAATCTATAAGTCATGGTTATGATGAATAAACTTCTCTAATGTAGTAGTTAGGATTAAATTCTTGACCTTCAGTCCAGTAATCTACCTAGATAACTCTTAAGAAGTGATAATAAGAATTACGAAAGAAAAAAAAACACTTAAAAAATGCAGGTGCAATTAAGACAAAAAGCCTCAATTCTCTAAGCCCATCTCACCGTTAAATCTGGGAGATTATCTTGGATTAATAAAAAAGGGGTGTTTAAAGGCAGATTTGTAAGTTTTTCCTCCAAGTTTTCACTTTCTCTCTCATTTCATTAAATCTATCGTCTTGTTTCTTTTATTGTTCAAACAAATCTCCCCTCAAGGTTCCTTGAGAATCTATTGTAATTGAACACACTCAAAAGTGGTGACATATACTGCCTTAATTTTGTACATCTGGAGCCACACAGCATCAGGATATGAGGAATTAAAACTTCTGCAAAATTAAAGACAGACAAAAGGCTGCTGAAAAGTTCTTGGCTTAACCCGCTTCCCTAAAATCTAACCAAATCTTAAAACACCTTTCCCACAAGTTGAGATAGACAGACAGACAGATAGATAGATATGAAGAGACTGACATAGATATGAAAAGACAGAAATAAACTGATACATATGAACAGACTGATAGGTAGGTACATAGGAACAGACTGGCATAGATAAATGAATATATATTAAAAGATTGAAATAGATATGAACAAGTTGAGATAGATAGATAGATAGATAGATAGACTGAGATACATACTAAATAGATCAATAGATATGAGCAGGCTAAGATAGCTATTAAAAGACTGAGGTAGATAGAGAGATAGACAGATATTAAAAGATTTAGATAGATATGAACAAGTTGAGATAGATAAATAGAGATATAGATAAACTGAGATACATACTAGATAGATCAATAGAGACAAGAAGGCTAAGATAGATATTAAAAACTGGGATAGATAAGGAGATAGATATAAAGAGTCTGATAAGTAGATTGATTGCTAGCCATTGCAAAATGTTGCTATCCTGTTGCTACTTTATTACTATTTTCATGGTAAATGTTCAGATATGCTACATTCCTTACTGCCACCAATTCAGACCTTCACTGCTTAGACCCATCATGCCACATCCACAGAGTCAGTTCAGCTCCATTTCCTTCATATTCCATTGGTAAGGAAGAAGTTCCTCTATGACAGTTTATTCCCCAGAACTGTTACTTTGTAAAACAGACTGAAAATATCACAAATAAGTTATGCGAGCAATGATGAAATTTTAAAGAGAATGAAATCAGAAAGAGACAATTGAAATTTCTGGGACACTATGAGGAAGGACAGCTCAGAGAATTTAATACTCAAAGGGTGTATTGAGAGAATAAAGGGGAGAAAGAAGGAACAATCAATTTACCAAATGAGTTTGTGTGAATGGATGTCAGAACAGGAACAAAGATAGATTGTAAAGAGTATTAATATTACTAAAAGCTACAAGAGACACAACTTCAGTCAGTTATGCGCCATGTGTGATACACGTTTAGGCAATCATGTATCTTTTAATACATGACTGATGAGGCAAATTTTTTTCCCACAGTAGCTTGGCATTTTTTTCTGCAGTAGAACAGTTGCCATCCAAGGCTCTAGAACCTCGTCTGTCCTGCTGTTTACCCATAGCTGGGGGTGGGGAGAAGAAGAGGATTCATACTTTTCCCAAGGGTATTAGTACGTAAATGAATGTAATGTATCTGACTGGAATTCAAACTCAGCTCTCCAATTTCTCAATCTGATCCACTGTCCATTACTCTACCATATTGGTGATCCATGATCACCGACATCCTGAAAGCATACAGGGCACAAGTGATGATCCATTATCATTCTTTTAAAACTGATTCTTGGATTCAGTCAGTGTCTGCCATCAAAGCAAAGGGTAACAAACTAGACTCACATACTGTTCATTAGTGTAGAAAGTTTGGTCCTTATTGGTGTCTCAAATTTTTGGCTTTGTGCCACAAATAAATATTTACAATAAGTGAATTCTAGAATTTTGTTTGGGCACTTTTGGTTACTCATCAACATAATTTTATTATATCATGAGCAATGTTCTCCAACATTCTGCAGCCTATGAACCACAGTTCCTTTATTTGACAATTTTGATTTTTAGGATATAATTTTTTTTTTTTTACATTTCTTGTTCTACAATGTAAATGAACATGTCTTGTTTTTGTTATTTTATTGTCAGGCAATGACAGTGGAGAATATCAACTTTAAAAATAAATAGAAAGGTCATTCCAGTTTAGGCTTGTAATCAACCAAGAAGAATGTCAAATAGGATGCAGTCAGTATGAAAAAGCAAATCAGAAATGCAGAGTAATTAATTCTAATCAATGACAGCAATTTAGAATCTTCCAGCAACCACTAAAAATGAAGGATACCATTTTGAGTTGAGCTTGATTGTGGGCCATACATAATCACTGCGGGGAACACACGTGGCCAGTGGGTAGTTTGGTTTGTTTTGGTTTGTGGCATATTAACTTTGATGGATCATTTAATGCTGACAAGATTTTTATTTCTGGTAATATTTTCTTTTTTCAAATATTTATTGCTGATACTAATTTTTTTAAAAAGTATTTCTGGTATTAAAATCTATTTTTATACTTTCATAGTGTTTTGAGTCAGGTTGTGGGGTCAACTATTTACCCATAGCTGGGACCCTAACAGGTGTTACCACCCCAGTTGAAGGTGAACCTGGGAACACCAGCAATTAAGAGGTGTTTACACATTCCTCAAAACCTCCTGATCAGAGGCCTTGCTGTTGGACGTAGTTTATCGTCTTACCCAGGACACAGATACAGTTCATCGTCATACCCAGGACACGTGGATAGTTTGAAGAAAAACACTGGTAACATTTAATGGATGCTGGAAGGTTCAAAATCGTTCTTAAATCAAGGAATTGTGATTTTAGGGGGGCTTGGGAGTATCTCTCTCTCTCTCTCTCTCTCTCTCTCTATATATATATATATATATATATATATATATATATCAATTAAATGGTGCAATTATAACTTATAAATTCATGAATCATTCATACAAAAAACAAATATAGAGGTTAATGATTTAAATGGCGAGAATAAAATTAAATTCTCGGCATTTAAATCATTAACCTCTATATTTGTTTTTTGTATGAATGATTCATGAATATATATATATATATATATATATATATATATATATATATATATAATATTTATTCAAAATTTATAATATATAGATATTATAAGATCACTACAAAGTTGCAATTTTGTTTCAACACTGCTGGTGACTCATCAAGTGGTAATGTTTTAACATCATCACTTGATAAGACACCAGCAATATTGAAACAAAATTGAACTTTGTAGTGGTCTTATAACATCTATATGTTATAAATTTGAATAAATATTATTAGCTCTACAAATATCATTATTAGCTCTACAAATATCATTATTAGCTCTACAAATATCATTATTAGCTCTTAGCACTCTTTTAAGAATAGTGTTTTTGGTTATTGAAATTTTATTCCATATGAACCAACCCTGTACTATATATATATATATATATATATATATATATATATATATATATATATATATATATATATATATGTGTGTGTGTGTGTGTTTTATACAGACACACACACACACAAATATTAGTATGTATTATGAACTGGATTAAATCCAAAAAATATTTTAATATATTTTCAGTTTATACATTATTTTTATGGATACAACTTATTTGAGTAAATTCTTTGTTTTAATTAAATAGTATTAATTACATTTACCAGCCTGAATTTTTGAGAAATTTTGTAGAAAATATGTGTTCTCTGACAGAAATCATACGTGTATCCCATAAAGAAACCGTAATATATCTTGGCATGCTGTTAACCATTCAGCTACAGAGAACTTTCTGGTTAGCAAAGTCCAAATTACAGCTTATAAAAACACATCTTCAACAATCTTTCTCGATATTTCATATCTGCTCTGAAATGTAACCTAAAGATTGTTGAACATTCAGGCCAGTAAATGTAATTAATACTGTTTAATTAAAACAGAGCATTTTCTCAAATAAGTTGTAACTATAAATAATAATATATATATATATATATATATATATATATATATATATATATATATATATATATATATATATATGAACAAAAAGACAAAAGGAAAACTATTCTTAGCCATTGTGTTTCAACCTCTGAGGGACTTTATCAAGGCAAATGCAGGATTTATTTTGTTGCCCATGTTTATGTACAAGAGCAAGGATGTCATTGGTTTATCAAAGTTTTGAAATTTGAGGACGTTTATGAATATTCATCCTATTCAAGAAATATTTTGTTTTATTCATTTTCTTCCTTTACAGATACACACTATCTGAAAATAATTTACACACACACACATACATATATATATATACATTCTTAGTCATATTCCAATGTCTTTTTTATTCAATTTGTCTTAGCTTTCAGAAATTTAACAATATGTCAACATGAAAAACTAAAACAAATTCTTAGGCAAAAAATAAAGAAAAAGTTACCAATATCCAGAGGGAGGCTTATACTTTTTAATATTTTGAATTTGATATAACTACAAAACATTTCACTTTTAAACTTGCCTTGATAAAGTCAGATTGACAAAATGTGTCAGCAATGAGTAAGAAATATTTTCCAATTGTCTTTTTTATCCATTATATATATATATATATATATATATATATATATATATATATGAGTGTGTGTGTGGGTATGAGTCCTGTAAACTCTACTGCAGAGTATAGATTCAAAGTCTCACCAAGTGAGGTATTGTTGTCGTCATTTCTATAATAAAATAGTTTTTATGAAGTCTAGTTGTGAGTTACACACCCAACCAGTTTTGAATTAGTGACGAATTGCCTAATCTTTAAATCTCAATGAGATGAAACTATACAATAAAGATTCATTTGACAAAAAATTTACAAATGAGGCATAAATCTTTGGTGTTCAGATTTGTGAATCATTTAAACACTTAATGGATTATCCTATCCATTAGCATTTTTATATTCTATTCTAAAAACATTTGGTAGTCATCCTGTTAAATTACAGAATAAAGACAAACCTGTCCTGGAATTCTTATACCAAACAGCACCAATTTCATGGCAAAAACAAAAATTACAATTTTTGCTATTTTTTAACTAAATGTGGCATTTTTATGGGTTTTATTGAGCATAAAATTTTTCTCCATTTGCTAGTGAAGTTTAAAACTATATAATGCAAATATACTGTATACTGTGGATGTTAACAAGGTTGTGGGTTTTGTGTGCATTTTTAGGTGAAGGCACGTGTTCAATATGCAAGCAAAGAAAGTATAGAAGAAACATACAAATAAACTTGTGTTTCTGCTACAGACGTTTATTCCTTTTATGTTGAGTGTATTGAAACAAAGTTAAAAGGTCTCTTGAGTATGTCCATTTTTCTTTTTGGTTCTGAAATAATTTATGGAAGATAAAGATACAGATGGGTAAACATGGTCAAGCTTAAGTCAAACTCACACTGAGTTGGGAAAACCAAGTATATCTGTTTTTCTTTTTAGTTTTGAAATAATTTATGGAAAGTCAGGATACGAACGGGTAAAGCTGGTCGAGTCCAAGTCAGCTTCTCACTGAGTTGGGAAAACTGAACATCTACTTCACAAGTAGAGCTGCTAAAACATGCCCAATGTCATTGGTAAGTGGAAAAAGTTCAGTTGTCAGTGAACCAGGGAAACTGACATTATGGTTCACATAATTGAAGCAGAAAGAGAAAAATTCTGTCCTTTCTGGAAATGGGGTCATAAAATCACACATCTGAGCAGAAACCCTTTGCAGTTTCTTTATAACTTCCATCATGGAAAAATTTATTTATTTTTCTTTTCATTATTATTGTTTTATTCATTGGTTTTATTTCACTTCTCCACATTACATACATATTTTTCTACAAGAGAATTCTAGCCTTAAGATTGAAATCTGGATGCTTGCACTGTAAATTTTTATAAGTCATATATGTTTGTATGTTTGTAGTAAAAAAAAAATCTATAAAAAATTCTATAAGGTTATAATTATATCAGTTGCACTCCATCTGGATTTTCAAGCTAAGAGGGCTAATTTGACATCCAACTCAAAACTAAAGAGACCTCTGGTCCAGCTTAGAAAACAGCAATGATAATTTTGGAGAAATAACTTTGAATTCCTCATTTCAATCCATGGAACCTCAAAACGTCAGTGTGAGGTTTTGAGGTTCCATGGATTGAATTGAGGAACTCTGATTTCAGCAGAAATTGCAGTTTAGGCTAAAAATGGAGTTCTTCAAATGACAAACTCTGTGGAACTTCAAAACCTCATGTCATGAAACCTCTCACTTTAACACTTTGTCATTTTGAAGAAATAAAATTGATTTCCTCAATTCAGAAAGTTTTGCAAATATTTCAAACTGAATTTAAAACGAAAAATTTTCAATTTACAAATTTTTTCTGTTACCTTAAACTCAATATAAATGAAAAACTTTTAAAATCACTAATTTTTTTCAGTTATTTTAAAATTTGAATTTTCAACTGTTCACTCCTCATCTGGACACAAATCCCAAATGCTGGATGTTCAAGCACCAGATGAAGGGGAGATTTTCGATCCCAGGATCATCCTGATTCCAAAAAGGTATATGTCTATGTAAAGCAAGTGTGGTCTAAATTAGAGGGGTCTCTGACACGGACAGAATTTGCCGTTTATGATTAGCATTCATCGGGTTCCTGTGTCCTCAATCCTGTAAATGTAGAAGTTCGACTATGTTCACATAAAATTTCTATATGAATGACTAGTCAAGAATATTTTATGATCATCATGAACCCAATCCTGTAAGTTATTCATTAAATGTGCCACTATTTTAGTTGAAGTAAAGATAATGTGTGGGATGTGCAGGTGGCTTAATGATTATTAGCATAGAAACTGGAATCAGTGAACTGAGTTCAAATTCTAGCTTAGCCAGTTGTATTCACTTTTGCTTGGGAAAAGCATGTATTCATCTCTTCTTCTGGCTTTATGTTAAATAGCAGAGTAGACTGGATTCTCTAGACTTGGTTGGTAGCTAGTCTAGACAACTCTGAATTCAAAACTCTAGAGATGCTAACAGGAAATAGCTCCAATATCTTTCCAAAGAAATCATAGCATTCAGAGATAATTTTCTTTCTTCTTTTTGTACATACAGGTGAAAGCACATGTGATACCCTGCCCTTGTCAGCTGCCAACCAGGGAAGGTAACACAGTTTGAGTGACTATGGCAGTACTTCCATCCCTGGTCCCACCAACAGCTTTTGCCACTGGACATGGTATTGTCTTTTGTATAGACATGTCAGTCTCTTGTAATTTTTTTACAAATGCAAGTAAGATTTTCAATATTTTAAAAAAGTGGAATACATGGAGACCCATAATTGACTACAACCTGAAGTGACTTGGAATTAAAAAAATAATGACTAAATACCACTGGGAAAGACAAGAATTCACCTCTTCTCACAGTTATCAGTTAAATTGTAGGGCAGACTGGGTTCTCTAGCCTTAGGTGGGAGTTAGTCTAGTAGGACTACTCTGAATTCAAACTTTAGAGAATGCAATGAGAAACCATTCCCCTATCTTTCTCAAGAAATCTTGGCAAGATGATAAAGAAAAGGGATCTGTGAAGAACCATGATTTTCCAAATCCTCAAGTGACATGTCATGAAGAAAAAAAAAATGCTGATAAAACTGACACAAAAAAGGTTATTCACATATCTTTATAACTTTTTTCTCAGTACATTTGGCTGTCTATAAACACAGGTTTTCTATTCACAGATTCAACCAACCATAGGTGGAAGATTTTTAAAAAAATGTTTCAAAAAGAAAAAAAATGAATTTGCTGTATGCCAAGCAAAACATTGAATCCATTCAAGTGAAGTGAAGTGTCAATATTTCCTTCCATATTCTCTTGTTATTTCACACACATCCTTGGTCTCTTTCTGGCACTCATTGTTCAAGTATTGTTCTGAGTCTCTTTCATTCACTGCTTCTTGCATGTCTACCATCTGTTTCTTCCCCCTGAAATGAAGAATAGAAATGTCTTTTAAAAAACTATCCTCTATTAAATAATCTATATATCTTCTATCTATATATAAAATTCTCTGACTTCTGTTAGTCCATTTGTCCATTATACCATATAAAATAGTCATATATTGACTGACTGAAACCAAATGCAAACAGGTAAGTGGGTACAAAGTACAGTTGGTTTTTATAGTTTAGTACAATAAATTTTCATTAATTTTGGGGGAAAAATTAAAAATTTTATTATTTAACATACAAAACACTCCCACTATTTTAAAAACAATTTAATGATTAAAATAACAAATACTTATTTAATAAAAATGCAATTTTGTTTTTTTGCATATTTTCTTTATCTTTTTATATACAAGAATCCAGTTTCCAATTTGCCCCATGTTTGCAAGAACTATAAATAAATTACAAGGTGAAATGCTTCAAAAAGTTGGAATTTGGCTCCAGAAAAAAAAATATACACATGGATGTTTCAAAAGTAAGAAATCCTAAGAATTTATTCTTTGCTGTTAAAAAGGAAAAAAAAATTTTCTTAAAAAATATTGTTTACCATGAAGTCTTATAAAATAAAATTAAATTAAAAAAATTATTAAACCTTGATGTAGAGATTTTGTCAAAGCATTTTTATAAACAAATCAGCTTTTTGAAATTTCATCAAATGTTTTGCAAAATTGAACAAAACGTGGAGTTTGTAAATCTCAACAAAAACATCAGTGATAACTTCAACAATAGAAAAATACTTTGAGAATTTCAACATGCATCAATGTCTTGCAAAAAAATTCTAGTACTGAAAATTTTATTAAAATGCAATAATTAGTTAACATTTGATAGATTTTAAAATTAACATATTTTTTGTTCCCTTAAACATTTTATAAGCAATTTTTTTTACTGTTTGTTCATCCATTACAAGGTCCAAGGGCCACTCAAGATAGAAGGTTACTGTGTGAGATTGTTGTAAAGGAGAGGAAAGGAGGAAGTAAGAAATGCATATTATGAGGATGTGTGAGATAGACATCAGTTGACCCTGGACTTAAAGAGACCAATATTGTAGCTCTCAGGGAATCACCCACTTGGGTGTCTGTTCCACAAAGTAACAGTTCTGGAGAAGAAGTTGTCTTAGCAGAATTTGTTCCCTATCAAAGGAAGACAAAGAAAACAGGAATGGTTTGTCACCCTGCACATGGCATGGTGGGTCTGAGATGTGATGATCTGAATTGGTTGAACTAAGGAATGTAACTCATCCAAACATGTGCCATAGTAATAGTAACAGATTAGTCAGAGGCTAGCAATGTTCCATCTGTGAGACAAAAGTTGCAGGGTGGAGAATAATTCTTCACCCACAAGGCTGTGTAAGTGCATTTGGACGATGTTGAGGTTGGACAGTGAAAACTGAGCAGTACCAGACCAGATATGGTAGCAAAACTCCATTCTTGATACTATACATATACTATAAATAGCACTTTGATGTGTTATAATGTTTAACAAGCTTGTCTTGCTAGATCAATTATGACTGAATAGTGAGTTCAATCCTCACTGGGTGTTCCATATTTTCGGCCTTGTTCCACATCTAAGCTTCACTTAGAAAATCACCATATACTATAAATAACTTTTCACACCTGTCTATATTTCTGAGATGAGTTATTGTAATTATTTACGCTATTTACATTGTTCAGACTATTTTCCTCATCTTTGTTGCTATATTCACATCGTTTTATCTGTTGTCCTCAAGGACACACAACCCAGTGGATAAAAGCGTTAGTTGAAGTAATCCAGTAAGTTGTGAGTTCAGTATCTGGCTACAGGAGAGTTGAGTTAAAGAGAAATAACTGATACTGAGATACCTGGAAGAGGCATGGCATGTGGAACTAGAACAATTTACCCTGGTGGATGAAATAAAGGATTCAGTTTGAAATTCAAATTACCTGAAGAAGGCTGGAGTGTACAATGACTGAAACATTGTGAATATGGCAACAAAGATGAGGACAACAGTACAAATAATGTAAATAGTGTAAATAACTTCTCATACCATCACATTTCACAAATATCTGCAGTTCTATATTGAACACAAATAATTTTTATATCATATCTTCTTAAATTTTTCCTCTTACTAAAATCACAAAGATTTTTTATGATAAAATTTACTTTGCACAAGTATTTTTTTTCTCTCAAATATCAATTTTTGGTAAAGTTTAACAAACATACCCACAAAAGAGTAATGTGTCAAAAGAGCATATTTTCTCTTGACACTGCAATTACTATATACTCCCTTGTTAATTTTTTAATAATTTTAATTATTAAATTTAATTTTTAATAATACAGATTGAGAAACCTTTATCCAAAATTCTTGGGACTGGAAGTGCTTTGGCTTTCAGATTTTCTTTATTTTGTAATACAGGCTATTTAATTTGTAGATAGCATCTATAAAATGAGGAAGCATACAGTTCATAAGACAACTTATTCATATATACCCTGTAGGGGGCACCCCGACGTGGCGCAATGGTTAGAAAGCTTGTCTTGCTAGATCAATTACAACTGAGTAGTGAGTTCGGTCCTCACTGAGTGCCCCATACTTTCAGCCTTGTGCCACATCTAAGCCAGGCTTAGAAAATCACAATACCCTGAAGGTAGTTTTTACATAAGCGGCATATATTCACGGCATGGGGGTGTAATGGATAGCGGCTTGAATTGAGGAATCAGAGAGCCGAGTTTGAATTCCATTCGAATCCATTACATTCACTTACTTGCTAATACCCTTGGGAAAGGTGTGAATCCTCTTCTTCTCCCTCCAGCTATGGGTAAATAGCAGGACAGACTGGGTTCTATAGCCTTAGATGGCAACTGGTCTAGGAGAAGGAAAACTCTGAATTCAAAACCTGCGGATGGTTGTTTGGGGACCTTGTGACACGTAGTGCACCAGTGTTTTTCTATTTTTCATTAATTTCTCTTCATCCCTTTCAGCAGAAAACTTTAACAATTACTGTTTCCTTAGGGTGTATATGGTGATTGTTTCAATGGCAAACTCCTAGATAGATGAGGTCACTTACAACAGGTGCACATCACCGAGGAACCTTCCCAGTGCTTTCTGAAATTTTCTGTTTGTGGAAAGTCATGCCAGCATCTGAAAAACTTTCAGATTTTGGAGATTTCCGTGGTTTGGAATTAACCGGTATTAATTTTTAATATTATTAATTTTTAGTAAATATTGGATTGTAGTTGATTCACACATTTTTATTATTTTATAAATATAAAAATTATTCTTGTAAATAAAAAATCCAATGAATAAATATTGATTTACATTTTGTTGTCATTTCTTAAGAAAAAAAATGTATAAATTCAGTTTCATGTTTGGGCTTTATTAAAATTTTAAAAATAGCTTCTTAAAATAATAAAAATTGCTAAGGAAGTATAGAGTTATTGTGGGTGAACTTGAATGAAAAGTTTATTCTCCTATATATTTCCCCCATTATGGGCAGTATTATATTCAAAATATAATAACACCGTATTTCATGGATTGAATGAAATACAGTGTGCAATTGGTAAATTGTTACCATTTTATATTTTTAATTTTGCATATGTACATTGTTTGTTTTTGATTTAGGTCAACTGCACATTCTAGTATGGGTCAGTTGGGCATCATCTGTGAGAAAAAGAGCACCATGACGCAATTCACTCATTTCTGAGTATTTGGGTGTCAATCTGAGGGCAGTGCAGAGGATTCAAGAAGAGTTGGATGAATCTAATACTGATTACAAATGTGTTTGGAGTGAGCACTAGTGATGACAGCATTATGCCTCCATTCATCTACCCACAGGGCCTCAGATTCAACACAGAGGCCTACATCAAGTGCTGTCACATGACCCATGTTGCTCATCTCGACCAAAGGGAGATAATTACCTTTTGTAGTGTTATACATTAATAGCAGTTTCAAGAGAAAAAAATGTCCTTTTAATATAGTTTTTGTGAGTATGGTTGTTAAACTTTGACCAATTTTCTGCAAAATTTTGTTCTACCTACAATTATATAGCATTTATATTATAAGTAAGATTATTTTTTAATGTATACAGAAAGGCTTGTGACAAGATAGAAAGTCCCTCTTTAGTTGTGTTTTATAAGCAGGAAGAAGTAAACATGTATTTAAACATAGTTATTGGGCAAGTTAAAAAGTTAACCAAGTTGGGAATGAAAGAAATTTAGAATTGAAAGCAATAGAAATTGTGTGTGGTGGGGGAACAACATAAAGAACCATCTTTTGAGACTCAAATCACTCACTCACTGTGGGTTAGGGAGATCTATCAAAACATTGAGCAGTGTTGCATCTCTAGCCAAAACAATCTTGCACACCCTGAAGCCATATTTGCCTGTTCTGTCGCAATGTTTAATCAAGTTAGCATTGTGCTTAACAGAATAAACACCAGATTGCAATCATTCTGCAACTCTATCCATTCAACAAATGGACACTCTCTGCATCTGTATTGACCTATCATAATACTGGACCATGATTTCCTCAAACAGCATTCTAGTATTAATCTCCCTTTTGGGGGCTCTAAATGAGTGTTGAACATTTGTGTTTTGGCCACTATAATTGTACAATACCTGTCTCTTTTCAAAAACTTAACCAAAAACTGTATACCAGTGGCCACCAAATCTCAAAAATATTCTCTTGAAGACAAAATATTTATTCAAGCATAAATAATATTAAGAGAAGGAATAATTGATGAAAGCAGATAACCATGGAGGGCACAAATATTAATAACGTCCTCTGATAATAATAAAAAAAAGATGGTCATAGACCACTCCCAAACTTTAAATAGGTACATCAAGAGCATCCAAGAAGAATCCTTCTGGCAGTGCATGACAGAGAAGGATAGAAATGTGCATTATACTCAAGGAGGATTAAATTGAAGGGGAAATCATGTAATTTGTTGTTTGGAATTGAAATAAATTGTTTGTAATATCAGTCCCGTTACTTTTCAGACAGACTTCAAGTAATACACTCCAACACTGGTGATTCCCAACTTGTAAAATAACAACAGTAAAAACATGTAAAATATTAACATTGGTAAATACAATGTGTAAATATTTAAAATTTTAACTAGTTAAACTTATTTTCATAAGCCAATGGAAAATGAAAAGCATGACATAAAACTCCAAATGCATGTAGAAATAGTAAAAGATACATTAGAGAAAGTGCTGAAGGTAATGAAGGATTGAAACATAATATTATACAAGATTGTTAGACTGTTATGTGATGTCTGCTCTCCTACTTGACAGTAAATGCTAGAAAATTTCATCGGAAATAATGAAAAAAGACTTAGTGAGCGTAATGTGGCTTTACAGATGAATGTTATTACACATTCGTCCTTTTTAGGACTGTTTTAAAAATGGTTGGTCTGACAATATTGGATAATTTTGAACATTTTAAGCGCAACTAGTTTTCATACATCAAATCAATTAGAATAGTTTCAACTATAATATGAAGGAATTTATTAATAACACTTTCTTTGTTTATATGCAGACTATTGTCCTCATCTTTGTTGTTGTTATCACAATGTTTCGGCCTTTGTACTCTCCATCCATCATCAAGTGCAAAGTCTGAATTTCTGGGATGAGGAGTTATCATTATTTACCATTATTTAAATGCAGGCCTCAGCTTTGTTCTTACCATCAAAATTTTCAGATGTTGTAGCCTCTGGCTTTCTTTAGGTGTACATCAATCCACACAACCTACAAGGAATTTTGAACTAAACACTTTATTTAACATACAAGGGTAGATTGTTCTCATTCCATTACCCATGTCTATGGATACCTCATTTAGTTCTTATTTAATGCTGATCAGTTATTGCTTGCCTATTCCCCCTGAGTCCAAATACACGCTGCCTGACTCAGGAATTGAACTCAGAATTACTATGTCACATAAATCATGAACTAAGGTTTTAATCCAATTGGCTATTCTCCTGCAGGACAATCCTGAGTGTAGAACTACATGTGGCAGGCAGAATTAGAACAATCTACCTCTGTATATTAGATAAAGGGTTCAGTTTAAAATTTCCTGTAAGTTACACAGATCACAGATCACCATACACCTGATGAAGGCTGAAAACACAACAACCAAAACAAAGATGAGGACAATAGTCCACATGTAAATAATGATAACACCTCATTCCAGGAATTCAGACATGTACCTGATGAAGGCAGGAGAGCACAATGGCTGAAACATTTTGATAACAACACAAAGATGAGAACAATAGTCCACATGTAAATAATGATAACACCTCATTCCAGGAATTCAGACATGTACCTGATGAATATTGGAGAGCACAATGGCTGAAACATTTTGATAACAACACAAAGATGAGAACTGATGAAGGCAGGAGAGCACAATAGATGAAATGCTCTGGTAACAACAACAAAGATGAGAACAATAGTCCACATGTACACATTGTAATAGGTAAATTGTCGCCATTTTTAATTTTGTGCATGCGTGTTGCTTGTTTTTGATTTTGTCAACTGCACAGTATAGTAGAACGAGTTGGGCACTGTGAGAGAAAGAGCACCATGACACAATTCACTCTGCCAGAAATTTGGAAACAGCATACTGTACTGCTTGGCATTTGCATCAGAGGCTCCAATATCAATATTTTAGAGTGTTTGGCTGTCAATCTAAGACAGTGTAAAGGATTTGGAAAGACCCTGAATGAGCAAAAACGAAAGGAAAACTGATAAGTTTTCCTTTTTGCCTCTATTCATATTGTTCTTTTACAGATATATTGTAATATATACATTAGTTTTAACATTCACATTTTATGTATATTAATTTCATGAAAATTAAGAAAATACCATCCTGTGCGTTAATGTCAAAAGTACTCGGAATAAATGAATATGTATCAACACAGTAATTTTCTCACTTCCTTTAATAAGGATACTAAGATGCTTGTCTGTGAATATGAGAGGATCCTATTGAAAATAAGTAGACAAAACTTGTTTAAACTATTCAATGAGACATGTCTTAATGAAAACATGCTACCAAAATATATACAATGTGTATATATATATATATATATATATATATATATATATATATATATATATATATATATATATATATATATATAAAGGGATGAGGTTATAGTGGTTCCAACAAGAGAAAAGTGTGTATATTAAAAAGGAGAGAAAAACTGCAAACATTTTTGGTTGTAATGTGGATTTTTTAAAAAATATTATGCTTTATTTTCCATAATTTTTTTACACAGGTTTCTGGTCTCACGACCTTCAACAGGCAAAGCGTGAAGATTTCCACATATTATTAAAAATAATTAATTTTTTTTTATGTTTTTCGATGTTAAATATTCTCGATATGTGATTGTCTTTTTTGTGTGTTAGTGACCCAAATGTCTTTCTTGAACTGGCAGTGAAAAGTTCTGTGTGAAGGGTTATAAAACAGTTAACATTGATCTGAGAAATAGTGAAGGAGTTATTGACATTCTTATCTTTTAATAACCCCTGTGTGTTCTTTATATCGCTTTCCATTTTCTTGTGTTTTTGTCAGCATGCATGTATATATGTATATTCCCTCTCCATACATACACACGCATTTATTTATTTCTTCTTTGTCAATCACTTTCTTTATGATGATGTTGTTGATGATTAAATTCACTGCCAACATACAGGTTCTGGACTAGAAGCTTCCATTTTCACCAAAACCTGTTCCTGTCATCCATTCCCTATCGCCATTTGGCTTTGCAAGAGTTAGTTGGGGGTGAAAGAAAATCAGAGTAGAAGAAAGTGCCAATGGCGTGAATTTGTTTAAGGTGGACCTCAACTTGCCTAGAAGTGACCCACCTTCTTGATTTCATGTCCTTCCTCTGCTGCACATATGGAATGAGACATGCAGAATCCACTTATGAAACTGCAACGGACTGCCACTGACTCGATTATAATTTCGAATGACACCTTCTGTAGCATATATATGGCAAAATGAAAAAAAATTGTTACATGTTTTGTTCTTCAAAAGGACTTCTTCATACAAATGTCTTTATGAATGAAAGCTTCTATACATAGAAGTACAAAGAATGCAAAATATAATTCTATCTCATGAAACACTTAAGATACAAGGACACTTAAATTTAAACTTAAATTTTTTTTGTGTTCAATATATCTAGATACATAACCTATCCAATGTTAAGTGTTGTCTCTATATCTTCAGAATTTCTCAATGTAGAATTTTAACCAGAATTTTCTTTACTCTTCTTACATAGTGACATGTCCCAGAAAGGGATATATTTGATTGAAGTAGCTAAGTGGCTTTGGCTACTGTTATGGGAACTTACCTATAACGATAATGGACTCTTCCTGACACTATAAATACTACACCTCTCAAGAGGTATAATGAATGAATGGTGTAACGAGTCCAGACAATATTAGTTCACCCTAAACCAGACGGACAGTCATTACTAACACCTTCAACTTCTTGTACTATATTTCTGTTGTAATATATCTTTGTTATTCTACTCTTGTGTTCGTGTTTTACTTCCTTGGTTCTAACCTTGGACCATAACTGTAGTGCAAGGATATTGGACCATAACAGTGGCGACAAGGAACTGAAGAAACAAATTCTATGCAGAGGACAAACCTTTTTGCTATCCGTCGCCCATAATAGTGGCAACAAAAAACTGAAGAAACAAACTCTACGTGGAGAACCTAAAAAAAATATATATTTGATCGAAGTAGCTAAGTGGCTTTGGCTACTATAACCAAGTAGTACATGGTAGCAGTAATTGACTGGTACTCGTCGTAGTCACAGGTAATAAGTGTAGACCAATAGAATAGCCGATGGTGTAGTCCAATAGGCATTGTCATAGACTTAAACTCTTTCGTACCTACATGTCCATCTGTATTTATGACGGACACCAGCCAATCATATTCCAGTGAGGGGGAACTCAGGTGTATGCATATTTCATTATATCACATACGATGAAGGAAAATGCAACAAATGCCATATAAAATTCCGTTGGTAAAAAAAAAAGTCATTATCAGTCTGTGGAAATCTTTTCAAAGAATAACAAGATTTTCTATTTTGTCATTCAATTACATCTTCACTGTATAAAATCTCCACACATATAAATTTGTCTTTTCAGTTACAAAAGAATATATTCTCACAGACATACAAGGATAAGTAAAAAATTATCTGCGTTTTTTCCTATTTTGCATAATTTTCCTGTCAAATTTGTTGTATTTAACCTGTTGTTCTGAAAATTGAGTTTTATATTCCTTTTTTTGTGCTTAATAACATATAAAAGATCTGGAATCATTTTTATCCATTTCTCAGAATCTTATATTCTGAGAAATGAATAAAAATAATCAAAATTGATGGGTGCACAGTATTTATATATTGTTTCAAAAATGATGAAGCCCATTTTTTTTTTTCTTTAAAAGGAACCTTTTTTGTCCAAAACCTCTTCAGAAAAATTTGTTGAAAAAAAACCCCAAAAACACAAAAAAAAAATAATCTGTAAGTATATGGTTATTGAAATTTGCTCCTGTTGCACTAAGTGTTCCTTCAAGTCACTCCCTGGTCTTAACAAAGGCTGGCTTTTTATGGTGTCTAGCGAGGTCACTACACAGATTTTCAGTCATGTGAAACTTCACTCAGTTTACACATATTGAGTCTCTCGTGCACAGCACAGACGATCTTACGTTGTTTATGCCAGGGGGACAGGCTGTGTCCACTACACCCCTCTGATCTGATCTCAACTAAGTAGCATCTGGGTGAGGTGATGTTTTACATCTGCAGCTGCTTCAGTAGACTGGTTGTTTTTGGCCTTTAGGGGCCAGAAAGAAAGACACGGAAAGAAGAAGGTAGGTTGAACAAGTGTATTGAAATAACAGAACATATATACAAAATAAGAGTGTCATTAGTCAGCAGATAGAAGTGTCTGTCTGAACTGTCAGGTTACATTGCGTCCCGACTGCCTGTTTAGGAAGTCTCGCAGGTTAGTATTTATGAAGGAGGAAGAGTTCATTCTAATATAGATAGGTCACCATAAAAGTTACAAGATATGTACCTCCCATCGTCACTCAACGTGGTGGTTTCATCTTCGACAGAATTGCTCATGAGTTGAGGAAAAGGGTGGATGTCTCTTACATGGTTCGACATTCTAGCCATATAAAACACTTGGGGACTCACAAATCAAGTCACTGTCCCAATCTTCCATTTACACGTACGTTTGTTAGGTAGACTCCTTACTAGTACAATGTCCCCTTTCTTGTACATACCCTGCTCAGACTAAGGCTTCAGTGGAGGGATCTTGTCGATACCTTTCACTTGGACTTCATACTGGTACAAAGCATTAGCCGAAGCAGACACACTGCAGACACCATACTTTAGTGCAACATTGTATCAGTAATCCACTTCATGGACAGAACATTTCAAAGATCCATAAAGTGGATTGCTTCCAGAAGACAGGAATCCACTTTATGGATCTGTGCGATCATTCAACAATGCCGTATGAAGATGGTGCATCTGCATATCAGAAACTCAAGTAGACACTTCATGTCTCAGTAAACATTCTAAAGCTCCTGCTGTTAAACACCTTATCATTATCTGTCAAAATTTCTTTAGGTGGGCCCCTCTCAAAAAAAGATAGACTTGAGACACTGGATCACAGTAGCTGAATCTTCTTATAGAGGTTGCCAAATGGCAAACAGGGTAGGCTCACAGTCTATCAGGGTCAGCTAGTGAGCACCCCTGTAATTGGTGATATCCATCCATATTCTATGCCATATATCTGCTGTCTCTAGTTTCCCTTTTTATCATCGGATCAATGATGGATTGATTGACAGACATTTCAGGCAGGATTTAACAGCAGATCTCACACTTTTTTCATCATGGATGGAGCAATTTTCCTGACAAAGCACATCATTTGTTTTACAGTGGAGTGTCTGCTGTGTGAATGTATTTGTCTTATCTGACTTGGTTCCATACCACTGCCACTTGTAGCACATATCTGTAACACAAATTCTGCCTCATGCTTCATTGGTTTCAGCCACTTCTGCAGGTCTCTGGTGCTTCTGTTCACTTTGTTCTGATTTGATTTGACAAGCATAACATCCGCCATTAATGCATACTCCTTAACCAACTCCAAGAAAGTTTGCAGCCGCCACTTGGTCAGCTTCTCACTTGTAGCCTTAGTGCCCACTCTGGCTTTGCCTGTCAGTGTGTTCATGAGCCATTGACACACACAGTGAATCAGTTTTTAAATGTACAGTCTTACCTTTTCCAGGTGTATAGCCAGGTTTATCCACTTTATAATAACATCTAGCTAGAGGTTGATGTGTTGTGTGTCCAACGCTGGCTACAACCAACATGCATCTTTGATAATGGACCCGCATGATTCAAGCAAGACTCCAGTGACCAAAGAACTTGCATCAACCCACACATCAAGTTCTTTGCTATCAACACACCACTCGCCTCTATACAGGTCACTTTACCTTACCCAGGTAATATTCTCTGTTAGCATTCTTTTTAGCAGGGCATCATTGGTTCGATCGTCCCAACATTTCGTCACTGCACTTGCTCTTCACTTGATGACACCAGCCACTACTCACAGAGAGGCACAGACTGGGATGTGACCAACAAGCTTACCACAAAAAGAGAATACCTTCCTCCTGGTGACCACCTCTGGGACTTCAGGAAGCACATTCCCATGCTTCCAAAGCAGAACTTTGTCTTCCCCCCAGATAGTTAAGCCAAGTCGCTCTGGAATTTTGCTTGTCAGTCTAAAGAAAAACAGGTATTCAGTGACACTAGTTGTAGATGTGATATCCTCATTTACATACAGGTCATTAATGCATGTTGAGGTTGCTTTTTTTTTTCACCCTGAGCTATAATGGCATTGACAATGGATCTCATTATTAGTGGTGGGGGGGTAATATTCGGCTGGTCAGGCAGTACATTCTGCCTTGAAAGATAAGTTTGGTATGGCCAAAGTTGTTCATTGATGCACACCTGCAGACAAGCTCATCTGCGATTTAGCAGTGCAACATTTGAACCCTTGAATTTCCATTCTCTTAGTTTGCTGGTGCAAACATCAGTATCTGCAGTGTAAGCATCAACATGGAGGTTGAGTTCCCTGTAGTGCATTACTTTCAACTTGTTTGGCTGCATGACAGCCATCAACTGAAGTAGAATTCTTGGGGATTCAAGATTTTGCTTGTCATATGAAATAAGCCAACCCTTCTCAATCCATTCTTGCCACTCCCTTTCATACCATTCTCTGATTTTTGTTGGCACAGAATACTGTATGATGCAGTTTTGCAACTTGTCTGATGTTTTGCTTTCTGCCCATTTCCAGGACACAGTCCATTTAGTCTGTTGCTGATTAAATTCAGGTTCTTCAATTGAGAGTACTGCCACTGCCGTGCACACAGAAACTAGCTCTTGGGTGAATCAAACCTCACCTAACTTAGAAATAGATATTCTACCAAGAGCCTTGATCACGTCTATTCCAATTAGGAGATCAAATCCAAGGAATTCTTCTAGCACTACCAGGGCATCCATCACAACAGACCTTCCATTTCCCACATGAAGGCTGATGGCCCTAACTCCACACATCTGTGTCCTGCCACCAATGGTTACGATGTCAAAGCTTAATTTCTTCCATGCTCAGTACACTTTGCTCACTATGGTGCAGGAGCACCCGGAGTACACTAGTGAAATGCATTTCCTTCCACACACATTAATTTCTATCATTAGCAGCACTGAGTTTACATCTTGACTGGGGAGGAAACCAGCACTAAGTTGCCATGCCCTGGCCATTTTCCCTGGGATATGTGGCCTATTTTATCACAGTTATAGCAACGAATAATAGGCTTCCCACCTCCACTGAGCAGACTTTTACAATCTTTGGCAAAGTGATTAAGACAATTGTATCAACAACAAATCATGTCATTAGAACCCCTTGGAGGAGGTTGCATAGTCCTTTGGTATATCTCTCATGCTGCTGCTACTGCCAAGTCTTTGTCTAGGTTCTTGTCTTTCATTATCGCTCAAAGGCAAGCAAGCATCTGTTTGATGGTCAATACCCCCATCTGAGAAGAAGCGCAAAGGAGCTGTTTCACAGGATTTGGCAACCCTTTGACAAAAGTGCATACCAAGCCACAGTCACTGATACCCCTGAACAATACAGCCAATTTGTGTTGTTCTGCCAAGTACACATCAACGGATTCCCCTGGTTGAAGGCGATGCTCAGGGAATTGTTCATACATGACAAACCTGTCAGTCACATACACAGTATAAAGGGCCATTTTATATGTTTGCTTTTTCCTTTCCTCTTTACGTAATTGCTGATCAACAGCAAACACCTCAAGTCTCAGAAGAATCACATGTTCTGGCCATTTCACTTCACTCATCAGGCAAATGAGTTTTGCCTTTTCTATACATTCAACCACATTTGACCCAGACACTGAGACGTTAAACATTGATATAAGATGGATATCAAACTTTCCCTCCAACATTGCTGAAATAGCTTGTAATTATATATGGCTGATTTATTGAAATTTGCTCGTCACACTGGCAAAGTCCCTTCAAGTTATTTCTCGGTATTAACAAAGATGTTTTTTTATGGCATCTAGCAAGGTTGCTACACAGATTTTTGGTCACATAAGATATCCCCAAATAGACACAGATTGAGCCTCCCATGCACAGCACAGGTGATTTTATGTCACCTATGCCGTGTACAAGCTGTGTATACTACATAATCATAAATGACAAAAGTGAAAAAGTGCATGGTGTGTAAATATATATGTGTCTGTATGTGTGTGTGTGTAAAATTTCAAATATAAGTAAAGATATATCTGTAAAAGGATATGAATAAAGACAATAGGAAAAGCCTGACAATATGTTTCGTCCTTCATCAAAGCAAATATAAGGATTTTATTTTGCAACAAGTATTTATGAAGAAAAGTAAAAATGTTAGTTTTTCTGAATTTTTAAATATAAAAACTCAAAAATATACATCAGGTTAACTGAAAAGTTTAGGTAAATTATGGAAGATGTTAAGTGATGTAATTTAATGTCTCATAAGCATGTGAGTAAATGTTTTTGTATTTCTTTTTTTTATAATATAATTATTATTTATAATATTTCAGTTTGGGATTAATTTATGTGTCATATATTTTATATAAAAAACTATTAAAAATTAATTTATATATGATAAATAATAGAAGGTTATGGATTTAACTATATTCTTTTTATTTTTTAACATTTCTATAGTCACGTGTGTTGGATTGGGAGAGGAGTATTTCTTTCAGGAAAGATATCTGGGAGCTGGTTTATATTTTGGTAAGATTCACTAGTAGCACTCTCAAGAATTTTCCATTTAAGTAAATTACTTTCTCTTTTAATAAGTGTGGCATTATTTAGATTGAAGTCATGGTTGAATTTATTTCTATGTATGACTAATTTTTCAGTCAGCCTGCTGTATATTTATGAATGTTCTTAAATTTTAAAATTTTGAAAAACTAACAACATTTTTACTTTTGTTTATAAAATCCTAACATTTACCTTGATAAAGCTAATCATAAGATGAAATGCATTGGCTAACATAAGTTTTCCTTTTGTTTTTATTCACACACGCACATACACACAAATACATATTTAGTAGATCATTATTCAAACATATATTGTTAAATATAACAGACATCGAATATCTATTATGTTTTATCATGAGCCTTTCCAAATGTTGTATAATGGTTTTAGTTTCAAGAGAAAATAAAGTCAAAAACTTTCCAATATTTGGATATTTCTTTATTGGTCATCGATCTAAGCTTTTGGCTCACATGAACCATCATCAGAGTGGTCATATGGACAATACAACAGAAATGTTCACGGTCAAAGATGACATACTGTTTTGTTTACATAGAAGTTTGCTGTTCAATGATAACGGTTGTGGAATATCAGGCATAGGTTGTAAATTTGTAATGCAGTTCTGTGACATCGTACATGACCACGTGAAAGAAAGAAATGTTATCAACAGCACTAATATGTTTAGATGCATTGTCATATGTTGTGACTGGTTTGAAATGTAATTTTGTTGAGTAAGGGTTGCTTTATTTTAATGTAGATTGCCTCCAATATCTAAAGGTTCTTTTTACTGTGTGTATGTGTGAGTATTATCGTGTTAACTAATATCTGTCTAATATCTTTTATTGGTGTGAGGAACCGGCCCCCAAAGTTTATAAAAGTATTTTTAATACAGATAAAATTTGTCACTTAGTTGATTGATGTTATATTCAACACCTTGATTCCAGATGAACATTTTTGTAATCATTTGCTCCGCTTGTCATGTTTCAGCAAGGAAACATGTACCTAGTTCAAGTGACCACTAGAAACATTTTTTATTTAAAGTATATACAAATGCATTGGTTGTCTTAGCCAGTCAACATCATCTTTAGAAATAGTGTCTTGACTGTTTGTCAACCAATCAGCATTGTTTTTACAAAATGATATTATACACCACACATGACATAAGTAACCAGCATTAATAAAGATCTACTTATTGAGAATTTTCATTTTACTCTAAAAATTCAAGAGAAATAATAACAGAAGTATTTCAAAATACTCCAGGAGCAAGAAATATTACTACTTAATCCAAGAGTGAAATGAGTAAATATTAAATTTGAAAAAATTTCCTCTTTGAATTGTGTGACCATGTTATTGTACACTTAACTAATGAAAGAAATGAAACTTGTATTTCATTCAAATCAAGCTAGCTCATCATCTTTGTATAATGTGATGGATAATTGATAATCCTCACTAGAAGTGGCAAAATATACCAAAGGTTGGCAGGATTGTATTAGGATCAGAAATCATTCTGGTAGAGCAGCCAACAGAAAGCCACCAGTCAACATTCAGCTGAGAAAGTAGTGACTAATTGGGAATATTGATGGACAATTATCTTTTCGAAGAGGTCTTCATTTTTCTGTAATGATATCAATGTTAGTTTGTTAAATAGAAGAAATCTGAGCTGTCACAAAAATGGTTTCAGACATTTATTTGCTCTGGTGATTATCAGCTAAGTGAAGTGGACTTCACAAGTGCTATGGCAAGCAGCCCTGACAAAGAGAGTCATTGAGGACAAATTACTTTTTTAGACAAAGATGACAAGACAGTGGTCACTACCAGCAGAAAAGGACAGAGAGACCAAGAGGACAAGAAGATTGCCTCCCAGCAATGCAAGAAGGAAGATGCCCGTTAGATTGTTCATCTCCCTTATCTATAGAACTAGGTTACAACCAGAGAATAGAATTTGCTTACTGCTATAAAAGTTTCACAGTTTTAATTCATGGGTGATGATCTGGCCAAAGGGTTATTTTCAAGCCACAAGTGTTTGACATGAAGATGCTACAGCCTGAACCTGGTGTCTGCTCTGAAATACAATGCTACATTTCTGACACTGATTGTGAATTGATCTAGTTTGCCAAATCAAGAATTTTACCAACCACCTGCAACAAAGAAAAATGGATTTGCAGTAATGATGTGGGGGGGAGCAATATGGTTATTCCCAAATTGATCGTGAACCATCACTTTAGACAAATACCTATCCACTTTGCAACAATTCATAATCTTTTCTGATGATTATTTAAATATAATGGCAATCTGATGCTCCCCTATGCCATACAAACAAAAACATTTAAGATTGGCTAGTCCAAAATAGATATCAAGCAAGTCTTGTAGCCTAATCTGTCATCTCATGCAAGTTACACTAAATATATTAAGAAAATCAATTATAAAATAAGGAAAATATGGTCAAAACATTTTTTTCCATGAAATATTTCCTATGTGTGTTGAATATGGTCTGATCAGATGAGAGAAAATAATAAATTTTATTCCAGAAAAACATGAAACTTTGAAACTACTTCAATGAAAGTATAACCTTGGTTGGTATTTATTCTTCAGTGTAAAATAATCAGCTAGAGTACAAGGTCATTAGCTATTGCAAAAGATAACACTTCTATTTCTTAGTCAAGCTACACACATCAGGCATACCTGTGGGGAGGTATTGTTTGGAAGATGGATTCTCAATGTTATTTTTGGCCTATGTGTACAATACATTATTTAGCAATAACTGTATCTATGTATATACACATTAAACAGATATTGCAGTGCAATGTAATTCATCATACAATTAATACTTAAATGGAAGTAATCAAATTCTTATACCAGGTTCTTTTTCAATGTAAATTTAATTATGACTTGTTTTGTCTTAACTCAGCTGAGATTTTGTTTTTTTAATTGAACATCGAATTAATAACCAATTAATTAGGCATCTTGCTTGTTAAACAATACTGTTTGTTAAATTTAAATGTAAAAGGTGACTTAAAAAAAATTAACCAACACTTTTTTAAAGCAAGAAGCGGGGGGGGGTAAACAATCTTTATAATTTAAAAAAAAATACAAAATAAAAAAAAAATCAATATCTTCGATTATATAAGAAAAAAAAACGAAAGGAAAAAAAAAAAAAGTTATTTTTAGTCAACCAGCCACGTAATCGCTGAAATTACACAGCAAAAAAAGACAACTACCAAGAACAAAGACTTATATTTCAATTTTCATTTAACATTTGCGAGTTTTATACGACTTGGCAAAAAGCACGTGTTTGTTCCGGACGAAAACAACTTAAAAAAAAAATCAAAACAAAATAAGAAAAAAATCAACAATAAAATTCGCCCCGAAAAAGTCAAAGACGAAAAAGTAGGAAAAAAGCCGAGTCACGAGATGCGGATAGAGTTTGGCTCGTCCAATTTCGACGAACAAAGGAAGAAGCCATCGCCGACATGTTTGTGCTTTACTGCTACTAGAGAAGCAAGGAACAATAAACACTTCTCACGATAGTACGCTCAAAAAGAAAAGGAATACACAGAGCATTTCAATGTTTCGTGCCACATCATTAGTCTCAAATAAGACTCATGCAATGGATTTAATCAAAGACATGCGATTCGATCGAAAAATCGAGAAATAATCATTTTGATTTTTGAGAAGCTTCCACCGGCTGTATCCCGGTCCCTTGAAACTATTGTAGACTGCCCGATACTCTACTGCAGCGAGAAGTCCGCAAGGGAGACAACTTCATGACGCTCTCGTAGAAAAAAAGGTGTTAAAGTGATCGGCTTTTGCCGAGTCATTTGCATAACTGTCAATCATCTCAAAGTGCAGCCAATCAGCGCTGCCGACGCGCTTAGCAAGCTCCACCTCTGGCTCCAGTAGAAATGGTAGATGACATGTGCAGGAAATCGAAATAAATCTACAAAATTCAAAATGATACGAAAATCGGTTGAAATTACCATCGAGAGGTAGAGCAATGCTTCGATTCTCGGAATCAATATTGATTATTTATCTTGGTGGAGGGGCAGGACGATCGGAAGCCCTAAACGAACCCCTCCCCTAAACCAACGAGGAGAACTAACATCTTCTTGTCTAAAGTGTTATTATAGGTTAACTGTGACCTCTTCTCTTCTTTGTATACCGACATTAGAGGTAGAAAGAAGCAAGATCGGTTCAGATCGACGTCAGAGGCTTTTCTCGGCAGAAAATCTGGAATTTTTGTCTTTACTTGGAAACCTGCTGGCCAGGAATTTTGAAGGAAAAAAAGAAGGAAGGGCCGAAGAGTGGGTCGGCCTTTTTTTTTTATTTTTTTTTTTTAAGACCCAGTCTTTGAGGACCGCAAAAGAAAGTTGACTTCGTTTTTCCCTCCAAAAATACATCTTCCTTTTATTTATTTATTTATTCCTTGTTTTTCTTTCCTTACCTTGTCTTACCTTTTTTTCCTTATGTAAAACCAAACAAAACAAAAATTAAAAAAAAAAAAAAAAAAAGAAATTCTTGAGGAGACAAAATAACCCTGAATCAAAAATGCCGCTTTTGAGGAGACAACCTTTTCAGAAACAAAAACCTCCGCCTGACTTGGATCCGGACGAAGAAGTTTTCCATTGTAAATTAACAAATGAAATATTTCGAGACTATGAGTAAGTTTTGTCTTCCTTTCAATTTCTTGTGTTTTACTTCATTTTTCTTTTTATGAAAGAAATCCCTCCTTTTTATTTTTAACTTTTTTTTTTTTTTCTATTCATTTTTCCCCTTGAATCCAACTTTTTCCCTTTTTTTTTTTTTTTTTTTTTTTTTTTTTTTCATTAATAAAAATTACAAACGTAAACTAAAAAAAAAAAATGCTTATTTTTACAATAAGTCAGTTTTTCTTCCGTAACTTTTCTGTGTTTGAAACGGTTCTTTAATTTAATTTTTTTTTTTTTTTTTATTTTTTTTAAATACAATTTTATTAGTACAATTTACTAAACTATTCACTTTTTATTCATTCAGTGTTTAAAAACGAAGGTTAAAAGATAAATTTCTCAGAATTTAAATCCCGAACTCTTCTTTTACATTTCCGCTTTTAACTCCTATTTAAATTTTTACTTAAAGCATTTTTTTCCTCATACTTTCTTGATTGTTTTCATCTTTGTCAATTTTCGTATATATATATATATATATATATATATATATATAAGACACAAACATAATCTTGTTCACTACTATGGTTCAATATTGCATGACCCATGTCGATGTTAACTTCTCCCCCCCCCCAAATCAATCATCCCATTTACAGATCATGTCTCCTTTTTTACTCTCTCCCTTTTTAAATCTTTTAAAATACATAAGAAATAATAATTCAGAAACTAAAATCGTTTATTTACTGAATCGCATTTTTTTTTTACCCTGTTTCATATCTAACTCACTTTTATTTGTTCGGTGGTATTTAATAAGGCACTAAAAAAGTTTCCGATGGTTCGCTATATGAGACTTGCTAAGATTAGTTCTCTGTATATCTGTTAGCTATTTGACCCTCGCAGATATCTATGTGCCATCACAGTCTGATATTCAATTAAATGATAATTCTAAAGATTATCCAATTTTCTTTTTCTTTTTTAGGTTGATTTGAATGAGTTTATTATTTATTTATTTTTTTTTTCATGACTGGTTCGTAACCGTTTCATACGAGAAAAAAAATTATACCCCCCCTACACATCATTTTTTTTTTTTATTATTTTTTTTTTTTTTTTTTTTTATTTAAAAAAAAATTAGGAAATATTTTCATAAAAAAATACCCCCCTCAAAAAGGCCAAGATTTTTGCTATTTTTATTGTCGGTTCAATGGCGGCCGTTCACAGCCGCTTCTGTGCCACACTGAAAAATCTTCACCGATAAATAATAACACTTAAAATTATTTTTTAATAATATTTTTAAGTATTTTTTCCGGCAAATAAAATACGAAACATCTTTTCAGAAATCATGGTAAGATCTACTCATTAATAATGAAAACAGGAATTTTAGTTTCGAGTCTTAATTTACATTATTAAGCCTTTTTTTTTAAATTGGAACTTTTAAAATAATCCCATGAATATCGAAACCCAACCTCTTGTTTTTTAAAAATTAATAAAAAAAAACAAAAAAAATAAAAAATAATCCCCACAATCACCATTTTCACTCTAAAAACAAAGGGGGGTAAAAATCTGGCTTGTATAGCGATCATCCCTTGTTAGTTTGTATTTAATTTAAATATCTTTAATTATTGGATGAAATAATCGATCAATAAGTCTTTTAAAAAAAAATGAACGTATTTAAATGGGAGAATATTTCTTTTTTGAACAATATTGGGTGATTGAATGGCAGATTCGGAATTTCTGGGTAGGGGCATGACCCTGCCACGAAAAAAAAATTGCTCTTGAAGAATTTTTAAAATAACATTTCCATTGTTTTTTGTTTTGTTTTTAGTTTTTTTTTTTTTTTTTTCTCTCACCTCAGGGATCGAACCCTGAACTTTGCTATTTACTACTTTTTTTACGCTATTTGATTTTGAAAAGTTCTAGGTTTGCTCCTTTAAGGAATCGGGGCTTTTCTGATTACTAACTGTTATTTATTTACCAAAATCTTGCTGTTTTTTTTTTTTTTTTTTTTTTTTTTCTTTCTTTCTTACTTTCAAAATTCTTTTTCGATAGGGGACACATTTAGGTAAAAATGATATTTTTCAATCTTATTCTTAAGAGTAAATGTAATTTATATTAAATGGCAAATATTTTTTATTGTGTAATAATTCCTGGTTTCTATGAGAAAGTGGAAAATAATTTTGGTCTGACTCAACCTTCATCAAGGAATGACTAAGTTCTGCTTTGAAACCATAAAAAACTGACAAGTCTTTTTTTTTTTTTTTTTTTTCCCAACTTATTTGAAAATTTTGACTAGTTTTTACTTTTTCGGGTTTAATTTTGATATTAATTAGTATTACACTTACCGGTATCCTTTAATAAAAAAAGACATTGATCCTCCCACATTTAATTATCAATTTAAAATTTAACTTAGAATGTTAACAGAATTAGTTTATAATTTGGGCTTCACTGGAAGGTCTAAATTTTTGACTCCTTAAATTTTAAAGGATGGTCATCTTACTCATAATGAAGCACTTTTTAAAATACAGGATCTTTTGAACAAGAAAATTTATATCAGTATATATTTCATTAAAAATATCCACTTTTATTTAAAAACTAATAACTTTGTTTATCCTTAGTTTGTTTCACTTCTCGCCCCCATTGACCAACCAGTCCTATACCTGTACAAGGGATTTGAGAAAAAAAAAACTGAATTGGGATGGTTTTACTAACTTCTAGTTTAAATGTCCCCTTTTTGTGGGGGTAGGTGGCCTTATTTTCACTTTGCACGTGTTAAACTCAAGGATTATTATTATTATTTAAAAACAAATCTCTTCATTGTCTTTATGTTCGTTTATTTTATATAGAATTGGATCCCAAAACATTGTTTCCTGTCGGAATTAGTCGTCTTTTAAATTACCGCAAAAAACTAAACGTGATGTAATTGTAGAAATAATCCGTTATAGAAAAAAACAGTGTTTTGGTTGGAGGGGGGGTATTTAATTTTAATACTCACTACTTTTTTTCTTCTAGTATTTTAAAATATAGATTTTGGTTTATTGACAGAAAATAAGGTGTAGCTTTTAGAAATTTAGATTTATTTTATGTAAACTTAGAGAGACTGACGGTAATATAGGAATGGAGTCGAGTCCTTTCTGTCTTGAATCAAGCATGGGGAAAGGAAATGTTTGATCACGTGACCACCTTATCGACTGGTTTCGGGGGTGGGGATCCCCCCCCCTCTCCAGTAATGCAAAATTTATCCCACTTAAAGTTTTCCCGTGCTTTCTTCACAAAAAGAAAGACTTGAGTTATTTCTAAAAAATAAAAATGCTTGTCTAAGAAGACTTAGCCTCGCAATATGTTGCACATTAGTGTGTGTGTGGGGGCATGCTTAAAACAATAAAACTCCTCACCCACACTCCCTTGAAATTATTGAAGTTTGATCTGTAAGAATATTTTAAACTGTGGTATTCCGAAGATCGAGAGATTTTAAAGTAAATTAAAAAATTTCTTGGGAGTTTTAGACTTTTTAAAAACCGTCACATCTGCACATGGCCGACAAATAAAGAAAAATCGACTGGATATGTTTCCTTCTCTTTGGTATTTTGTAATAATTTATTAACCAAAATTTGTAACCATGTCACTTTCTTTTTAGTTTTTTTAAGCTTAGAATTATTTTTAAAGTATTTTTTTATTTATTTATTTATTTTTTATTTGTTGCTGGCTTTTAAAAAGAACTAATGAATATTAAAAATATAGCTGTTTTTCTTTTCTGTATCTCGTAACTAATCAATGAATGAATTTTTGTTTTTTTCCTGATTTTGCTTTCTTTCTCGATTCAAGAAGGAACAAGTTTTTCTCTTTTGTTCGAGGAAGCATGTTTGACCCAATTTTTATTACCTTTTCTTAATTCTATGGAAGCCCACATTTGATTGAGATATTAAGTTTTAACGTTTTTCTTTTTCTCTCTATCTCGTAAAATGAAAGAAGGCATGTCCCGTAACGTTGTTTTTTTTTTTTTTTTTTTTTTTTTTTTTTTTTTTTTTTTTTCCCCAAACTTATAAAAATTGTTTTAAACTTGGTGTCATTTTTACTGTAATTAGATTAAATAGCACTTTTAGTCTTAATAAAATTTTTAATTTTATTTAATCCAGTTACCGATATTTCGCTTTTTTTTTTTTTTTTTTTTTTTTTTTACCACTAGTTCAATTGTCCATCCGTAGTTGTAAAATTTTTCAATCGGTTTAAAGTTTTTTATGTCCTGTATCGCATTTGAATCATGTTTAAAAACTTATTTCGTTTTGTTTGCTTAGTGAGTTGAATCGCGTACATACATTCACTTTTTTCCTCTCCCCAATCATCATTTACCTGAAGGTTTGGAATTGTTTTCGTCAACCATCTCCACTGTCAATGCATTTAATTTTAAAATGTTAAATGTGCTCTCTATGAAAATCAAGAGCCGAGACCAGAATTTTTGACTCCACAATCAAGAAGCGATGATGGAGTATTCAAAGGAACGATTTGTGACTGCTGCTTTTTTTTAAGGGAAATCTTTGTGACGTCGATGCTCCGGGCTCGTGTGAGTCGGACACACACACACACACACACACACACACACACACACGTGTGTGTCACTGTTATTGGTTCCATGTATTGTAAAGTAAAAGAAAACGCTTGATTATTCCCATGATTAAAATTGGTGGAGATGAGGAATAGGCTCTTCTTTTGAATTTCAAGCAAGGATTCTTTCGTGTGTGTGTGTTTCTTTTTTTTTTTGTTTGTTTTGTTTTGTCCCCCCCCCTCCCCAATTTAAATGCCTATTTTTAGAATTCGTCTTTTAGAGACGAACAAAAGTAAACTTAAGACTTATCCAAATAACATCGATTATCGATTCAAACGTTTTTAAATCCTCGCAAAATAGCTTTTTTTTTTTTTTTTTTTTTTTTTTTTTTTTTTTGTTGTTGTTGTTGTCCGGCGATCTGTTCATTCGAGAATTCACGTTTTAGTTTCGTTTTCATTGTTTGCAGATTTTCTATTTTATAACAAATAAAATTACGGGGAATTAATTTAATTATAAATAAAATGGTAATTAACTTAAAAGTGGGTGTTACTGTTTTTCCTTTCGCATTTTGGCCACCATGCAGTAATAGATGACATCGACCGACTCTCCGCAAACTCCGAACTCCAGTTTTGAAAACGCCGCATATTATGTCCGTTTTGGTCATCCATAGAAATCTGACCAAAATTTTTGGTACAATTGAATTAAAAGCAGTTTCGGCTTTTACTGATTTCTTATGTACCGAAGATGAAGAAACAAGACAAGGTTGGAAGTAAACTAAATTCCAGTTCGGTGTTATTGTTTTGTTTACTAAACTTTTTGTCTTTTTTTTGGGGTGGGGGGACATTTATGTGCATTTTTTTTATGTGTAATATAAATAAGCAGTTTTTAATTAACACAAAATGGCGTCTTTGCTTAATTTAACTTTTATTTGTTAGATGTCTTAATTCGGAATAAAACAAAAAACAAAACAATCATTCCTCTTGTGGACGAGATTGTTTACTTTACTACTTTCAATGGACGAAGATTTATTTTTAATGATAATTCATAGCAAAAGAAAAACACGATTCTTTTTTAGATAATTAATTGTATCAACAAATGTTCAATTTCATATTTATCAAGTCCTCGTTTGTTTGCTTTAATTTTGACGTGTTCAATCCCAGAATTGGATTATTTTTTTAAATGAGACCATGTTCGAAATATGGTGTGTGTGTGTGTGTGTGTGTGTGTGTGTGTGTGTGTGTGTATATATAATTATTACAAAAGGAAAATTCTAACTTTTTAAAAAATTTCATTAAAAGTAAGAGGGTGATGAAAGGAGTTCAGTCTTGTTAGGTGACTAGCAGCAGGTGTTCTGTGTTGGTATTCAGAGAGGATTTATTTTTGACTGAGGAAGGTGCTTCATCTCCATCTTAGCGAGTTGGTGGGACAACTCTTTGTTAGTCCGTCCTATGTAAGAAAACCTTCCTTGCTTATGTTGACCCAAAAAATTTTAAGAGGGGGCATCAATATCTGCTTCATAGTTTAACTGTAGGAATTAGTTGTCTATGTGAAAGTTTTGTATGGGACAAGCAAAGTCCTGAAGTTTAACTTGTGTGATATCTGCATTTACTTTCTCACTTCAGAAAACAAATATTCTTGACCAGTTGGGTGGGGGCATTAAAAAAATTTTATTAACAGGCTAACAAATTATTACAAAAATAAAAATTTTTTTTTTTTATTTCTTAAGATCAATGGGGCCACTTTCTAGTGTGTATCAGGGATGCTAATAATACACTAATAATTCTCTTCAATAAGATATTTATAAACATTCATGTCATGTCCAAATGTTAGCAAGGCCTGTTCATCCTTAATATTCATTTTATAATAACTTTTTAAAGACTTTTCTTCAAAAATTTCTAAATTGGCTTTTGATTTTAGCTGTCAGTTGGTGTTGACTAAATGTCAAGTAATTTGGATATTTTGAAGCCTAAAAAACAAATCATAATTGCAGGGTGAAATTCAAAAGACAATTCCAACCCTTGGAATTTTTTTTTTCCCCCCATAATAATGTTCCATTTGTGGTGACTAAATGATAGATATAGCAGCTTTTTATGATTTGGATTAGAAATTGCAGTGACCGTTTGCTTCTTCCTTTGCGCACCCTTCTTTCCTGCTTTTCATCAAGTGATAAAATTACTGTATGGAGTAGATTACAGGGAATGTTGGGTTCTTGACTGTATCAAAACAATACCTAAAAACCTGGTTATCTCTGGTTGCCACCAAATTTTCTAGAGCATGATTCACTGCAGTAACTGCTTACCCTTATAGTCATGGCTCTTGCTTTACCAGCATTCATTTTCTCAGCCTCCAAATTAATATTAAAATTAAGTTAACATTTAAACTATTTGTAGATGTTGTTTTTTTTTTGTTTTTTTTGTTTTTTTTTTACACTGCTTGTTAAAAAGTAAAGTTAGCAATAGCAAACCTCATTAAATAGGCGTTCCATTTAGAACCTGAGATATTTTATCACATTAAATAAAGTAATAAAGCATCTTTTTTTTTTTTTTTTTTTTTTTTTTTTTTCCTTCTTCTCTCCATAAATTAGTTAAATTAGTATATTTTCTTTTTGTTGCCTGTCTTCAAATGTTTACTTCCTATAGTGATCTTTGTATCACCAAGGGCTACTCATGTTTGTAAATATTGTTTGGTGTGTGCGTTGGGGGGTGATCAGCTGGAAGTTTGGAGTTAAAAAGATGGGGATAAGGATGCAAGTTTGGACAATTCCTGAAATCATGACCCTGTTTATCTTTTTATCTGCCCAGATTTGGGTGTAAATTGGATTCAAAATGAATGGCATGTGAGGAAAATCTGTGGGTGCCAGTTACTGTCTGGCAGGGGATGTTTTGTTTTCTGAAACATTAAAAGGGATTTCTTTTGTAGATTTCACTTGATTCTTTTTGGCTCCAAAGTCGAATTGAGTTGGTTTTAAAAAAAAAATAAAGCTACTTTGAGACTTGTCATTCTCTTTGAATGTGTTAGTGTCTATGTGGAAGAGAGGTACATGCGTTACCAAATGTTTCCTGGTTTGTCATTTCATCACCCACACCAGCATCACAATGACATAGTTGCTGGCTGCTCAACCTCGTGTATGGTGGTAGCCATTGAATCATATTTTTCTGCTTAAATGACTCTCCCCCCCCCTTAACCTCTCGTCTTTTGCTTGTGTATATGTTTCATTTCTGTTTGAGAAAGTAGGTTTTTCTTTTTAAAGTTATTTACTGTTACAAAGTTGGAATGGTGCTCATCAAGCCTCTGGTTGTTTATACAGCTAAGAGGATTGGCTTTTTTGCTTGGCTTCTCCAACTGTAGCTATTTCCTGAGTCACCCTCGACATTCTATTTACCTACTGATGTGCAACCGCGGGACATTGATGATCATTATGAATATGATAAATGTAAATTTCCAAAAGGATAGAATCCAGGTAGAGTAAGAATATAATATAAAAGGCTCAAACACTAATATTCCATGGTTATAATTTATTACCTTGGAATCGTAATCATGATATATAAATCCCCTTTCCTCTTTTTTTTTTTTTTTTTTTTTTTTTTTTTTTTCATCAATATTCACAAATCAGCCAACACACAATTCAAAAATATATATATATATATATATATATATATATTTCTTGAAACTTTATTTGAAGAAAATTAGTTGATTTTAAAGTTTAATTAATCTTATTTGAAACCAACATTACTTTTAATTTGAAATATTGCAGAAATGCATATTTTAACACATTGGTGGGTGTTGACAATTCTTTCTAGATTTGTTTGAATTTTTTCTATGAGATTAGTTGTAACAATTACTTGACGAATACAGGTGCAATGGGTAAATTGTCACCATTTTGTTTTTAATTTCATTCATGTGCATTATTTTTGATTTGTCAGCTACACAGTATAGTAGGGTCGGTTGGGCACTGTCTGAGAAAAAGACCACCATGATGTCATTCACTCTGCCAGAAATTTGGAAGCGGCATGCTGTACTACTTGGCATTCATATTGGAAACTCTAATATGAACATTACAGAGTGTTTGGCTGTTGATCTAAGGACAATGCAGAAGATTTGGAAAGAGCTGGCTGAATCTAATGGTGATTACAAAGGTATAACAGATTGGAAAATCACACGGTTTTTGATAAAAGAACTCCCAAATTTGTTTTTGAGGGCCTCGCTCAACACAGAGGTCTACATTAAGTACCTTGATGAGGTAGTGCTGCTCTAGGTCAAGAGTGGCTTCTGTAAGACTCTGTCTATTCTGCACCATGCCACACAAACAGGAGGACTCGGTCGGCTGTCAGACAATTTCTGCAACTACATCACCCCATACATCTGGCCACTTAACTCCAAGACTGCATCCCTGTTGATTATTATTGTGTGAGGCTAAGGTTGAGCAAGAGATCAACAAAACTTTGTAATACCAAACATAAACTGAAGGCAAGGATTATGTCGGCATTCACCAACTTAGACGAGTTACAGGAGATTGAAGCCAATGGGGTGGGGGTTATTATTATTATTATTATTAAATTCAAGATATTTTTGTGGAATTTTGGTAAATATCTTATTTTCATTTTTGCATCATTTTGACAATTTATCCATTGCACCTTGTGTATCATTAATGCCTTTTTATATATATATATATATATATATATATATATATATATTGGCCTTTAGGTACTTTTGCTTAGTTTTACTTACAAAGACACTTGTTTGAGAAATGTTAAAAAATTACTAATAAATTTAAAATTTACTATAGTTACTGCTATTATTTTCTGATAATGTCATGTATGTACATCCATATTTACAGATTGGCATGTTTATAAAACACATTCAGAATTCTTTTAAAGCTACTGGGGATTTCTGCATTTAATTAAAAAAATTTTTTAATTGCTGAGAAGAAAAGCAGTTTTAACCTAGTCAATTAGAATAATTCTAGAATTTCTCCCCTCTCACCCCAAATCTTGCACTTGTCTATTAAGATGGAATCTAAAAGTCTTAGTACATATTTAAAGGTCATAATAGCATTTTATTGCTGGTCATGTTTTCTTTAAGACTTTATGACCCTTTCATTCTTGCTTGTAGTTTTGGTTTGGCATCAAAAAATGTTTGAATTTTCTATGCACTTTATAGCTCATTTCTTTGTACTCTTTGTTCATTTTGGAAGATTGTTAAACAAGACTAGTATAAATATTTATATTTTGAAACCAAAAAAAAAAAAAAAACGATTTTCTGGTAGTAAAATCCTTTGCAGCAGATCCACTTCTCTAACTGGACAATCTTGTATAACAAGAATGATCTGTTTATTAGCTGAACACTATTATGACTTTTGTTTTTCAATAAACCTGAAAACCTGTTGATCATAAATCAAGCAAACTTTCTTTCCCTTTAGATTCTTTGAATGTGCATGAAGTTAGCAAAAAGAAACTTTTATACTGCATTAGCAATTGCTAATATATAGAAAAAGAAATTGCTTTTCTCTTTAAATGTTGCATATTTAAAAAAAAAAAAAAAAAATTTGTAGGTTAGACTTAAAAAAAAAAAAAAAAAATTTATGTATTTGGCAACTTTCACAATGACAGTATTTTTTCTTTTTTTTTTTTTTTTTTTTTTTTTAATCTTGGTTTATTTGCTTGACAAATCTCTTGTCTACTTTAATTCGATGCTCACTTAAGGTAAGAAACCATCAATTAGCAGCACTACTTTCATATCTACAGACTCTCTCTCCTCTTTAATATTTCATTGAATAATAGACGTGTATTTTTATAATAATCCTTTCTAGTTCTCTAATTAGCTTTTTGATAAGTTGGAATTCATCAAGGAAGGCACTGTATCTCCTTCCCCCCCCCCCACGCAAGGCAAACTTAATGTAACTCTGTTGTAATGGTGATTCCTATTTATAATTATTTTTAAATTAATCATTGAGGCTTTTTTTTTTTTTTTTTTTTTTTTTTTTTTTTTTTCTGTAAAACATAATTCCTTTCTGCCATGCGATGATGGCTTAGGGGTAAGATTTCTGGCTGATATCAAATCAGTCAGGTTTCGATCCCAGCTTGAAACAATCTGGCATCTAGCCATACTAAAGAGCTGTGGTACATGAATATATCTTAGGATACAGATTAGAATTTTTTTCCCCCGAGCTAATTTGTCTGTGGGAGAGTTGTTACAATCTAAATTTTACTATTTGCAATCAGACACTACTGGATTGCTCTTTAACTATAATAGTAATGCATGAAGTCTGTTAATATGAAGGGACAAATCTGTAAATGTCTGCATTTTTTTTTTTTTTTTTTTTTTTTTTTTTTTTTCTCTCTCTCTCTTTTCCCAAAAAGAAACAGGATATTGTACAGCTTTGATTTGGATTTTTAACTTGTTAATTCCCTTTCGTTGGGTACCTTTCCTCTAAATGTTAGGAAGCAAAAAGCAGATTAAGACGTACAGATTTGTATCTATTCAGTGAAGGCTTTAAGATTGGTGCTCAATGGTAATAATACATTTTCAAAAAAACTAGGCAACTTCTTAATTATTCTTGTTCTCTTTTCTAGATGTTTCACAAAAGTAAGGCTTAAAAAAAAACTTTCTTTTCTTTAGGGAATTCTTTGAGCGTATTATCCTTTGCAACAGCCTCCTCTGGTCATGTGAAATCACTGGCAAATGGGGCCTCACCTACCAAGAAGCTGTGGAAAATGAAGAAAGAGCTCGGAGGAACTTGGCTACATTCCCAGAATATTTACAGCGGCCAATTCTCTACTTGGCTACCCTCACCCATCGCAGTCGGATGGCTGGGATGAATGACGATGTCTTTGTCTTTGCCAAAGATCGATATTTCATTGGAGAAATTGTTGATGTTGTGCACGATGGGATAAGGTAGGTATTTTGAGAAAACCTTTTCACTCTTTGTGACAAAGTTCAATTCCCCTATCTTTCTAGTGATATGTCTCCTGCCTGTTACTAACCCCCCCCCCATTTTAAAGAAGGAAACATTTAAGATCCGATTCATGGTGTATTATTGTTATTCTGACTCTTAATCAATGAATTGTTTTGATTTGAAGGCAAACTTGAAAAATTGATCTGATAGATCAAACAACTGAAAGGTAACATCTGGTATAATGTCCTCATCTTTTGTTATCACAATATTTCATCTGTTGTACTGTCAAGCCTTCAGGCATCACTTGATCTGAGTAGCCTTCAGGGAATTTTGAACTGGATGAGAGATATATAATTATCTAGGAGTATAGATTGTTCTTTTTCTGATGTCCATGTCTAGGACTATCTCATCTTTTTACTACTGCTCAGTTATTACTTGCACTGTTACCATGGCGTCTATGCTTCCTGGCCCAGATTGGAATCACAATTACTAAGTTCAAGATTGTCCCATGAGATAATAGCCTAGGGAATTAAAATGTTAGTTCATGAATTTGATGGCATGGTAATTGAGTTCAATCCCTGGGCTGGTTAATACTGTTTAGAGGAAAAGGTGAGCAATAACTGGGCAGTATTATGAACAAGACAAGATATCCTTAAACATGGAAAACAGAATGCGAACAGTCTATATAGCCATAAGTACTCCTTTCTAAAAATTCTCTAAAGGTTACTCAGTTCTTGACACCCTCAAGCCAGAGAGCATGATAGCTGAAGTCTTCTAACATACACACGAGAACATTTGACCAAATGTAAATAACTTGACATCTGGAAAATTCAGACAAATTGAAATGTGATCTTTTTTTTTTTTTTTTTTTTTTTTTTTAGACCTAATAAATATTAATAATCCAGTTGACTTGTCTTTTTTACACTCTATTTGTCAATCACTTTGGAGTAAGAGCTTCAGCACCCCCTCTCATCTGTGTGTGTCCCAGCCTAATCATTGAATAAAATTTCCTGATTGTTACACTATGTAATACATATAACAATGTAACTCGCATTAGTGTGTGTATATATATATATATATATATATATATATATCTGTGTGTAGGTGTGCCAGATGGATAAAGAAACACATTGTAAAAAGATGAATCGATAAAGAAATAATGCATTGTATATTCTATAATGTAACATCTCTACTCTTCTCCAAATATAAGATTTGGTCAAGTTTATTAGATTCATGACTTTGACAGGGACATTGCAGAACTTACAATGTCACTTAGTTCTTTTCTGATGTCTCTCAACTTTAAACCCTTCTAAGACTTCAATTTGTTCAGTTTGTGAGATACACACACACACGCACACGCACACACACACTTTTTTTGGTTCCATTTCAAACATTTCTGAAATTGGTTGGCCTGTTAACATATGAGGTAGCAATATATCAATATTTGGAAAAAAAAAAAAAAAAAAAAAACCCAAAAAACTCTTTTTGACTATAATGGTATCATACTTGCTATTGTGCTACAAGAGAAGTTTTGTTTAAATTTTCTACCAACATATCTCCATTTACAGAAAAGCCTTGGCCATGCAAAAGAATAGAGATCAGCAGGTATACATCTCACAATTCAAGGAATTCTTTCTTTTGAGTCAATATTGTAATGGAATGCATCCAAATGATTCTTGTTCCAATCAAATCCATTGAATAATTCCAATCATTCCTCGGAAGCTTTGAAACACAGCTGCAAATATTGTACTTTAGTTTTTGTCAGCAAAACCACTGACAACGTCTATCGGATAATATTTCAGTGAGGTATTCCATTTCTTTTCTGAAATTTAATCTGGAGTTTGCAATTGCACCTGGTATAAAACCTGATATAGCTAAGAATATATTCTGTTTGAGAGGGCTTCTCTCCAAGATTATGGTAACATATTGCTACAAGGTGATTACAGAACTCCTTTCTGAATGCTAATTTTTCCTCTGCCAGGCTACAATGTCCACCTCATTTGGCTCTCAATGAAGCTTCTTGGAAGAAATTCCACTTTTTGTGGGGTTATTGCTTCCTCCATAATATTTGCCTTAAAACACTCCATCAAAACATGTAAAGATGTTGAATATTTCAGCATCCCAAAATGAAGCCATTGATGTAGCTGTTTGGGACCCTACAAAAGAAAATTGCTCAAGAACAGATGCAGCGAAGCTGACGAATGCAATGTTGGTTGGATCATTGTATTGTTTCTTGACATTTGATCTGTATGTTATCTCATCTGAGCAAATACTTTTAATGTTCTGACATATATCAATATTCTCCACCAGGAAGAGATTCACTCCTGGTTAAATCAATATAATCTGGATGTCTTTGAAAACTTTGTATACTAGTAGATGAACTTTTCCACCTTACTGTTGTGTAGCCCATTTAAAAATCTTCATTGATAACATGGAGGCCACTGAAACAAAGAAAAAGGATTGCTGCTGTATTGAGTTCATTGTGGTTATTTGGTGTTAACTGTTTCAGAAAAAGACCAGTTAACATTCAAGCCATCCATCAAAATCTTTTCAGAGGTTGGCCTTTCATCTTGCTTGTAACTTCTAGAAAGTTTTCCTTTTCCATATCTTCAGCTGTTGATTGACCCATAAATGCTAATGACAAATAACACTAACAAACCTGATTAATTGTATTGCCCCAAAATCTAATAATAGCCATTTGTCCCCTGCCTCTTTTTTTTCTCATTAAAAGCCCTTAAACAATTGACAGTTTTGAAGTCTTTCAATTTCAAAAGCTATTCATGAAAATCAAATGACAAACCATGTGATCTTTTTTCTCCTTTTTCCATGGCAGCATCCAAAAACAAACTCAATAGTTAAAGGCTAGTATGAGGTGATTTGCAACTACATTTAAAACCCATGATTTTCTCCAGTTTTTGTGATGTGTGTGCATGATATTGTAGCATGACATTCTTTGCTCGTAGAAACTGGAAATTGAGCTAGAGACTCTTACAGTACACTCATCTTAGCTGGGTCTGACATATAACTAATTTTATTATGAGTATACTTTAAATAATGATGCAACCTTCTATGTTTTTCCCCATTTCCATGTGCTTGTCTTATTTTATTCATTGAAGTTATCTTAATTTTACTAGGACTGCTTTTCACTGAAGCAAATTAAGGATTGAGGCATTAGTCCATTCATTTGGACTTAAAAGGAGTAGACATTTTTATTAATCCTAAAAATAAAACAAAAAACATCACATAAACAATATTTAGTGTTTATTTTGGTCTTTAAAATAAACATGTCATTTGATGTATGCTAAGTCATATTAAAAAAGAAACACCCAGTTCTTTGTGCATCCCACATACACACAAATTTATTAGCCATTTTGCTCTTAACTCTTTGCGATAATGATCAACTGGAGACTTCCAGTGGACTGGGTTACTCAACCTGAAGGCAAAAATATCGTTTTTTGACGTATTTTTTAACGTCAAAAAACGATATTTTTGCACCAAACTAATATTTCTAAATCTCCCTCTTCCCTCCACCTGCAAGGTTATACTGCTTTTAATCAGAACCTGGCACCTTTTTACTGTGATGCATTTACCTAGTTTCAACCTTTTTAGCAGGTTGAGTGTCATGATTATATTGGGTTTACTTATATTTTGTACCACGGTCACTTTGTTGGTTTTCTCTCTCTCTCTCTTTGTTATTATTCAAACTAGCTTGCTAGCAATTATACCCTCCCTTCAACTGACAGTCCCACTTGATTTGTTGAATGTCTTTTCTTTCTCTTTGAAATCTTTTCATATAAGAAATTAGATTTTATATTTATAAAAAAAAAAAATTCAATTACTGGCTCAATGACAACCTACTATCCTCTCTCAAAAAAATCCTTTCTCATTCTTGTGTTTGACTAAGTTTTCTAATAATTCCCCTGAAATCAAATCTTTTTTAAATGGTTGAATTTTTCTTCCAAATTGACGACTTATTTTGTTTTATGATTAATTTATGATTTAGATTTTGGTAACTGACTTTCTTGAGGGTTTGTTGGCCTCCTTTTAACATTGAAGCAAACAAAATAACTTTGATAAAATTTGAAATCAAGTGAACTTAACCGTATTGAATATTTGGGATATGACAAATCATTTCTCTTTTGACATTATTTATATTACAGGAAACCCTACAAAATCATCAAGGTTGTGCCTCCGACAGAAGAAGAAATCCAACGACATGCCCTCAATGGTGATGCTGAGGATGCACAAGATGAAGGAGCAAGGTGAGAGTGGTCATTTCATTCTTTATATTACCAATTTTCAATTCTACAATTGGTTTGAAGTTATTAGAATCACTTGCATTATGTTGCTACTTTGTTCATTCATGTGGTCTGAGTAGACACACACGCGCACACACACACACACACACACACACACAAGCTCCCTAACTTATGCTCTGGAGAAGTTACTCCAGTCTCACCACAAGATGCAGTTTTGACCAAACTGGGCACTATTATCTTGTAAGACAAATGAATATCTCCTAATTTGGTCAACTTTTAATAGTGGCATCAAGTGCCTGCCTTTTTGTTTGTTAAAATTGAGTAAAACTGCTTTTCTCACCCAAGCAGAAAAGTGGGGGTCAGATTTGTTGATATTTAAATGAAAAAGAAAAAAAATTGGGCACAATGAGGCTTAATTCTTATTACTTCTAAATGAGAGAATGTCTTGAGTTTTCCTTCAGTGGTTTCTGCACTGAAAAGTGTGTGTTCCCCCACTTTTTTTTTCTTTTTTTTTTTTTTTTTTTTTTTTTTTATCATTTTTAAAAAAAAACCCCAAAAAACATGCATTTGCCACACACACTTCCTCTGCCCCTAATAGTTGTTACATTTGTATATGCACTTCATAACAACTGTTATGGGGTGCTCTTAGGCTGATTAGGTATGTGTATTCTCCCAAGTATCAGTTCTAAATTCTGTTGTAATTAAGACAATTGCCTGTTTGAATTTTAACAAGTGTAATCACTTCAGTATAAGTTGGTTTTCAGCTTTGTCAGCCTCTTTAAAGGTACTAAATTGTGTGGGTATAGTTTTTCCTCAAAAAAAAAAAAATAAATAAATAAAATAAAATTAGTAAACCTAAACATAGCCATTTTATACAAATCTGATGGCTTTTAGTTGGTCAAAAATTAATTTACCTAATATTATTTCATGAAGAAAACTTATTTTTGTAGTGACAAAAGTCGCAATGTTGGTGCGGATGCTTCATTGTACACATACAAAGTCCAAGATACCATGAATGGAGAAATCTTAGTTGTCAAACCTGTACAGATAAGGTAAGCTTTTCATGTTGCTTCTTAATTTTCTTGGGCACATTCATCACATGTGTAATTTCCTATTCTTAGGGATCATCCCCCTGTTGTTTCACTTTATCTTTTATTAATTTTTCTTTCTTTCTCCAGCCGTAAGAAAGGCTTGTACACACGGGACAAAAGCAAATTGTTTTTAAAACATAATTGTTATGTTGTGGATGGTGTCTGGAGAGTCAAGGTAGGTTAATTTTCAATTTTCATTGAACAAAAACTTGTTGATTCTATGTCAAAGTCAATCAGTGACAGTTGGTTGATGCTGTTTGCTGATGAAAATTTTTTGGTTTTCATTGCTAGTTTTATTGGTGGTTGACCTTGCATACAAGCCACCATTTTTGATCTCTATCCAATCTTCTTTTTGGCCCTCAAGGTTGCTTGGTGCTGGTTACAGAAATGCATTTATCTCTATAGTTTCTTATCTAAAAATCTATGAGCAAGATATTTAGTGGGCCAATTGTATGCACATGCTTTTATCTCGGGTCCTCTCTTATTCATTGATATGATTTTTAAACTCTCAAGGATTTCAGATCCATTTCACCAAAGTATCTCAGTCTCGGACATGGGAATTGTTTTATGAGAATTATCAAAGAATCTCTAATTAGGTATTGCACAATAAGTGGTGAATAATTTTGATGTGGCTTATATTGGGATACGTCATTTGGTTGTATGTGAATCTTGTGTCTGGATGGGTTGTATCAATGATACTTGAAGCCATTTTTGTTTTTTCCTCTCTCTTTCATGTGTTATATACACACTTTGTTTCCAGGCTGCAAACAAATAACTAAAGAAAAAAAAAACACTTGGCAAGAAGATTGACTTCCTTATATTCTCTTAATGAGTGAGGTACCATGTCTTTTATTGGTTAATCTTCTTGCTGGGATTCCACTACTAATTGACTCTTTAGTGTATGGATGTGCAGAAGCTAATTAATAGTTCTGTATTTCATTGGTTTCACCTTTTCTACTGATATCTTTTCAGGAAAGTATTGTGAGGTCATTGAAGCTGAATGAAATGAAGTTTGAGAGCTTTTTTGCTGGTGCCAAACCACTTTTTACAAAGACTCTGGTGAAAAGCAAAAAGAATTCATTTTCCAATCAAAATTTGAGCATGGTCTCACAGAGTGCCTCAGACAGTAGTATCAATGACTTCTCTCCTCTCAGGAGTCTGGATGGCAAAAAAAATCATCTCAAGGATAGAAAGTGTAAGTTTTTCTTTCTTTATATCAGCATATTTAATATATATTGTTATACATTATGAAATGGACAAAGTCTGACAATTATTTTAAGACATTTTTATGTTTATACATTCTTTTTATAGATACAAGTAACTGCTCTGTTTATAATAAACGGTATTAAACAACATTTACCGGCCTGAAAGTTTCGAGAAATTTTCACAATGATGGTTTTGTATAGGATACAGGTTCGTATCCTGTCGGAGGACAAATATTTTCTGTGAAAATTTCTCGACACAGACATTTAATCGTTATTCACATTAAACAAGTGTCAGAAGTTAGCTCTCAATATTTGAGGTCAGGCCATTGAGCTTGAAGCTGCAGAATGTCAGGGTTGTTGTCTTCAGTGTAGATTCTGACTTAGCTAGCTGGTAAAGTATGTGTAGTGATACTGAAAACCTGTAATCAACTTGTGAAACTTTGCCTATATGGTTACAACCTTAACCAGCATTTTGTTTAAAGCTTACTATCTTTAATTATGATACAAATGGACTTAGTATTTTCAAATATATGGAAAAGGGGTCTAAAAAAAAAAAAATATCCGACATTAAAAATATTAAGATTTCTTGGGTGAGTCAAGTTCAGTTCTGGGTCTATCCAAATAGCTATCATTTGTCTTCTAAATTTTCTTAAGTTCACTTAAACTTTACTGACAAATAAAATCAAATTAATTTCAAATAGTGGATTTAAGTGAAGTGATATGACGACTTTATTTAATTTTTACCTCTTGCAGATTTTAAAAGTGAAGAGCTAGCCATGACTCCCGAAGAGCGGGAGGCTTTGAAGGAACGCATGAAGCAAGAAAAAATTGCTGAACGTAATGCGCGAAGAGAGGAAATAAAGAAGAGGCTTGATGAAGAAAAGGAAAAGAGGAAACAAGAAAGGGAAAAGGTGACCATTTTGCAATTGAATACAAATATTTAGCTTGCAGAAACCTCGATATGTGTGACACTTTGACATTGAATCTTCCCTTAAAATGGCTGTAGAACAATTTTATTTTTATTTTTTATTTTTTTTATTTACAGGAGAGAGAAAAGAAACGAGAGGAGAAACGAATTCAAGCAGAGTATTTAAAGGAATGGAGCCGGCCTCGTGATGACTTGGAGTGTGAAGATCTCCAGGTTGGTTATCTTTCTCTTTTAACCTGTGGGAATAATGTTAGTGAAACTCTGTTTCTGTACAATTTCTTTTTCAAAGAGGCAAGGAATTTAAGAGCTTTGACATGGTTCCTAAATGCTATACAATCTGTTTGGTAGACCGAGTCACTGTTGACACATGTAGAGTCATGCAGTACTGTTTTAAAAACAAAACTCACTGTCAACGGTTTGTGTTAAATTCCAGCATATGATTAATGGATCCCAAATGTGCATAGGTCTTGAAATTCTCTTATCCAAATTTTCCTCTTCATTTAAGACTGTCCCAACCACTTGTTTTAAAAGTAGAATAGTCTTTAGTAGCAAGTTTTGACTTTTTAAATTTATCTTTTGTGTCCCATTCATATATTGGATTTGTAGCATTTTTCAAAGTGATCTTTGAAGACATGATTCCTTTTCACTGGAGACAAAATCCTATAACAGAATATCCTGCTATATGGTGCCATGCTGGAATGTGAATGCTTCATTAAAAAGGATATTAGAGGAAAACAGGATACATTTTTGTCACTTGATGTAAAAAGGCTAGACAAACAATAAAAAAGATGTGTGCTATTTATGGAGATGGTGCCACAGCTGGGAGGACTGTCCATAAATGATTTACTAGGTTCAAAAGTAAAAATTTTGAATCAGAAGATGGAATGTTTTGGCAAGCCTGCAATTGTTGTTTATGCTTATTAATAATTTTGGTCACACATGGGATAGTACAGATACCCCACATATCTCAGTGTCATTTCAAGACACTTGGATACTTTGAATTGCTACAAAGTTTTGGTGCCATAATTTAACAGAAAAATGAACAGGCAGCCTTTCTGTCTCTTGAAAAGTGAAGAATGGATTGTTTACAAGAATGTGAAGATGACAGAATGATCCACTGTTACTAAACCCAACCCCCTACTTTCAGAGGCCAGTCTGAATCCAAAGGTGATCCATAGCACCTGGTAAGATTTGGAAGGATTACAAGCTCATTCCACAAAATCAGACATTGAATTTAGATAAGTATTGTTCCCAATTGGACTGATAAAAGGCAACAGTCAACCAAAAATACTCAGAATTGGTCCATTTGAAGGGGGTCATTTCCACTACCACCAGAGTAACACCTAATCTCCTGTCTCTATGCAGACCCCACAGAAATTAGTACAGCTTGGCTGGGATATCTACTAGACCTGACATACTCATCTGACCTTTGGATTACCACTTATTTTTTGATCTTTTCAAAGAGAACTTCAATTCTTTGGAAGCCTGTAAAACCAGCTTGGACCAAGAAAGATGCCAAGTTCTGGAAGGATGAAATCCTGAAGCTACATTTAATGACAGATGATAGAACAAATATATAAATAGTGGAACATAGAAAAAAAAAAAAAAAAACCCTGAACGTGAAACCCAATATATAATGCATTTGAGAGAGAACAGAAATACATTGTTGGTCTAGAAAAGTTCAAGTAGATAAGGCATGTTAAAAATTACAGTTTTCTTGGGGGGGGGGGGGGGAATATGCAACAATCAATGTTGATTGTTGCATATTTTCCCCACATGTACCACTCTCTTAATTACTTTATTAAAATGTCTTAATATGTAAGTTAGTGTGACAAAAGGTTTAGTTGTTGCTGTTGTTGTTTTTCAGGAAATGCCAGACCTGCTTCCTGTTCAATCACGGATTCCCCAAGATGATTTTGGGGATGCTCTGATGGTGCTAGAATTTATTCATACATTCCAAAGTCTTTTTGATGTCACAGAATATTTTCCCTCTGGAATGACACTAGGTAAGATTAACTGCTAAGCATTTGTACTATGTACACATTTGTATATATAAAAGCAATTAAATGGGTTTTTAATCCAACATTTATGCCGTTTTTAGTATTTAAGTAGACAACTTGTGTGCAGAGAAGGATGTTATGCCAGGGATTTCTACTCAAACACATGTACCCATAAGGAATATAATGTTAAGACTTTGAATGAAAAACACCAAGGCCCTCCCTAACTCGCACATGCACGCAATGAACGACAGTCTATGCGAGTGCTAAAATAAACAATTCTTTTTATGTGTAACTCTCCCCCCAACTGAATGGCTAATGCTAGTTTTTAGCTTGCTTTCCAGTGTAAAATTTTTAATCATTGTGCAATTGATATACCAGAAAACTCACTAGCTATCTTTTTTTTTCCTTCCAGGAGTGTTAGAAGAAGCTTTGTTGGATAATGATGTGAATGGACCGTTGACAGACCTACTGTTGATGTTGATGGTTGCTATCTTTTATTTGCAAGAGTCCGAGGAAGAAGAGGATGACCCTGATGTTAGCAAAGGTAAGCTTCATACCTCTCTCAAAATAAAATCAACTAAGTCAGCTTTATACTTGTGGCTAGTTGAATCCTTAGTCATATGTCCAAGGAAAGAAAAAAAAATATTTGCCAAGTTAGCACCAAAGTTTAGTGAGAGATTTTGAATTTGTGGGTTCACATCCTCGTATAACCATTTTGAAATTATGATGGAGCTGGCTAAAGGCATTAGTAATTTCTTAAAGGTTTTATAAAAGCAGGCTGTAAGAAATGGATATTATGAGCAATCAATGTTTCATTGTGAATAAGTTTCAACAAAATTTAAGAATTGAAGTAAGAATTTGTCTAAAGGATACTTTGTACATTAATCAGATATATAGGTTTGCCAGGCAACTACAAAAATGCAAAAGAAAAAAAAAAATCAATGTGAAACTGTTCCAATTAGTAAAATAAATGAAGTCTCTTTTTGCCTTATTACTAAAAAAAAAAAAAAAACAAAAAAAGTTTATTACATTCACCCAAACCTGACCCCCACCCAATAGTAATCGAGGAGTGTGTTAAAGTGGGTAAGCATCTAATTCTTGAGCTGTCACAAAGATTCTCCTAATGGTTTTGAAATCTTGAACAAGTTAAAGTTCAGACCCTCTGTTTTGGATAAGAGGATCCAGGCTTGACCTCTTCCCTTTCATCCTTAGGTGTCATTGGTATTTCTGCAAGGACCTCCTACAATTTCCTCCTTGAAATTTTTCTCAAGGAACTGCACGTGGGCATGCTCTGGATTGGCTTGAAGTTTTACCTCTTCTGCAAAAAGGTTGTATTTGTAGTTGATCAATGCACCTGTAGGAAGTTATGCAGTGTACAGCAAATACCTTTTATTGAATGCAGACCCTCAAGATTTGTCTATTAGTATTAAGATATTTGTTGAGACTGGGATAGTAAATGTCTTAAAATTTAACTTCAACCCTTTCAAAGGCCCGTGTAGCTTGAATGCAAAAGACCGAGGTTTCAGTTTATAAAAGTTGCAAGTTGGGATATGGGAACATATCAAATGCATCCTGTGAGAGATGCCTGTATGGCAAATATTAAAACTTTCTTATTACTGCAAGAAGAACTACATCTGAGAAGGTATCATCTGCTTGGCAGGCCAAAATGTCATAATTATAGCATGCATGCCAAGCCAACATTGTGATACTATGGGCACTCATGTGAGTGGGGGTGGAGTTCTATCTTAATCTCAAGTGTTTCCATTTTATGGCTAGCAGGAGAGAGTTTTGAAGCCTGGCCTTCTAAGCTGTATCCACTTTGACTGAAGGGAGTGGGGAGTAAAGAAGTGGAAGATTTTTTTTTTTTTTTTTTTTTCTTGCACCAAACCAGTTACTGATTATTTCTGGGTGCCGACTTGTATTAATTTATGTTTGGTATCCAAGGGTCAGTTTTGGTCCACTTTAGTCAGGAGACTGACTTGGGTCATTCCATGTCAATTCACCAGGGCATTACACCCACCGACACCAAATTACTTTAAATTTGGCACAAATGTTCCCCTTCATGAGTTAGGAAAGCATGCCAAATTATTTTGTGCTAGACTTTACCGTTCCAATTTTAAGGGTGGGGGGTGTATAATTTTCCTATTTTGCCTCTAAATTAAGGCCAAGCAACATTGCCAAATTTCAGTGTTTTTTAAAAATTAAAGAAAAATACTTCCTTACCATCAATATTTTTGAAATTTGGTATGTAGGGCGAATAAGTGTAGAATCCAAATATTTAACTCTTTCAAGCCTACACTTGATAGAAAATTTTATTTTGCTCATCCTAATACATGACCCCCAAATCAACAACTTTTCAACTATGTAGCTTATGGTCAGTCTATCAAAAATACATCCTCTTCAATTTTCATATTTTTTGCCAAACATCTACAATGCCTGCTCAAGTTCACCAAAAAAAATTGTGAGGATTTTATGTCTACTTTAGAAGATATGATCCTGCCAAGTTTAGAGTTTTTTTTCCTACGTATGTGCAGGATTTCCAAGAAAGATTATAATTAAAGACAATGATCCTAATGCTACATGACCTCTAAAATGTTGATATTGTGCTAAGTAACTTAAACTATTCAATAAGTTTGTTTTTATTAATTTAAAAAAAAGAAAATTATTTAAATATATTTTGCAGATATTACCTTTTGTACAGATTGTCTTTAAAAAGCGGTAAACATTGCCTCATGTATGATAATCAACAGTGCATAGAAAATTTCTAAACGGCACTTAACAAATGAAGTTAAAAGAAATTCTGTTTGTGTTTCTTTTAATTTTATTTTGGTAAATTATTTTCATGAAACAAAAAACATTTGATTTTTGTCATTCTCAAAAAGTCATCAGATGAATGTGAATCTTTAAAACATAATATTTGAAGTTGGCACTTAACATATTTATATAGTTGAAGGAAATGCTTTCATTACTTTTTTTAAATTTTAATTTTTTAAATAATTTTTCAAAAATTATTTTCATGAAACATAAATATTTGAATTGTTTCATTCAGAAGAAAATCATAATAAAAATGCATATACAAAGTCTTTAAAAATTGCATTTAAACTACACTATGTACTAAATTTTGTTGTGCATATAGACTAAATTGTTTTGGATATAATTTTTTGCAAAGATAATTTATCCATCTTGCACAAATGATAAACTCTACCATTTGTTGTTGGAACATCAACAGTGCACAGAATATTCATTAATGATACAAAACATGTCCTTAAAATCTTCTTTCCACTAAAATGAATGTGATGGAAGAGCTGGGTGCATGGACTTAATCAGCAAGTCCTTATTCTCCATATCAATTTCCTGGACCATGCCAATCCAAATTTTATTGTTGCACTTGCAACAAACATATCCTGAAACAAAAGAATTTACTGGTTTTTCTTCAGTCCCAATAGAAAAGTCATATATTAGGTCATAGTTTTCATCTTTGCTACATTGTTTCATAGCTATTTTATCTCTGGTGAGTGGAATAAATTGATGAAAACTTCTTGTTTCTGGGACTGTGGATGCATTTTAGAATCTCATGGTGAGACTCCTATTCACTTCAACTTCTTCCTTTTCAACCAGAATGAATTTGATACCTTCAATTGCAGATTTACAATATTCAAACATAGATTCTGTGGAAAGGATTTGTTTGGTAGTTGGTCTTCAGAGACTTTCTTTTGACACTATCCTTTTCACTGTCCCACCTATGCCATCACCTGGTTGTTTACCATGACTTGTTGCAAAGAAATTCCATTTTGCATTGAGCCCAAAATCTTTCTGATGGTTGCACAAATTGGCAGAGTCCTTGTAATTCTTGTATTGCGCTGCACAACCCTCAGTAAAATACTCAATATTATGTTTGGCAAGGTAGCTTTGATTACCTCAATAACTTTTTTCTGTACCATATAAACAAATGCTACATCATGTGAGTTGTCACTCAACATAATGCAGAAACATTCACTTTGCATTGCATTTTCAAGCTTAAAGTAGAGTACCACTGGATGTAAAGTACATTGTGAAGTATTCCAATGATAACTCTGAATCTCATATTGAACTATAAATTTGTAGTTCTCGGCAAAATCTCCCAGGAACAAAATTTCACTATCACTAATCTCCTCTTTTCTTTGCTTTAAGTACCTTGATTGTGATTTAGCCAAGTAAGAATGAGGTGCTAATTTATTCAGTTGCAAGACAACTAAATCAATGTAAGCTTGACAGGATTCCTTTTGTGTTGTCAAAGTCGATCGGTCAGTTGTTGTTCATTGGGAGAACTCTATTGATTCAGCATTATCAATATATCCTTCCATAGTGTCATAAAGAAATTTTTCAAGCTGCCCTGATGATTTAGGACAATTTGGGCACCTATGAATCCTACACTCTCTGCTACTGGTATTACAGACACTATATTTACAGAGATCTTTATATTATACATTCAGTGGTTCCAGTAATAATTTCCTATTTTGGTGGATAGTGCATACACATACAACATGCGTACCCGCACTACCAGCAAGGACACAACATTTCGGCCTTAGACTACAAAATTTTGAAAATCCCAAGGGTACTGTTGGGTTCTGTTGCTTGAATGCTCTGAAGAGCTCATTTAGGTTGCACAAGATGAGTCTTTTCTGCTGATGAATATAATGTAGTCTTTTCTGCCTGGCATCAGATGAGTATATTCATCACCTTGGTAAAATGCTTCTACTAACTGTGCAATATCAGCAGGCAAAGACTTGCCCCTTTTTGGTTCTGACTCAGCTAAAATACCTCTTTCCAAACACAATTTGCAAGCCTTGCATACAATGTGTTCTGAAACACCAAACACATCAATGACTTTGTGTGATCAGTTGGTAGGGGCAAGTGTCAAGATCTGTATTTTGATTTTAGTTGATTCCACTATCTTCACTTTTGCTACAAGAAGCTCTATCATTTTATCAAAGCACTTAGCTTTATCTAAAATCTCCTTTTTGATTTTTAAAGCCTCATCATTCAACAGCTCATAGTCAACCTTTAATGACTTGGCTACTTTACATTGCATTGCAGAAAAAAATTTTTCTCTTACCTAAAGTAGCTTTTCCTGAGTAATGAAGCCCTTTTGTTTTCAGTGGAGAAATTCCAGTAGCAGAGAAACATTCATTGATATTACTTGTATCAAGCTCTTTCATTTCCTCATCCAATACACATCTTGGTTCTTAATTATTATTACTCTTTTCTGATTCTGCAGAAGTACCTGCTTCAAGTTCTTGTATTTCCTCATCTGATACATGTCTTTGTTCTTCAAGTAGTTTGTGGATTTGTATTCGACAATTAGGGCAGAGTTTCTTGCCTGGGATTAATACCAATTTAGCCTTTGCCTTGTCTGTTATCTCCAATGAAATTGGTTTCAAATCACCTTTGATTTGCATTTTATGATTCTTAAATGGATTACATCTTTTTTCAAGCCATTCATAGTTAGTCAACATGGTCGGCTTGTGATGGTAACAGTCTGTATTTTATCCTCGTCGAGTCCTGTTCTATAGGGTTAGGGTTGCATTCAACGGATCAACTGAAATCAATCCAACCTGTTTATCCTTGAATAAACCATGACATGTTTCAACTGTTAGCTCAGTACAAATAGAACAATTCATCTTTAACTTAAATAAGAAACTACTGTACTTCAAATCCAGTGTGCAAGTAAAAAAATCCAAGTAATTAGAAAAATACCACCTTTCTCCTTGGATACTGGATGGTAAGTGTTTCAGGACCAGACAGTGCATGGTGTAGTTTAAAATGTAATCTTTTAAAGACTCTTTTATATTCAATTTTATAACTTTCTTCTGATTAAAACAAAATCAAATATTTTTGTTTCGTGAAAATAATTTTTGAAAAATTAAAATAAAAAATTTAAAAAAAGTAATGAAAGCATTTCCTTCAACTATATAAATATGTTAAGTGCCAACTTCAAATATTATGTTTTAAAGATTCACATTCATCTGATGACTTTTTTGAGAATGACAAAAATCAAATGTTTTTTGTTTCATGAAAATAATTTACCAAAATAAAATTAAAAGAAACACAAACAGAATTTCTTTTAACTTCATTTGTTAAGTGCCGTTTAGAAATTTTCTATGCACTGTTGATTATCATACATGAGGCAATGCTTACCGCTTTTTAAAGACAATCTATCTGTACAAAAGGTAATATCTGCAAAATATATTTAAATAATTTTCTTTTTAAATTAATAAAAACAAACTTATTGAATAGTTTAAGTTACTTAGCACAATAACATTTTAGAGGTCATGTAGCATTAGGATTATTGTCTTTAATTATAATCTTTCTTGGAAATCCTGCACATACGTAGGAAAAAAACTCTAAACTTGGCAGGATCATATCTTCTAAAGTAGACATAAAACCCTCACAAATTTTTTTGGTGAAATTGAGCAGGCATTGTAGATGTTTGGCAAAAAATATGAAAATTGAAGAGGACGTATTTTTGATAGACTGACCATAAGCTACATAGTTGAAAAGTTGTTGATTTTGGGGTCATGTATTAGGATGAGCAAAATAAAATTTTCTATCAAATGTAGGCTTGAAATAGTTAAATATTTGGATTCTACACTTCTTATTTGCCCTTCATACCAAATTTCATAAATATTGAAGGTATGGAAGTATTTTTCTTTAATTTAAAAAAAAAAACACTGATATTTGGCGACATTGCTTGGCCTTAATTTAGAGGCAAAATAGGAAAATTATACACCCCCCCCCCTTTAAAATTGAGACGGTAAAGTCTAGCACCAATAATTTGGCAGGCTTTCCTAACTCATGAAGGGGAACATTTGTGCCAAATTTCAAGTAATTCGGTGTCGGTGGGTGCAGATTTCAACTTTTTGCTGGTGTTTTGACATGAATGACCCACTTGTCAGTTGTGAGGTTCTGATACCACACATGCATGGGGATCTGTAGATTAATGAGGAGTTGGTAGTGGGGAGGAGACGATCTATGAGATCGATTTATTTGTCCAGTGTCACCTGCCTACCCACCCAGGTGAGCTGGCAAAGCCCAGAATAAAGCATCTACATATAATATGGGAAACGAGGTCCGTGTTCTTATTTCTTGGGGTGTGTTGTTTGTTTTTCATTTGTTATCTTGTGAGCATGCAGCAGGCCCATTACCAGCAACGTAGTTTGTAGCAGCACCCTTTTCTTAAAATTAAATTGTATCCCTTGGCTATAAGCAGACCAGAAACCCGATTGCAGAAATCAATTGTGGCCAGGTCACCTCCATCTGCCAAAACTGATAGCTGGTACTCGACCAAATACTCTCTGGTTACCAGATGTGAACTTTAGGGGAGGCAGACGTGTGGTTTTATTGTCTATTGACCAGAACAGCTGACAGAAGGTATGCACTCATAGTTGACAAATGCCAATTATGAGTGCATACCTTCTGTCAGCTGTTCTGGTCAGTTTCTCACTTCCTGAAGGGAATACTGCCTTCTAGATGACTATCATCTAGTGGGGTGGTTTATTGCAACCACCACAAACCCACTGAAATGTTATTAGCAATAATTTATTGATAGGGAATATTACATTTACATGCATCTTCTATATCTGCAAAATAATGATTCTGAAGTATTTTGAGGCTTTTTTTTTTTTTTTTTTCTCTCTCCTTCCCCCTTCTCTGTACAGTTGCTTTGACAATCATAGTAGCAGCTGCCTTCTTGCCTCAGTGTGTCTGCTGCACCCCAGTTTTCCTCGTGTCCCCTCTGTCTACAGTGTATGTGAGCTCTTTGAGCAATATTAATTTTCTTAGGACTCTTGGTATTTCATGGCAACTCTCAAAATCAAATGCTTCTCAAGTTTATATAGTTGTCTCCCTCTGGGCACCCAGTTTGACATTTATGTATATAAAAAATTTACACTTTTTTGCTTGTGCCTCTCATTGGGGCGGGGATCACCTTTATAACCATATCATAAAGAATTTATTCCTCCCTGATTAGATATCAGTTTGGAAATCCAAGGAAAAATTAAAACTAAATAGGAAATTACAATTTCTACTTTTCATTTTTTCTTTCTTTTTTTTTTTTTTTTTTTTTTTTTTCTTTTTTTTTTTTATAATTATACTTTTTATTTTTTTCATTTTTTGCATATAAACGTGCCCATTTAGAAAAGTATAAGTGACTATGCACAACACAATAAGATCAATGACTATAGTAAATTCTGAAGTCAACATTCCTAAAATTAGAGTAGAGAATATTTCCAACATTTTTAAGATTACTGAGTACTTACATTATTTTTATTTTATTTTTTTTATTTTTTTAAAAACAAAAAAAAACACATTCACCCATCTTTGTATATTTTTATCCTTTAACACTATGTAGGTGACTTTTCACCAAATGTTAAATTTGAATTTCTTGCCTGTGTAGTCATATCCTTTTATGGCAACACCTAAAATGATCTTGACTGAAATTTCAAATATATGGAACTAATATATAAAACACTATATTTTGAGGGGATTTCATATACAGGAAGTAATATTTATAAATGATGCAGAGTGCTAAATGTTAACAGAGAAAGTATCTGTAGAACAATAATAAAACTGTCGGCACCTTTATCAGCACTTGTTAAGTCATTTATGAGTGATGACAAATATGTAATCACTGCTACTGTTCGTTTTTAAAAATCCATTTCTGTTATTTTCTACTTAAAGTAAACTTTTTTTTTTTTTTTTTTTTTTCAAATCGGATTATACTTTAAATCAGCTTAATATTCCTTAAAGTTTCAGAAAAATATATTTTATTTTTGGAAGATTTTTTTTTTTTTTTTTTTTTTTTTTTTAATGAAGAACATTGCAATGACAGATGGCTAAAGAAAGAAAAAAAAAGATTCCCACTCCAATCAATATAATCTCTGTTTGAATAACACTACAGAGTATTTTGCTTATTGGAACTAGTAAATTTAATCCTTTAACTTTGAATTAAATCTTTTTTGAAGCTTTCATTTTAGCTTTTTCATATTTAATTTAAACCTTAGGTATTGGGGTTTTTGTGGAAGTACTATATATATATATATATATATATATCCTTTTCTATTGAACTTGTACAGTTTATCTATCCGCAGCTTCAAGTTATTTGTAGAACTTTTATAAAATATTTTATAGTACTTTTGGATATTGCCAGATCATATTTATGAATGAAATTACTAATTTTGTCTGTTTGAGGAAGAGGGTAGGTGTCAAGTTGTGTCCATCTGTAGATGGCTAGTGTTACCATCTTTTTTGTAAGGTTGTACAACGGCCGAAATGTTGTAATAAATATGGCAAGATGAGGACCATAGTCAAAATAATGTACCTAAGCTACACTTAGAAAATCACCATACCAACACAAGTTAATGCAGCTTTTGCCTTGTATCTTAAAGCAGTCAGAAGGGTGGAGTTGTGCAATAGGCACTGCAACTAGAAATAATCTAATTTTTTTTTTTTTTTTTTTTTTTTTTTTTTCATTACTGTAAACTGTTATCAAATTTATCTAAATACACACACACACACACACACGACAACCAAAACAATATGAGCATGAGTGATTTCTTAAATAATAAAAATTAAGGATCTGTAGCTCTTTCTTCTTGTATACTATTCTCAATTAATCACTGAAATTATTTTTTTTTTTTTTTTTTTTTTAATCACCTTTTCTGAGCATGTCTGTTTCTGTAGAGGGGGTTAATTTACAATCAGTTCTACATAATAAATTGGAGATGCACACATTTGTGTGTATTTTATTTGAAATCTGAGTTGCTTAATCTGTAGCAAATATGATAAAAAGGAAATTCTGGTCATATTTGCTATTGTACAACTTCATTATTAGTTTTATGGTAGTTGTAAATTTGATTGGTGTTGTGAGTGACTTGCTGCTGCTAATACAACATATGACAGTGGTGTCAGCGATAGGATACCCATTAGCACTAGAGCACCCTGATTTTGTTTGTGCCTGGTTGAGATGCTATGATGCAAATACTAGAACCAAGAAGTTAAAAAGTTGATGCCAAGGACTTTAAGTGGGCAATAAGGCTTTTTTTTTTTTTTTTTTTTTTTTTTTTTTACAACACTCATCTTCTGCATAAAAAGTCAATGGTAATTAAATACCACAGGTGGGTGTGTTATCAGGATTGTAATATTAGAAATGAAAAATATATTTCTACACTGGGTTTTAATTGTTGGGGAGAATGGCTAAGGAAACTATACAAAACCCAGTATTAAGTAAAGTGGAGAATTGGAAAGAATGGATGTGGTATTTGTTTTTAGCTGAAAGGCCCTGACAAAGGGGAAAGATGTACAATGACAGAAGGGAGTAATTTGCAAAAATATGGTGATATCTCCACAACACAAAGAATCTTAAAGATCGTACGTGACTTACATTATCAAATAGTAGTGTCTCTCTCTCGCATTCTCTCTCTCTCCCTCTCTCGCATTCTCTCTCTCTCTCCCTCTCTCGCATTCTCTCTCTCTCTCCCTCTCTCGCATTCTCTCTCTCTCTCCCTCTCTCGCATTCTCTCTCTCTCTCCCTCTCTCGCATTCTCTCTCTCTCTCCCTCTCTCGCATTCTCTCTCTCTCTCCCTCTCTCGCATTCTCTCTCTCTCTCCCTCTCTCGCATTCTCTCTCTCTCTCCCTCTCTCGCATTCTCTCTCTCTCTCCCTCTCGCATTCTCTCTCTCTCTCCCTCTCGCATTCTCTCTCTCTCTCTCTCGCATTCTCTCTCTCTCTCTCGCATTCTCTCTCTCTCTCTCGCATTCTCTCTCTCTCTCTCGCATTCTCTCTCTCTCTCTCGCATTCTCTCTCTCTCTCTCGCATTCTCTCTCTCTCTCGCATTCTCTCTCTCTCTCTCGCATTCTCTCTCTCTCTCGCATTCTCTCTCTCTCTCGCATTCTCTCTCTCTCTCGCATTCTCTCTCTCTCTCGCATTCTCTCTCTCTCGCATTCTCTCTCTCTCTCGCATTCTCTCTCTCTCTCGCATTCTCTCTCTCTCTCGCATTCTCTCTCTCTCTCGCATTCTCTCTCTCTCTCTCGCATTCTCTCTCTCTCTCGCATTCTCTCTCTCTCGCATTCTCTCTCTCTCTCGCATTCTCTCTCTCTCTCGCATTCTCTCTCTCTCTCGCATTCTCTCTCTCTCTCGCATTCTCTCTCTCTCTCGCATTCTCTCTCTCTCTCGCATTCTCTCTCTCTCTCGCATTCTCTCTCTCTCTCGCATTCTCTCTCTCTCTCTCGCATTCTCTCTCTCTCTCTCGCATTCTCTCTCTCTCTCTCGCATTCTCTCTCTCTCTCTCGCATTCTCTCTCTCTCTCTCGCATTCTCTCTCTCTCTCTCGCATTCTCTCTCTCTCTCTCGCATTCTCTCTCTCTCTCTCGCATTCTCTCGCATTCTCTCGCATTCTCTCGCATTCTCTCTCTCTCTCTCTCGCATTCTCTCTCTCTCTCTCGCATTCTCTCTCTCTCTCTCGCATTCTCTCTCTCTCTCTCGCATTCTCTCTCTCTCTCTCGCATTCTCTCTCATGGTGGCTGGGATATTCAAGAGATGTGGAAGAATAAGTAAAAGGATGTCCCAGATGTAAAGAAATTTTATGTAAATGACTTGTATCTAAAGTGTTAGAGCTATGGCACAATGTTCACATGAATCACACATGCATCAGTGGAGGAAGACTTTTGTATCAGACGATTTTTCTATGGTGAAATTCATGTTGAGAATTGTATTTTTCAAAAAATGGAATTCTCAAAACTTTGGTAGCTGTCAATGCACTAGTTTGCAATGAAGAATTTAACTCTTGCTTGTGATGCAGACCTTAAAAAGGCACTTCCATATCACACTCTTCTATCAAATGGTATAGTGGAAAGAATAGTACAAACTATAAAAACTAGCCTAAAAACATGTTCCCAGCAAAAAATGAAAATGAATTTTTCTACCAAGAAGACGGGTAGAGAGAGAGCTGATCGGCACTGACGGGAAAACAAATCTCTCCCCCCCCACACAATGTCCTGTTCTATTAACGAAAGTATGGATCAAGTTCAGAAAAGGTGCTTTTTTTTTTTTTTTTTTCCAATGAAATATAATCATAATACAGCCATAATAGAAAAACAAGGAAGCTGTATACTAATCCATGGAGATCAAATAAGGTCCTGAGATGAGGATGTAGACGTGAACAAATGTTAAAGGACGTAATGATGAGCATAATGAAAATAATTGGGCTATACCAATATGAGTGGTAGCAGATGAAAATAGAAAACAAGATGTACAAAAATCTAGATCTCTTAAAGTTACGAAAGTTCTGAAGACCAATTAAAAGATAGCCAATAAAATAAAATCTGATATCTATGGAAGGCGAGGGAGAAGTAAAACCAGGAAATCCTAAAAATGGAACAGAATGTAGAAGCAAAAGATCTACCCAGGGCATAAAACCAACCCCACAAAAATTAAAATCTATATGCACAAGCAGTACCTTCTGCCTCTTGTAATTTACCAGTTAGTTTCTAAGCCATGTGAAGTTGTTGGTAGGCTGACTTCAAACAACAATTGTCAAATCCAATGTCATTTGTCTCAATTAATTACAGTCTCTCTGCATATGTGTTTTGGGAACAATCTATATGGCTATTTAATTAAGTTCAATGCTGCTAAAACCTTTTTGTTCTGAACCCTTAACTGTAAGGTTTCACTTCACATATTCTCTTCTCATAGGAATACCTTCTTCAGCCCATCTGTGTACCACTTTTTAAAAACATTTAATCTCCCAAGGGAGCACTTAGTATGACACCTTAAAAAGAAGCTCTCCTAGTGTAGAAATTTGATAACGCAATCACATGAATTACCACCGACATATTTTATGTTAAAAAAGAAAAAGGCCATTGATCTTAATCCCACGCACACAAAATCCTTGGTTCTAATGCTTGCATCATAGCATCTCAACCAGGCACAAACAAAATCGGGGTCCTCTATGGCTAATGGGTATCTGGCACTGTCATGATGTGTAGTAGCATTCGCAAGTCACTCCCAATATTACTAATGAATATCCCACCATTCAAGTTTGTATCTTATAAGATACATTATGTGTGTCCAAGCAACTCCTTTGCTCCCACTGGTCTAATTTCAATGATTCATAGCTCATTCAAAAACCCTAGGAAAATTAGGCACAGGGAATGATTTTTGAGCTCAGATTCAGGGTTGCTAGATTATTTGAGGTTAAAAATATATATTATACTAGCTATTATTGTTGCTTCAATGGTTCAAGGAGAGTAACTCTTATTTTCCTTTGTATCCAAAATTGCAGCTACTTTATAAGTGGCCCTATTAGGCAGCATTTAAGCTAGCTCCTGTGGAGGACTCTGTTTGGCCATCATTACAATAGCTAGGGAGGAGTAGATGTGATAGACATCAAACTACAGAACTCAAAATTGATCACTGCATTTAAGTAGTGAATTAATATTTAAGCTTACTTTTTAAGTTTAACAATAATTTTTCTGCTGCCACTTAGGATCTACACATATCAAATTGTCTTATTTTCCATACAAAATTATTTTTATTTCATAGGTGACAGAACAGAGCCAATTTATAAAATAAAAATAATGTAGTGTAAAGATGGGAAAATAGAAATTAGAATTAGTTATAGCTCTACTTTATAGTAATTTGGTATTTAACCACACAACACACAAGGTTAGGTTGTGACGCAAGGTCAGTTTAATGTGGGGAGACTGAGCAATAGGAACAAATTCCCCAAACCCCTGCAACCATCGGTTACACTGGCCTAAGTGCAAGCACCAATCCTGCTCTCTGGTGCAATGAGAGGATGCGGTCTCAAGCCTCTCAGTATAATTTTTCTCAGTTGTGGCTCTGTCCTTTGACAGTTGCCCCTGAGTGATGATAATGTTACAAATCACTCCAAAGAGTGGTTGATTTACTTGAATACAAACCAAGTCAGGTTGTGACAAAAGGTCAGTTTTTAATGTGGGAACCAGAATGCATTCACTCAGGCTGCTGGTCATAGTTTGTCCAAGCTAGTCATATCTGTGGGACTACCAGCACGGGGACAGATCCCTGTGACCAGTAAGTATCAGAATGTGTATAACACTCCAAAGAGCAATTTACACACGGTATTTACTTTGAAAAATGTTTGAAATTTGCATTTTACTTGGCATTCAACAAGTTGGTATTTATTTGTAAAACTTTTCTTAACTATAACAAGCCAATTATGAATGAAATGTTCATTTAAAATTTCTGTTTCAAAAGTTTAAAGTAGTGAATATATCTTGCTTTGCAAAACTATAGTGAGCAGGCTTGTGCCTGCTAGTCTACCATAAAACTCATGATTTCTGATAGCTGCACAATAACTGGGAAGACATTTGATCACTTTTAAATACTGTACTGAAATTTTTATCCACAATCTTACAAAATATCTCCCTCATTTGGATTTATTTCAGCAATTTCACTTTTCCTATTCTGGATTTTTACTTGTAGCTATCCCCCCCCCCCACACACACACACACTGCAATGGTTGTACTTGCCCACTCATCATTAATCATCGAAAATTTTGTCAAGCATATTTACCTGAAGTTTTAGTCCTGCCCAATGCATTAACTCCAGCAAAAACAAAAAGCAACGACAATGAAAGTAGTGTGAATTCTTGTCAAGTGCATGCAAAGAATAAACCAGAGGAAAATATTGTTTTCACCATATGAGAATGTCACTTGATTTGCATGGCCAATTTCAAACCAACTACTCTGTATCACTGTACTTTTTTTTTGTAACATTGAAATTCTTAAACTTTGTCAAGTGTGTGGGGTGAGTGTTGTTTTTCCCTGAAAAGTACTTATTTTTTTTCCTCACTTCCAGATTTCAGTGAAGAAATAAGCTGTTCAGATCGCTCTATGGCAACATTGATAAAGACAGCAACCATCACAGCACAGTATCCAATGAAAAACCATGGTAAGTCACCTTATCTTCAAATTTGTGTACAGTTTTCTTTTGTTTATGATTGGTGTAGTAAAAGGCATGAGCTAACTTTTCTTTTTCTTTTTTTGAATAGTTTTATTATTATTTTTATTATTATTATTATTATCTCTTGCTTGAAGCTTGCCATTATGTGGTGAGTGAGTGCACATCTGTAATGTTATGTTGCTAATTTCTTTTAATTTCTATTCAATTACTTTATCTTTGCTTATATTTTTATTCTTTTTCAGGAACCCCTCTAAGGAATTTGCAGCTGGATAGTTTCACATTGACAGAAATTTTACGTCTTCATTTATTATCTTCTGGTGCCCGGGCAAATGCCAGCAATGTCAAATTCCGTTATCAACAAAGAGGAGGTTATACATCCATGGATGATGCTGGTCTGCAACTTTGTAAAGAGGATCCAGAATTAATGCAACGACTGGCACAAGACAATATCTTCGACATGAAACCTGGTCAGTTTTCTGTGTTTTGTGGCAGTTGTTCTATGTTTTTTCCTTGGTAAATAGTCTCTTTAGATTTAACTGTTAAAGGGTAATTTATATCTAGAAATCAATTGGGCTTTTATTTGACTAAATGATAACTATTTATTAGGATGATATAAAATATTCCCAACTATGTTCTGAGCTGTAAACACTAGCAATATGTTAGCATTTTATATCTGGTGAGGAGAATTGTCACGCAAGCAATAACTTAATGCTCAATAAAAAATTAGCTTTTTAGCCTTGATGGCAACTTCAGTATGGTCCTGGAAGTGTGATTGCATTACAAGGTTTTTCTTATTCCTGTTTGAGAGAAGTCTTTTGAAGAATCCTTGGTATTGTGGGTCAGCTGATTGGGCTTTTTGATGATGGGTTTACAGGATTCAAAATTGTCAACTAGTCACTACTGTGTTACGTGGACCTTTCTTCTGCAACATATCAAGCTACCCTCCTTAATTCACAGCTTGACCATCTCCAGTACCTCCTATGTAGAAAGTGTCATTGACACTGAGGACTTGCAGGAAAAGTGGAGCAGCATGATGTTTCTGTTAATGACTCCCACAATGTTTACAAATGATGTAAGCTTAAATGCTTCAGTGTAGTGGGGTACATGCATGGAGTAAGTGCATAGTCACCTGTTATTCCACCTGTATATTTTCAAGATTTCAATTACAATGCCACCTGACAATCAGTTTCATTCAATGTGTGTAGATTAGCAGATACAAATTCTTTAGTGTGATTGTCTTGTGCTTTTAGATAAGATTTGTTGATGAATTATTGTTCATTTTTGAATCGTCTTGTCCTCTTCAGGTGATAAACTGAAAATCCTGTCCACCTTGGTTCATCAGTTCCTCTCATATGCAGCTTCTCGTGATTTGGTGGAAGATAATTTTGAAAAGTTACGCCAACTGAAAATGGATCTTAAGCAGTTGCAGTGGTCAGAACTGCGTCGAGAACGGGAGGAAGCAACTGCCAGGTAGGTCCATCCATTCTAGTGGACTTATTTACCACAAAATTGACATTGGAGGAGGGGAGGGTGATACATTTTTCTTTTTTTTTTTTTTTCTCTATTCAATAGCTGGTCTATTTTGAAATATTCTTAAAAGCAATTATAAAAGATATGAGTTTAGGGATTCAAAGTGGAACACCTTAAATAAAGCTCTAGTTGCATTAGCAAAAGTGATCAAACCAAGGGAACAGATAGAATGATAAATCTCAAACTAATGAATGGGAGGAGAAAGGTAAATGATGCAAAGGATTTGTGCAGAAGATAGGATGTTAAGCAGATGTTAGAAAGAAATGCAAGCAAGGAAAAGATGAATGACTTAACAAGTGTGCCAAGATAGAAATACTATGAAAGGTAAGCATGCAGAAAAAGATCAAAGAAATAGGACAAAATGTATTCTTTGATAGGAAACATAAAATTTAAAAATGGAATATAATAATAGAAAAAGAAACTGCTACAAAGGTGGAATGAATATATCAAAGATTTCTTCCATGATAATGGAGGATATAACTTGAAAGGACCTTGTATTAAAATCTAGGATCAGCAATAACCAAGAAGAATAGAAACAAAGAAACAGGACCAGATGTGATTGTAATAGATAAGATTACCAAAATATGTTGGCAACAAAGCAACAGTAAGTCTGTCTTCAGAGTAATGCCAAATAAGTTGGGTGCAAGATCCATTGGACAGTCCACTTAACCTTTACCATGATAATTTCTTTCTAGAATTGTTTCCCCCCACCACCACCACTGCATTTTTTTTTTTTTTTTTTTTTTTTTTTCCCTGAGGGTGATAAAAACTTTCTTTCTATTGTGCATATAGATTTTAATTTTTGTACACTAATAAAAGAATGAGTAATACTTGATGTAATGCATCATGTTTTGCATGCATGTTTTGATGTTGAAAACAAAAATTGTAATACGAAATGAAAAATAAAAAAAAACAAATACATTAAAAAATAGATAAATAATTCAACGTACTTATTACACCTTGTGGAGTTCGTGGGGGGGTGCAGTGAGACGCAAAATTGCTAAGGTAGCTTTCATTTTGTCAAAAAAGCAGTGTTTCCTCAAATTTACATACAAGGAGAAACTAGCATTTGTTTGCTCTTTCTTTCACCTGACTCTTTTATTTGTCTCATTGACAAATATTAGGTTGGTGCAAAAATAATGACGTAATAATGTCGTTTTTTGACGTTAAAAAATACGTCAAAAACGACATTATTACGTCATTATTTTTGCACCAACCTAATAGTTATTATTTTGGCGTTTATAGACAAAATAATTCACCTTCAGAAAGACCATCAGGTATATTAATGGTTGCCAGTAGCTTCCATAATATTAGTCGGGCATGGATGATAGTAGCCACTAATGGTCATCATAGCCTTCCTCCATGTCACTAGTGTGGTTATCAGCTTCAACCACTTCACTGTCAATATCCACTTGAGTAAAGCCTTCAGTCATCATCAGTCTTAAAGAAAAACTGAATAAAGTCCATTTTTGTTTACAAAAAATTGTGAAAAAAAACTGTGGGTTTAGTCGGTGTTACACTTCGTGTAGAATCTAGAATTCAAAATGGCATTGGAAAATGGAAGTTTAACCTTCTTCCAAAGCAGTAGGTGATTTCCAGCTTAAAATATGGAAATAACAGTTGACAAGTGTTTATTTATAGCAACCGTCCCAAGGTGACAGAATGTGCTTAGAGTAGCAAAGGGAGAGAATTTTTACGGCAACAATTGTTACAGTGTGGTAAAGATTAATGAGCCATATAAACAGACTAAATTAGAATTCTAACAAATAGTTCATTGCATGTTTAAAACGGAAATGGGGAATTAACAGCTTCTTTGAGACACTGGAAGAAAAAAAAAATGATATCTGAGCAAGCATTACAAAGGCAGAAAGATCTATACCAGTTCTCATATAGATTATGCTAAAGCATTTGATAAGATAAACAAAGATTTGAAATATTAAGAAAGCTTGATTCATAGGAAATATGTTCTGGTAAATATGGACCTTCATAACTACAAAAAAGTGTTTCCACATTTTTCCCATTGACAGTGCTTTTAATTACATTCACTCTCTCTGAAATGTTTATTTACATAATTATAAAAATTATTTGCCATTTTATAAGTAAATAAAAATCTTTTTATTCAAAAATTTTAAAAAATAATTGCAAAATTCTCAAAATATGTAAACCATCTACAATGCAATATTATTTGCCATCTTTTTATAAGTAACTGAAAACAATTATAATTGTTTTCTGCTTACTTAAATTTGATTGTTCAAACCTTTTTTTTTTCAATGAAACTTCTTTATAAATTGATAAATGATAAACATTGTATTAGTTTAGGTACCGCCAATAATTTGCTAACAAAATAGTATAGCCTGATGATAAAGGGCCCCAAACTTAATAAAAACACAGTTTTTATCGTCAAAATGTTTGTCCTTTCATCTTAATAATAACAAAGTACTCTAAATTTGGGTAAAAAAGATTTTTTTTTTTTAACTTTGTCAGACTTGTGGGAATGGAGATTTTAGTGTAGCAGTTTCTGGTGAAAAAACATAATTTGGAAATTCTTGCAAAATCAAATTGTTTGATTTTAATGAAATTTTCAGGACTTACTCAAAAATGAATGAATTTCTTGGTATTTAAAAAAAAAAAATCTTTTTTGGTTAAGATTACCTGTTTGAAAGCTTGTCCACCTTAGTAAAAACTCCTTGACATATAAAGGTTTTTGGCTGCAAGCAATTCTTTCATTTCACTCTCAGTTATTAAACTGATAACAGATAATAATTTAATTTTATTAATTATATCTTAATTATTAAAATTTGAATTATTATTGAGATAATATTAATAAAATATCTCGGTTACGAATGTAATAACTTAGTGAGATAATTTAATTATTAATATAATAATCAATAAAATCATTATCTTAGTTAAACCATTATAGAGGTAACTCAATAATTTAAGAAATTTTTTTGTTATTTTAAATTACTATGAGAAAACATCTTCAAAACTACCTAAAAAAAAAAAAAAAAAAAAAAAAAAAAAAAAAAAATTTGCCATTTCGATTGGTTTTCAGAAAAATTGACTAAAAATCATAATTTCTATTTGAAGGACACTAGTCGTTTGTTTTCTGGAATTAGAAAATTTAATCCTTTAGCTCTCAATTGAAGGTGAGGGAAGAGCTTCAAAAATGATTTTTCATTTATGAAAAATACCTTTTAAACCTTAGATATACCAAATTTTTAGTGGTACCTATATTGGTTTGCATTTTTAAAATGTCCATATAAAATTATTTCTGTAAATCCAATAGTGTTTAATGTTTTTCTTGTGAATTCTCAAAGAACAAAGAAAATGTATAAATTCAATTTCATATGTTTGGGCTTTATTAAAATTCTAAAGGTTGCTTTTTAAAACTAGTAGTTCAAGTAATAGCAGTGGCAATGGGAAAAACTGTTCTTTTTGAGACACTTTTTGCAGGCACAAAGATGTCTGTGGATGCAAGAAAAGCCCCTCTTCTTTTTTTTTTTTTTTTTTTTTTTTTCTCATCAAATTTAATTAACCTATGGGGACATATTCCTAAATGAATTAGATGATTTGCAAGGATTTATTATTGGTGGACATCAGAAGATAAGCAAATGACACTAGAAGTTAGAAAGAAACCAATAAGAACACCATTTAGTAAAGGAAAATAAGGACAGACTAACTATTTAGTGTAAGACAGAACGCCTGGTGGTCAGCAAAAGAGACTGACTGAGATGTCTTGGGATGTCGAAATCAAGTTGATTCAGAAATTCAAATCTGGGTTCTGTAGTCATGGAAAATACGACAGATCTGAAAATACATTACAGAATCGTCTTAATAAATTAATAATTCTAATTACCCGAAAGATTGTAAAAGGTACCTGAGCAATCTTTTTTGTTTAAAAACATGTGGGAGGATGGAATTATGAAGTTTTTCTGATAGATGGTGAAACAAAATGAAAATGTCAGAAAACAATTTCAAATTAATAATCTTTATCTAAGGAGGTTCTTTGGAGGATAAAATGATCTGAAGAATGAATTTTTGGATGACTGATCAAGATCTTGTTTGTCTTTTTCAAAGGTATAAGCGCAATATGGAAGAAAGAATCAGGGAGCGAAAACAAATAGAAATGAAAATTGCCAGTGAAGCCCTTAAAGAAGCTGGAGTTGAAATGAACAATGGAAATGCAGAGTAAGTGTCCTCACTTATTACTACTTTCTTTTTTGTACTTGAACACCTGCAAAAAAACAACGTAAGAAACCCTTAAAAGATTATTTTGAATTATCTTGTCATAAATAAAACTGTACATTTTATAATTATAGGTCAAAGTAATTGGATTCTTAATTTCATTTATAAACAATTTTTACAAAATCCCATTTTCCTTTTTGCACTTGTTCTAAACTCCCCAAGACATGAGTAATTATCTTGAGCCCTTTTTCATTTTTATTTTTTGTTCTCACTAGAATTTTTTTTTTTTTTTTTTTTTTTTTAGTGAAAAGGATAAAGACAAAGAAAAAACGGACAAAAAAGCATCGAGAAGTCGCCTTCTTCAAATTGATAAATTCAACAAACTTGAAGACTTGGAGAAAATTAACGAGCAGGAGTTGACACCTGACGAAAAGGATGCTTACTGGCAGAAACGAGAACAACTTGATGCCAAGAAGAAAGCGGAGAACCAAGAGAAAGAAAAGGACCTGCTTGCTTCTATCACTAAGTTACAGCAGGGTAATGCTGTGTATCCCCTGGGCCGTGACCGAATGTATCGACGTTACTGGACCTTCAGTTCTCTACCGGGACTCTTTGTGGAAGATAATGATGAGACTGTGCCAGACGAGCTGAAGCCTGGCTTCAAAGAAGAAGAGGAGGAGGAAGAAGAAGAGGAGGAGGAGGAGGGGAAAGATGATGAAGATGTGGAGAAAGATGATGCCGGAGAGGTGGGCAAGGGTGACGCCGGAGAGGTGGGCAAGGGTGACACCGGAGAGGTGGGCAAGGGTGACACCGGAGAGGTGAGCAAGGATGACACCGGAGAGGTGAGCAAGGATGACACCGGAGAGGTGAGCAAGGATGACACCGGAGAGGTGAGCAAGAATGATGACGAAGATGGGAAAGATGAAGATGTCAAAGACGAGAAGATGGAAGTGGACTCAGATGTCAAAGATTCCAAAAAGTCTGTGAATGGTTCAGACAAGAAAAGCAGCAACGGTGTCATTGATTTGACCGACATGACAGATGACAGCATGGACAAGTCGGAAGAGGATGATGACGATGACGACGATGATGAGGATGATGAGGAGGAGGAGGAGGAAGAAGAGGAAGAGAAGCCATCATATCTAGAAAGGGAAATTGTACAGAAAATTATTAACAGAGAACGGGTGAAGTGGTCCTATATTAAATCACCTGAACAATTTAACAAATTAGTTGAGTCTCTGAACTCTCGTGGTTTTAGGGAGGGCAACCTGAAGCAAATTCTCTTGGAAAGTAGTAGTCGTTTCCAGGAATCAATTGGTAACTGTCCTTTTGAGGATCCAGATGATGTGGACGAAAAGCCAAAGAAAGACAAGATGAAGAATGGCCGTAAAGATACAGAAGAAAATAGCACAGCTCAAGAAATTCTGGAGTTGAATTTAAGAGACTTACTCTTAGATTTAGAAGAACGTATTTATGTTGGGAGCCTTGGATGTATGAAGGTGGGTCTAATTACTTTCTTTTACACCTGCTGAACTTTGAGTTTGTTGAATTAGCAGAGATATGAAAGATTAATGCTGTATTGTTTGGTTGTTTAGAAATAATGTGCAACTTGATTTAATCAAAGTTTGAAGCTTTGACCAGAATACTTTTATGTAGATACCTCCACAAGATTGCTAAAAAATTAGCATGACGTGATGAAAATGTGCTCCAAATGTAATGAAAATATAGTTCCAGCATCAAAAATCTTTATTAAGAGGAAAGATCTAAGTATTTTTTTAAATTATTTTATTAAATTTTTTACTCCTTTTTAGAACATTTGAAACTTGTTTATTTTGCGTTGGCGGTTATACTCACTTTTAGCATAGCAAATTTTTGTTTCTTTTTCGCAGTGACACATTAATTTGGAAATTCTTGCAAAAATCAAATTCTTGGAGTTTAATGAAAATTTCAGGACTTATTCACAATTTTTTTTTTTTTTTTTTTTTTGCATGTTTCTCTAACCCCCCCCCCACACACACACACTTAATTTTATGAAAGCATCAGAACTTTTATTTTGAAAAAGTTCATTTTAAACTTTACATATACCGAGTTTGTAGAGCTACCTACTCTTATGTAATTAGGCAGTTTCAACCCATGCAGTACAATTCCAAATTTCTAAGTTTAATGAATTTGTTAAAGTTTCCGGCAGCTGCTTGGTTCTGAAAAGTTCTTATTCAAAATTTAGTCAAAAGGCTTCAACCTAAGAGCAAAAATTTGGAGAAAACATTTGATGAGGCCAAATCTGGATTCTCTGAACTTTTGCAAAGGAACATTTATCTTGAATGGGATTATTTGAATTAAGCAAATGTGCTTTCTCTCAATTTCATTTAGCTTGTTTCTCCCGGATTCAAATGTTTACAGCAATTGTCATCTCTACCCCTTCAAAAGCCCATTGTGAATAAAGACTCTTCTATTAGACATTAGGTTGGCATTCTTATAGAAATAACTTGAATTTCTGGATAGCTTAAAAATTTATTGTTTATGATTTTGTATTAATTTTGAAATTACTATGCAAATACTTGTAGATGATTTTTATGAATGTTTTAAACTTCCACTTTTTACATTCATTTGAAATTTAAACTTGATAATTTCAAGCTGAGGCCACCACTCACTTATTCACACTCCATTCCCTACTTGGTTAGATTCTCCAAATGTATTCAAATAGTACATTTTCAGGGTTTATTTTTTTTGTTTGTTTTTTTTTTCATCTCTCAATGTTCCAAACAATTTCATTTTTTTTATTGTTTAGAGAAAAAAAAAAAAAAATTGTGTAGTTTAAAATTTGACCATGTTGTTTAAGTAGCCAAGATAATTTTATTATAATGTGAGATAGTATAAATATTTGAATGGGAATGAAATTGCTCAAATTTTATACAATTTTCAATATTGCATTGTTATTGCAGCCAGCATCTTTATCCATTCTTGTTGTTTTCAGGTTAAGGACCGACTTGAATGGCGTGCTGCTGTCGATGGCAGTGCAAACCAGGGTGGTGCTGATGAATCTTCTGACACTGAGAAGAAACCAAGCCAAACTGGAGAGTCAGTTGTGAAGACTCTTGCAAAGGCCTTACTGCAAATTGCCCATGGGGTTGAGTCACGTTACATGCGGGAACCATTTGGGGATGCTGGGAGCAAAGACCCAAAGAAAGAACCTAAGAACAAAAAGAAAGACAAAGATGACAAAGGAGATCATAGTGATGACACAGAAAATGGTAAATTTCCTTTCTTTCTGCTCTTGGCAGATTTTGCTACTAGGAAGCAGTGCTTGCCTGGATATGAAGTTAAGTCCAAAGCAACAACATTTGTATGGAGCCATTCCAATTTTTATTTTCACCCTCCTCATAAAAACTTGGGAAACTTTATTTTAAACATCTTACTTATTATAAAACGCAGATTGTGTGTGTCTGTACGTTTATATATTGGATCAGATTTCCTACATTTTTCAACCAATTTCAACAACAAAACTTCACAGGACTACGTAAAATTACCTTGCGGTGGTTCTGACAGCGCCAAAAAGTGGAAAAACACAATTGTTTTTGCACAAAATCAATTTGAAAACACGATTAAGAGGCGTTAATGAAAAGGGGACAACTCGTATCAAGTTATTAATATCGAGTTTTACTTATTATAAAACCCAGGTTGGTTGTTTGTGTGTGTGTGTTCGTTTATATATAGGATCGGATTTTCTACATTTTTCAACCGATTTCAACAAAACTTTTTTTTTTTTTTTTTTTTTTTTTTTTTTTTGCAGGTAGTGTTTCTTATTGTCTTGCACACATTTTTCTTTATTTTTACATTCAGAATGCTTTAAAAATTTACAAGACAATTGTTTATAATAAAATTCTATTCAATCGGTAGATTCATAACAATTGAAAACAATGTTTTTGTTTGGGTTTGACCAATTCATTAAAAAAAAAATTTTAAAAAAACTAATTAAGACATGCATGTCCGTCAACCTTAAACAATAATCTTTGTCAATTTTATTTTTCAGTCTTTATGATGGTCGATACTTGATCTATCTCTTACTGTTACATCCCCGGGCTCTACTGCTAGTAGATAATAAATGGGACTTCAAACATAAGTGTTGCTCTCTCTTCTTTTTTTTTTTTTTTTCTTTTTTTTTTTTTTTTTTTTTTTTTTTTTTTTTAAACTCAACCATGCAATTTGCTTTATTCAAAATTGGGTTTGATATGTAGTTTAGCTCTAAGCAACACCTCCCCCCCACATGAAACTAAGAGTGCCAGGAGAGCAGTTGAGCGATTCTCTCCTGCCGCCCCCTGCCCCCATTCTTTTTTGCTGCTGTTAACCAAGGTCTCTACTTGTTGATAGATTTCCTAGACTGTTGTTCATCTTGTTAATCTTCTATTAATATAATAACTAGTAGCAGTATCATAATAGTGTCTTTATGTGTGTTAGTTAAAATGTTCACCTAAACTGGAGAATGAGAAGGGAGTTAGAAATGGGATATCCACTCTGTGGGAACAAACTCTCTTTGTATTGAATACAGTTTACAGTAATCAGTGACTGAATACTTAGCTGGCAAGTTGGCTGAGAAGTCACAAGTAAAAAAAAAAAAAAAGTAGTGTAAAAGATGTTTCAAATACCATTTCTTGTACAGAGCTGGTAGTACAATTATCAGTTCTTGATGCAGTTATTGACCCTTCCCTCTTTGAATATTTCATGGCACATTTTGTCGTGACTAAGTATAGACAAGACTTCTGGAACAATTTAAGTTGGAGACTTCTTCAGGCAGGAAGTCACACAAGATAAGGTGAAGTGGTCATCTCTTGTCTGTTGGTCACTCCCACTTTCTATTGACGTTAACCTTCGTCCAAAGCCAGCATGGAGTCTGACAGGTCCTTTGTCATTTGACTCCAGAAAATTAATTGCATGCCTAATTTTGGAGATACCTCCTCCTAAGAATAGTCGTAGCAGAATATCATTTCCCTTTAACTCCTTCCTCCTCATATTAGTACCTCATACCAATACCACGAAAGGGGGGTGCAGGCAATTCCTCTGTCCAAATTGATATTTAACCTGTGCCCTTCACTTTGGTTGACATTTCATTTCTTTAGCAATTTACCTTTTCCCCTCTTTTTTTTGACAAGGGATATAAATCCATTCTATAACTGCGCTTTTGTTCCCAGAAAACCTTAAAAATATTATCAATTCACTGGCCAGCAAAATCCCTCAACCTAGCTTCACCAATAAAATCCAGAAATTTACCAGATGGCTTTCAAGTATACAAAGAATCAGAGGCCGTCATTTTCTTTATCTTTTTGACCAACTTCTCTTCTTGGGTCTGTGGGTAATGTCCACACTGATTATCAATCAGTGTCTCCATTTCAGCCTTGTCATGGTAAAATCTGCTGACTTGAATGTTATTACATCACACTTTCCCCATCCCTTGTAGGTTTAAATTATGCAGATGGCTTTTTCAGCTAGATTCCTCAAAATAATAAAGCCATTTTACTTCAAATCAGCCCTATTCCCTTTTCTTATTGTTTACCTGTGTAAGAAAATATTCTGAATTTTAATAAAATCCTGCCTCATATCTTGGTCTATCTCTTAACTCTTCAAGCATCTTATAGTGTTACAAAGAAATTCAGTAAACAGCCACAATGAAGCATGTGTAGGTCAGTCATTAAAATAGTTTTCATAATGTTATAAATTTATAATGTATTTTTTTTTTTTTTTTTCTCCCTTTTGTTTCAGATGATGACAAAACTGATGTTGTCGTCAGCAGCAGCAGTCAAAAAAATAAAAAAGGGAAAAGCTTGTTTGAACGCTGGGAGGAGTCGTTGACTAATTGTACCAGTTTTCCTCAGATCTTCCTCCATCTTTCCTCGTTAGAGAAGAGTATTATTTGGTCAAAGTCAGCACTCCACGCTCGCTGCCGTATCTGTCGACGGAAGGGAGATGGTGAACACATGCTTCTCTGTGACGGCTGTGATAGAGGACATCATATGTATTGTCTAAAACCACCTGTCAAGGTAAGTACCACCCCCACACTTTCTCTGGCATGAAAAAACAACCCTGGTATTTTTGTTTGTTGGCATCAACCCCAGAGAAATGTGGTCTTTGTGTTGATTATAAGTGTCAATGCAATCTGATCATGCACACACGACCTTCTGTTAGGCTGCAACATTAAAGTTATCTGACGTAAAGAATCAAGACAGGTTTTAAAACTTGGGAAATCCTTATTTGTTCTTCAATTTGTTGACACAAACTGAAAAACAAATGTCATTGTTGTTTAACTTCTCAAACGACTGAAATTCAAAATTCAGTTACTGCCAAATCAACTGGCAGTTGGAATTTAATCAGAATATTGATGTGGTTGTCTATATTTTTGCAGACTGTACCTGAGGGTGACTGGTTCTGTCCCAACTGTAGGCCCAAAGAAGTCCGTCCTTCCCCACGGAAGGGGCGGCAAACTTACATAGCAGAATCAGATGACTCTGAATCCGAATCAGAAGAGGAGGAGGAAGATGAAGACGAAGAGGAAGAACGTTCAGATGATGAGGAAGAAGAGGAGGAAAGTGGAGAAGAGAGCAGGTAAGATAGACAGGGCCACTACTTTTTCTCTTTTCTGTTTTACTTTTTTCCTTTTCTCTTTTTCTCTTTTTCTCTTTTTCTCGTTTTCTCGTTTTCTCGTTTTCTCGTTTTCTCTTTTTCTCGTTTCCTATCCTGTTTGTTTGTACCTTTTCAGTTGGGAGACAACAGAAAACGAAGGGTCTCGGCGCAAAGATGGTCGTTCTGATAGCCATGCTTGTGTTGTGTGTGGGCGTCGAGGCGCCTTGGTCACCTGTGATAAGTGCCCCAATGTCTACCATTTGTCTTGTGCCAACCCACCTCTCAAAAAGGTACCAAAGACCAAATGGCTTTGTCGACATTGCTCTGGAGACAAAAAAAGTAAGTATAAAATCACTCTAAGCTTGGAATCAGTTCATGTAAGTTGCTAAGACTAATAATTTTAATCATTTTTGGCTTTATTGCTCTCTTGTAATAGATTTCTATCTATGCTTAAGATAATATTGGAATTAATGATTAACTAAGAGGATGGGGAAAACTTTTCTCTTTTTCCAGGCAAGAAGGCATCATCCAGTAATAAGTCTCCTGGATCCTCTAGTCAGCCAGGGTCAAGACGAGAGAGTCCAGTAAATGCGCGATCAAGAAAACGAGCAAGATCAGAATCGGATGATGATACACCCAAACGTTCACGATCATCAGCTAAAAGCAAATCTGTAATCGACAATGAAGGTGTGGTGATTTTTTTTTTTTTTTTTTTTTTTTTTTTCCCCTCTCTTAAACATATCTGGAGAATGGTTTAATTTCATTTTTTAGAAAATTAGAACATTCTTATTGTGTAGCCATTTGTTGATTCCTTTACAATCCCCACCCAAGCACACAATAACTACAAGGCAACCTAGCCTTTAAAATAAGAGATAGCTGAAATATTTATGTGCTAGATATATTTTGAGAAACTTTGGTCTAATATTCCTATTTTAAAAAAAAAAACCAAATCTTACGCCTTGAAAAATGCTTTGATGCAGCCTCATGCTTGCATCAGGTAGATCTTGGCAGGGCCGTCTTAATTGTGCTTTGGTATTGTAACATCCCTTGATCTTGGGTCATTAGATTTAGGCAGTCACATGCTAGTGATGACATGAAAATTCTCAGCCAGCTATACCTTTTGATGTCTCTCCAGAAATGGGGGTTGGGTGTCATGACATAGCTCATCTCATCATAGATGATACAAAAACTCTGTGTGCATCAATAAAAGTCCCTTTTGGGTGGCGGGTCTATGCATGGCCACTTGTTATTATCTCCAAACATGTGGTCACTTTCAAGACGCCAGGTTGCAGGGATGCAGCAGTAGATGTATCTAGGGCAAGATAACCTGATAGAAGCCTTCAGTTTATATGGGTTTTTGAATTCAGTATTTGTTGCAAATTAGCTGCCAACCAAGGCAAGATAATCCAGTCTCCCTTGCTATTTAACCTATAGCTGGAGGAAGATTAATTCATTAGTGTGGAGTAAATGAAATCTAGCAGAATTTGAAATCTGCATGTTGATTCTACTTTTTCGTGTTAAGTTGGGTATATATACCCATACACGATTTTTAAACAAATCTGCTGCCACAAAACAGATTTGAAATGCAAGAAAGCATTCTTTCTTTAGAGATCTTTCAACCAACCCATTGTCAAAAGAATATGTTGGTAATGGTAATTAACTAAGAAAACAAAATTCATACAATGAGAAAGAGGAACCATGATAAAAATACGAACCTATTAATAAAACGACGTGAAAGGTGGGGGAGTATACAAGGAAAAAGGTTCTCGCTCGCTTGCTCTCTCTCGTAATATATATCAGCCAAAACTTGATATGTCTGATAAACCATTTATAGTTCCAGGTTTGCTTATCTTCCTTTTTCTCAAAATGCTTCTTTTACAGAATCTGATGTAAAACATTATGTAAGTAGTTACCGTGGCAACAACAAAGTCTATCAATTGAAAGCATGTGAAGAAATTGTTAATGACCTCATGAAACATGAAGATTCCTGGCCTTTCTTAAGACCTGTGAGCAAGAAAATGGTAAGTTGAGCTTTTTTCATACCAGTTTCAGTTCTTGTAAATGTGGGTGTTTACTTGTCTTGCATATTATTATCATTATTATCATTATCATTATTATCATTATCATTATTATCATTATCATTATTATCATTATCATTATTATCATTATCATTATTATCATTATTATCATTATTATCATTATCATCATTATCATTATCATCATTATCATTATTATCATTATCATCATTATCATTATCATCATTATCATTATCATCATTATCATTATCATCATTATCATTATCATCATTATCATTATTATCATTATCATTATTATTATCATTATTATAATAAAAAATGTCAATTTTGATTGACATTCACCTTATTTCTCTGTGTGTTTCTTAGCAAAGCTGATGAGGGAAAATTTATAACTCTCTCCTCCTTAATACTTAACAAAATGCAAAAAAATATCACAATGATTAAAATCGGTCAATAATTATTTACAACTATTTATACTGGCACTCATGCATGCAATTATAAGTAATCAATAATAATATTTTACATTTTGAAATCATTTATTTTCAGCATGTGAATGGGTGGGGTGCTCTGAATACTGAACAGATGATAGTGTGTTGTCTTTTTTTTTTTTTTTTTTTTTTTTTTCTTCCACTTAGCTTTTAAGCTTTTTTTTTTTCTTTTTTTTTCTCCTTTCTTTCTTGTAGGTCCCTGATTATTACGACATCATCAAAGAGCCAATGGATTTTTCCACAATCCGCAACAGAATTCACAAATATCAATACACTGAAACTACATCTCTTCTGCGTGATGTCAGATTGATTTTCAGCAATTGCAAAGAGTACAACAAGAAGTCAGCCCCAGAATACAAGGCAGGACTCAACCTGTCTCAGTATTTTGAGAAAAAAGCCAAAGAAATGCAACTTGAAGAAGAAACTTCCTCTTCCTCCTCTCCATCCAGCAGTGGAGCAATTGATTCCAGTGGAAGATCTTCCAAAAAGAAAAGCAGAACTCACTGAATAACCTTAACTCCCTTTCCCACCCACCCCTCCAATCACCTACCACCACACGCGCACACACCTTCCTCCTCCCCCTTCTCATGTAAATTGCAGACTCTTGCACTATGTTCACATTTAGGGGAGTGGCTACAGTGTAAATGCTACAAGGAGGTGGGTGGGGTGGGTGTGTGCACACACACACACCCACTTTTTTTTTTTTTTTTTATTATTATTATTATTGTATGGTTTCTGTAGACATTTCATTTCCAGACACATGTGGTGACTCAAAAAAAATGTGCCTCTTAAGAAAGCTGGACAGGTGGGTGGATGTGCATAACTTGCAAGATCACACACACACACACACACACACACCGTTTCAAAAGTTACCCCCATCCCACCCCTTGTTAAAAAATGCTGCTTGACTGTCCCTTCACCCTCCACACACACACACACCTCATCTTGATTTGCTGAAACGTTTTCAGGAAGTTCCGCTTGTGAATCAAGAAAATTCTCTTGTTTTTCACGACACAGCAAAAGGCACACTTTAGAGGAAGAACTAAACGAAGCCAACTGTTTCCCATCAAGTGTTTGTGTTGGCATTTGATTAGCACATCAGAATTCACTTGTCCATAGAGAGAGAGAGAGAGGGGGGGTCACTTTCCCTCCCACACATTCCCCAGCAAAGCCTCTTTCTCTTACTGAAAGTTTTTCTTTTAATTCTAAGCTTGTTTTGAAATTTTAAGTTTAACCTGGACCCCACTCACCCATGCAACCATTTTTCTTTTTTCTGACATTATTGGCTAAAATCTAGAATAGGAAAAAAGTCAATTACCTCATTATTCTGGTCACTTCATTTCATGACCTCCCACCACACACACACACACACACACACACACACACATGCATGCATGCACACATACACATATTTATTTAATTTCTGTCAACAAATATTCTTTCATGTGTTTCAATGTTATGCAAAGAGTGAGTTTGCTATTTAATTCTATTTATTTTAATCAACAAATTCAGGTCATCACTGTCAGTAATTCACAACCCCCCTCCCCCTTGTTATACCCTTCTATCCCCCAAAATTCAGTTATAGGCAGCCAATGGTCAGTTTTTTTTTTTCTTAATGCAAATAGGAAAAAGAAAATTGCTACAGGACTTGGACATATAAGACTCCTCCCTCCCCCAATACATTTTTTTTTTTTTTTTACTGCAAGAAAAAAATGTTTAATAAATTTGAAACACAAAAAAAATGTTAATCCTATTGCACTTGCTCTCCTCCCCCTCCTTGTTTTTTGTCCCTTGGTGGTGAGGGTTAAGGATTATTTTATTATCAAAATAGGACCTCCCCTTTAAAGAAGGATTACAATTCACCTATGCTTATTCTTCCTGACCTGCATCTGATTATATCATTGTTTATGTGATTCATCTCCAAAGTAAAGAAACTGTTAAATTTTCCATTTAACTTTTGAATAATCTCTTTGGGAAAGACCTGTGTGTGTGTGTGTGTGTGTGTGCAGGGGGGGGGGCATTTGGTGCTCAGCACTAATAGCCTTTACTTGGTAAATAACCACATAAAGGTCCTTTTTTATCTTAAAGGATATGACCAAGGACATCTCATTCACCCCAGACCCAGATACACTGTGTGTGTCTGTGCTCTTGACCATTTCACCATAATTCCCAGTTTTCACCTCTTGGTTCTTTAAAGAGTACCAACCCTAAGGAAGGTCATCAGTGAACAGTCCTTCTCTAGCCTGAGAAACACTTGGTACACCTTATGTTTGTGTTTGTTAAACTTCAGGTCAATTTGTTACCTGATTTGTAGCTGTCTTTTTTCTTCAAGTGAAAGCCTAACTTTGCTTTAAGAGCAAAGTTGGTAATTTCCATGTGGACTTGTATCCACCCCACCCACCCCCGTCTGACTCTTACCTTGTGTGTGTTAGTGTTTTGTTTGCTTTAAGGTCTCCAATTTTAATTATTCAATGGTTTAGTGGCAAATCAAGGGAAACAACTCTTGCCTAGAAAGATTTTTTGCCAATCTCATCTCTACCTAAAGCTCATGATATTTTGACCTTCATCTGATGATCTGAAGCCTTTCCATCCTGTAAATCTCTCAAGGGTATTTTTTTTCTTGACTGGATCCATTGCTTCATTGTTGGTCAGGGAACAATACAAATGTACAGATACTGTTTTCATGGCTTTGCTCTGTGTGCAATGCTGTAAGGAACATTTTTAAAACAATTTGGAGTTGGGTGCATTTTTCTACACCCTCTCCTCTATCCACTGTAAGGAAAAAGACATGATGTAATATTGTGACTTAAAAACTTTTTAAAAGTAACACATACAAAAAATTTTTTTTTTTAAATATTTATAAAAAAAAAAAAATTAAAAAAAATTAAAAAATAAAAAATAAAAAATACAAAAATGAAAGTTTTCTGGCAGGAAAAAAAAAGTAATTGCTATTTTATTTTCATTTTCTTTGTGTGAGTCTCCTTCTGAGAGGCTGACCCAAAGTGATAGGCATTGTCCTTCTTGAATTTAACCCTCACTCCTAATCCCAAAAGACTAAAGATTTGGACCTTTTCTTCAGATTTGTCCTCAATAATTACACAAAATTCCAAATCCCATCTCTCTTTATGGAAGGTGATTGGATGGAATTCAAAATCCAACTACAAACATTTTTACAAATCTTAAAGCAAAAATTGGGGGTGTCTTGATTTTGTTTCAATTCTAACGTTGGGCACCTTGTGAGTGCCTGCTGTCAGGAGAGAAAAAAAAAAAAAAAAAGTCTCTCTCCTCAGTCTCTGTTCAGACAAATAATAAAAACTGGACACCTTATATTTCTTTCTCAGAAAATTTCTTTTTCTGACTTTTTGTTTTGTTTATTTTGAATTCATTCGAATTTAATAGGAATAAAATATCTTTTCAGCTAATTTACAAAAGATGCTTTTTGTTTCATTCTCTTTGTTAGGAATAGAACTTAGGGCTCCATTTCAACGAATTTATTCAAAATGAGGTCACTTCTTCCTGTCTTTTATGGCCCATTGATTCTGATAAATACTGTATTTGAGTTGCTCACTATTTTATTTCATGGAATGTAACTTTCAAGTTGAGATTGGCAGTTTAGATATAAATGGGTAATCATTTAAAAAAAAAAAATACCCTGCAAGAGTTCTGCTAAGTTTTATTCGTGTGTTTATTTATTTTTTTTTTTTTTTTTTTTTTTTTTTTTTTTTTAAGACTACCTAGTCTGTGAGTGAGCCAGGTAAATGCAAATAAGTTCTTTTGAGGCTTAGAACTGGTTTGCTTTATGGAGAAAATACCTTAAAATTGTCAAGAGAAATTAACTAAAATTAGTCAATGTGGAAAAGCTAAAATGCTTATTTGCATTTTTCTCTCCTCACAAGTGAGATATATATATATATATATATACACACACACACACACACAAATTAACTGATTTAAAATATGGTGTTTTTTGCTACACAGTTCTAACCATGTTTCAAAAATGGAAGCTAAAAGCTTCAAATTTAAAGACATTAGTTCCATTTCATCCTCGAACAAATTTTGGAGTAACATATTTTTAAATTTACTGGGTTTTAAAGGCACAAGAATCATAATTTACAGTTTCCAAGGATACAGAGAAATTCATTCATCCAGACAAGGGGTGGTTGTGTGTTTGTTTTAACTTTTGTTGTATCAATTATTAATTATGTTTGAAAAAGAGGTTATGTTTAGGTAGGGATGTAATTTTCAATGAATTCTGACATCCGTTAAATGCATGTTGTCTGAATTTCTTTTTCTTTTTTTTCTTCTCTTGTTAACGGCAAAGATTTTGGGATGTTTAATTTAGAACACGTTTTATTTTAAATATTTTCACTTTTAATAGACTATATTTCTTTTTAAAGCAACTAATTGTATGAGAATTACTTACAGTATGTAAAATTATATTTTCATATCAAGTATAAGTATGTATATTACCAGATCACTTTCTTTTCTTTCTTTCTTTTTCTTTTTTTTTTTTTTTTGTTTTTTTAATTTTATATTTAAATATTATTTAAGTAAAATTTACGATAATGACAGCAAAAAAAAAATAGCTAATTCATTTCTCTAATTTAGTACACTTTTATTTTTTATAAACTTAGTAATATATAGTTTCTCATGTATGTACAAAGGACATGGGTCATTTAATGGCCTACATATTCTAGCTTTTCATATTAATTTCATTTTACTGTAGGTGTTTTATTGGATTCTTTTAAGTGCTTGTAGTACTTTGAGAAAGGTGTTTAGGTTAGAATACGTTTTTAACTACAATTTTAAAATATTTTCACTGCTAATTTTAATAGATTATATATATATATATATATATATATATATGTATTACCAGGTTACTTTTTAATTTTATTTTTAAATATTATTTAAGGAAAATTTTTGACAATGACTGCACAAAATAGCTATTTCATTTCTCTGATTCAGTAAATTTTTTTTATGTACTTAGTAATATATAGTTTCTCATGTATGCATAAAGGACATGGGTCATTTAATGACCTACATATTCTAGCTTTTCTTAACTTCCATTTGCTGTAGGTGTTTTATTTGATTCTTTTAGGTGCCAGAAGTACTTTGAGAGAGATGTAACTCATGGCTTGTGCAACCTAATATATATTATGTTTTCAGGATTTTCAATCGAAGAAATATTGCATTGGTATACTAATGATTCTGTGCAACATTTATTTTGTAGAGGACAGTTATGAGGCTTTCTACAGTTACATAATCTTTGTTTATCCTCCTCCTGTTTTTATTTTTCCATTGTCTAAAATTTTTTGGTTTTGGTATAACTGTTTAAGATATTAGCATTATGTTTCTTAATAATTAATTTTAGTCTATTTTTATTGAAAATAGTACTTAGCCAAGCATTTTCCTAGTGAAAGTAAACTATTAATGAAAGGAATTTTTGTCCTAATTTATTCTTTACCATTTGGTTTTATGGGGGCATATACCAAATTATTTTTCTATGCTTTTCATTTTCATTTTTAATAAGTTAGTTTTGGGGTTTTGTAACCACTATCTTTTATAGCTTTATTATAGAAATTAATATGTTCATTGAAAATTTTGTCATTTGCTGAATTTGTACTTTTTCTTTTTTAGATAGATAAAGGTATATGCTTAATTATAGATAGGGGGGGGGTGATTTGATTTAGGGTGTATATATAAAGGATTGGTATTGGGTTTTTTATAAGGTGTGTATGTAATTTTCTTTAAATCTAATGTTATATGAAGGAAGTTAACTTTTTTAATTTAGTGCTAACCGTAATTTTTAAGCCCATGCTTTTAAATTCTTTATATAATACCTTTCTAATTTTAGCTATTTTGAAGTCAGTTTCTAATAACCATAAGACCATCGTCTCTGTACAAACCAATGTCAATATTAATATCAAGGTGTGCTGTAAGGTTGTATGATATAAATAGACCTGTGAGATAAGACTCAGCTGAGTCTAGTGATCCCATTGTGATGCCAAAGTGGTCATGAATTCTATATATATATATATATATATATATATATATATATATATATATATATGCAGAAATGTTTAAAACACCCAGACTTTTCTGGTAATAAGTTTTCCTGTGATCTTACTGCTAAAACATCTGCATTTTTTTTTCCACCTTGTACAAGGTGAACAAAAAAATAAATCTTCAACCTGTGTTGAAACTCTAATTTCCTGCTTAGTTTGGAATAAAACCTGATTACAAATCAAATTGAATCATCAGTTGAACTTTATTTTTCTAAATATTGATAAATTGTTGCACAATATATTAAATGGCAGCTAACTTTGTTAGTAAGAAAGCTTGATAAGTTTTATGATATTCAGCCATCAAACATGTATACTTCACTTGGGTCCATTACTTAAAAAAACAGGTATACACAACTTGCATAAGTCTAATAAAATCTGTATCTGTTTTTTTTTTTGTTTTTTTTTTTTAATGAATGTCTTATGTAGGGAGGTATTTCTGCTGCACCCTGCATAAGACATTAACTTGAAGACACCATTGCTACTTATGTCTTACAATTATGTGGAATGAGCCTTGCCAGTTCCTAATGGATGACTGCTAGGGAATATCGGGTGCCTTAATGGATAATGTATGTTCCAATTCCCATTGTGTTCATCATATTCACTTATGCCCAGATAATCTTGGGGAGGTGAAGGTATGAATCCACCTATGGGTTGATTACTGGGACTTGTATCTTTAAAACATTATCACAAAAAAAAAATAAATCCTTATAATGTAAAGATATTTTCTGCCTTTGAATGACCTGCAAGGTGTTGATGTGCCATAGAAAACAAATCCCTCCATCAATCGATCGTCTGGGGTGGGGTATTTCTGTTACACACTAGCTTAATAGACTTTTAGCAAACAAGACTTCCCCCATTCTGTTTGCTTTCAGGATTCTCAAAAAAAAAAAAAAATTTTTTTTTTTCTTCTTTCTGTCTGTCAGCCCATCTCTTCTTCATTCACTGAATTTTCTTCCATAATTTTGGCAATCACTTCAATACTATGAACTTCAGCTTCACTCAATTTGTTTTCAGCAATTTTGCTTTCTTTAGCAGCATCTTTGACTTCTTCCTTGATTTCATAAAGAATTCGATAAGCAAAAATGCTGGCCTCTTCATCATCTGAAACCAAATTATTTAAACATTGTTTTTTTAAAAAAGAAAATGGGATCATTATCTTGTAGAAAATTCATATCCCCCCCACACATTGTTTGATCAATGGTAAGAGCACAATTGTTACTTTGTGTCAAAGGATAGAAAAATATAAAGTAACTAAATGTTGATGTACCTGTCAATAGTCAAAGCTTGGATTGCAACTTGTTTAGAACAAAAAATAAAACATTTGAAAATATAAGTAATGCATTATTTTTTAAAATTCAAACCCCATGTCTTTGTGCTAAGGTGGAAGGACATTAAGTGTATAACTAGAAAATTGTCAAGTGAATATTAGTGTAATTTATTAACTAGCTTAAAAGCTGCACTCTGTGTAAACCTTTTAAGCTAGCCCCTGGAGTGGGCTAATTTAGGCCTCTGGCTCCAAAACTAAAGGGACCTGATAATTTTTGAAGAAATACCTTTTCAATTCTTCAATTCAGTCTCTGGAACTTCAAAACTTCACTTTAACTCTAATTTGAGCTATAAATCCAATTTAGGCCAAGAAGTGAATTCTTCAAAACCTCACATCATGAAACTTCTCACTTTAACTCTGATTCCTTGGCATTTGAAGAAATGACGTTGATTTCTTAATTCAAAGTTTTAGGGATATTTTAAACAATTTAAAACAAAAATTTCTAAATTCAATGTTTTTGTGTTGCTGTAAACTCAACTTTTTTTTTTTTTTTTTTTTTTTCAGTTATTTTAAAATTTGAATTTTTAACTCTCCCCTCCTCATCTGGAATCATCCTGATTCCAAAAAGGTATATCTCTATATAGAACAAGTGTAGTCTGAGTTAAAGGGTTTTCAGACGCCTGGACAGACTGACAGAATTTGCGCTTTATTTAGATAGCTTGTTTCAGCAACACTGATCATGTACAGTAACTTCCAAAAGCAATATTGCTTTTTCAAAATGCACAATTTATATTTTTTGTACCCAGACAAAAATTGATCTGATCTACACTGAATGATTACAAAAATAACGTAACTATAAAAGATTCTTTTATTAGGTTGGTGCAAAAATATCGTAAAATAGAGGGTAGATCTGGAGATTTTTTTTTTTGTACATACAGGGTGTGATTAATAAATTGTCATCTAAATTACACAAAAATATTTTGAAATACTAAAGAGTAAATTTATTCAATAAAATTGCGATTGGCTTCAACTACAGCCTCCAGACAATTTCAGGATCTCCTGTAACTCTTCTGGATGGTCTCCTTGTTTAAGTTGAGGAATGCTGCCATAATCCTTGCCTTCAGTTTATTTTTGGTGTCAGGAGTTTTTTGCTCAACTGTGCACTGCACATAATAAAGGGGGTTGCAGTCTGGGGATTTAGGTGGCCAGATGTAAGGGGTAATGACTGGATTCTCCGGCATGGTGCAAAGTCCTGTTACCAGATATAGTGCTGCCCTGGGTCAAGAGGGTGGCTGCTGGAAGACCCTATCTCCTCAAGACACTTGATCTAGGTCTTTGTGTTGAGTCTGGGATCCCCACCAACAAATCCAGAAATTTTTTTTCTTATCAGTGTGAATTTTTCAAGCCTCTGTACCTTTGTAATCACCATTAGATTCAGCCAGCTCTTTCTGAATCCTCTGACTGACACCCTGAAATGTTCGTATTGGAGCTTCCAGCGCAAATGCCAAGCAGTACAAGCTGTTTCCAAATTTATGTTGGAGTGAATTGTATCCTGGTGCTCTTATCACAGTATACTGTGCAGTTGACAAAATCAAAACACATTTGTGAAATTAAAAATATGTGACAATTTACCCATCACACCCTCTGTGTGTGTGATGTATCCATTTCAATCACAAGTGTTCAGAGATAAGTTACATCTGGTTCTATTCTCAGGGATTCTTGATCTTTAGCTTACCACAGTGTCACATAAATGTTAATATTCTTGTGAAAAAACAGCTGTTGCTTAAAAATCTATCATCACTTTTGAGTCTAAGTCTCTTAACTTATTAGGATATTAATTTCATAAAATAGAGAAAAAAATTAAGTATAATTTAGGTAATGGAATCATTTGACCTGTTTACATCACTTCACAAGGAAATGTGGCCAAGAGTTTGAAAATAGAACATTTCAAATTTATTCAATGGAAATACAAATTAAATACTTTTTTTTTTTTTTTTTTTTTTTTTAAACCTAAACAACAAAAAAAAGAAACCCGCCTCCAATTTTACTGCATCCATTACACTCTTATTACGTTTGAGATCTAAATAATGAAGCTCAAGCTGTAGCACTCAAAGGTTTCAAATGAATTACAGTTGAGGCATCAATACACATTTTGTGGCAATGGATGTTTTCTATGGCAATGTTATGCTGAGTAATTCTCATTGAAATAGACATGCTTTGGCAGCACCCATCTCCTCTACAATTAAAATGTGATGGGTTATACTAGATTACATGATACCAGATGCAAAAAAAAAAAAAACTTATCCCTGACCGGTTGCCAAATACCAAAATTGAATTATTAGGTTGGTGCAAAAATAATATCGTTTTTTGATGTATTTTTTAATGTCAAAAAACGATATTTTTGCACCAACCTAATACCATTACATGGTTAAATAGCTCAACCTGTCCTGCCATTTACCTGGATAGTAGAAGTGGGTTCATACCTTTTCCAAAGACATTTTGACAGTGAATACACCCACCTCAGCCAGTGCTTGAACTTAGTTTGCCAAATTAGGCCAGTTACATACACAAACATCTTAAAAGTTAATTTTCATACCAAGACTTACCTGCCATGAAAGCAACTTCAGAGACTTGTTTCAAAAGTTTCTCTGTGCTGGCAAAAACCAACATCAGTTTCTAGAAAAGAAAAGAATAGTTTGGGAAGTATTGGCCTTTTAGTACCAAGATCTTGATTCAATGAAATAATGCTTCTCTAGAGAATGGCAAAATGCCTTCCTAATAAATGAGTGCCTTATCAATTTTTTTTTTTTTTTTTTTTTTTTTTTTTGTTGTCTCAACAGGGCTTGAAACAAAATAAAAATCCAGAAAGATGCTTGATACTGATTCGATATAGCTTCCTTTAACATTCTGGGGGAATTTTTTTGTTTGCAAACCAAAAATGTTATCTTGCCACTGCAAGTGACTCGAATGATAGCATGTTTGAATTTTGCAATTGTGTTGTCATATCCTGCTATGGCAACAGAAAATGATCATGACTGAAATTAAGTAGTACAGTTGAAGAGCCTTGAAAACCAATGCAGTGAATAATGCAGAGTGTTAAAGGTTAATTGAACCATTTACTTTCTTCTGAGCCAATCATGCTTTTAATTTCAATAAATCATTTGAAAGAAGTGACTTTACACAAATGTGGAGGGTTTACCAATGGTTTATGGGATCACTGTTCCATGTTTATTGTAAGCAATGTTCTGGCAGCAAAATTACTTGCAGGGTCTTATCCACTTAAGACGAATATCTTTACTTAATATTTAAGTCGTTTGCTGAGAAATGTTTGTGAATGTAATTTTGCAGTATGATGGAGATTGTATTGGTCAAAACACTATTCCCCCCCCCAAAAAAAATCAATAGTCCAAACAAATTGTACAAAAAGTATAGATAATCAACAGAAAACTTTTCTTGATCTCTTCTATCCTCTCCAAAACAAGCCGCCACTCCAATGAGCATCAGTTTAATATAGAACAATACTATGAGACAAAAACTCACCCCCACCCAAGTTTTGCAGCATTTTTTGTGCTTTTCTAAATGAGGTATTCAACGAATTTCTAACATCCATAGCTCCAAGGATATTGCATGTGCAGATTTGAAACTTTGTGACAATATTTACTGGATATTACAAAAATATAAACTTAGGCATCTCTTTATGTTTATAAGGACCTGAAAATGGCCAAAATGCAAAAAGACTTTTTATGATCTACAAAATTTTTAATTGAACAGGGAATTAATGGACCTTAAAATAAGGATTCCACATGTAATCGATCCTGACCAGGCATCCTGACTTCATTTACTTTCTCACCAACGTGACATTGCTCTCTTCTGCAAATATTTTCGTGGCAACTGCTCTGACAAGCTTTTAGTCCTTGGTGATCCGACTACATGAATTTAAACATGCTACTCGATTGGCATCTAGGTCCCACCCATTTTACTATTGAAATAGCTAGATGCAACTGCCATTTCTACTCCAACAGTTTCTTTTCTCATACTTCCCACCTGTGGAACTCCCTTCTATTTCTTTGCTTCCCTGATAACTACAATCTTCAAAAATTTAAATGCAATATCAATCGTTATCTTCAGTCTTCTTGAATCCCGTTGATCTTTTGTCCTTTCCTCTATTCTCAGTCTTCTCTTTCATTTTCGCTCTCTGCAACCCCCTCCCCTACATACTAGTGGCATTCCTACCTTGCTTGATTGAATATATTGAATTTAAATATATCAAGTCAAAATAGTGAAAATGCATCACAATTTGTCCAGGTTAAGTCATTTTATTGATATGCTAAAATATACATAAATCAGAATCATGAGTAAGGCAAAATCACATTAATGACCTTTTTCAAGGAAATAAATATTTAGGATGAGTGATAAGTCAATAGTTTCAGTTATGTCAGCATTTTAACTAGTAGCTTTTAATATTACAATGGATTCAAAGTTAATGCCTCAATGCTACGATTGATTATTAAAAAAGTAAAAATTTCCTGTATTTATTTGATGTATCAATTTGTCTAAAAACATTAAAAGCTATTTTGCTGCTTCTAACAAAACCAAAAAAAAAACAACATACTTCATACTTATCTACATATAAAATCCTGTGACTTCCGTTTGTCTGTCTGTCACACCCTCTAGACTAAAATAACCATACATTGACTGATCAAATCCAAATTTTGAGAAGTGCAAACAGGTAAGGAGTTACAAAGTACAATTGGTTTTACGAGAGTGCATAGCTTAGAATAATAAATTTTCATTAATTTTGTTTTTGAAAAATTAAATTTTATTATTTATCATACAAAATAGTCCTATTATTTTCAAAACAATGATTAAAACTAACAAATACTTATTTAATAAAAATTGAATATTGTTTTTTGCGTATCTTTTCTTTAAATTTTTATATACAAGAATCCAGTTTTCAGTTTGCCCTGCGTTTGCGAGAACTATAAAAAAATTACACAGCCAAATACTTTAAAAAGTCGGAATTTGGCTCCAGAAAGAAATATTTACGCATGACCAGTTGCATGTTGCAAGAAATACTAAGAATTTATTCTTTGCTGTTAAAAAGGGAAAAAAAAAAAAATTTTCTTAAATAATGAAGTACTATAAAATAAAATTAAAGAAATTATTAAACCACAAAATAGGTTTTTGTTAAAGTATTTTCCCAAACAAATCAGTTCATTCAAATTTCATCAAATGGTTTGCAAAATTGAACGAAACGAAGAATTTGTAAATCACAACAAAAATGTTAGTGATTTGATAACTTCAACAATACTAAATACTGTGATGAATTCAACAAGTGTCAGTATGTTGCAAAAAAAAAAAAAAAAAAAAAATAAAATAAAAATTCTAGTTCAGTAAATATCAAATTTTACACGCTCCTTGAAAGCCAAATACCAGTGAGGTAAAAAAAGAAGAAAAAATGATTCAAATAAAATAGTTTGATGCAAAAGACAAACCCAGATCCTAAAAGCCTTTTTTAAAAGAACCTATTTTTCATATCCGATAAAAGAATAAAGACACCAAAATTTTTCACACCTCCATTAAAATTTCTACTGGCCACTAACCTAACACTATGTATTCATGTGGAGAGGCCACATATTACCAATTGTAAAGGTGGGATTGTAGATGGACCAGTACTATTTATATTAATGATATTAACAACGTACAGGATTCAAGTAAACAACAATAACTCCAAATTGTTAATCAACAAATATATATTGAAAAAACATACAAGAACAAATATGCAATAAAATTGTGTTCAATGTATAGATTAAGGGAAAGAAGTTGTTCCCCTTCAATTGTAATTGATTGTTCAAAAGGAAGTTCTCTTGAGAGAAAAATGTTCAGGAATCAATATTAGAGCAAAGTTTGCATGTTAAGAATAAATAACACAAGAATACAATTAATTAAAAATGTGTTGTGTTATAGAATGGTTTGAATCAACAGAGTTCTGGTTGATTGAACTTGGCAAAGTCGCAGAGAGAAATGTAAATTATATTACAAAATTCTGTGTGTTTGAAATGTGACGAGTAAGATTGTGGATTTGTGTTGACGGCTGGGATCTTACTGATGACTTGTGAAAAGTTGCCTCTTTTAAGGAAAAAAGGTAGGCTCCCACGGAAACACGGGAAAACTTAATCTTGCACTAAAATATGTGATTGGTTAAACATTAACCAATCACTACATTTGTACTAACAGAACAAGCAAGCAAGGTCAAAACCGAAGGATTCAAAGAAATGACTGCGATGACTAAATTGTCCTATATAAAAGTAGTTGTGATTTATTAACCAATCGCAGGCGAATAAAATGTGGGTGTGGAAAAACGTAGCAACTGCTACAAGTGGCTAAACATGTTTGAGTAGATGCCTTGTTTTTATATATATATATATATATATATATAATTTTTTTTTTTTTATAAACCATGTGAATTACATTTACTGGCCTGATATAAAGCCTGCCAGATTACTTGTTTCCCCTATGAAGGAGGACGTAGGTTCAAGCCCTGCCAGGGGTCATGTTTTCTTTATTAAGATTCTCAAATACATAGGCTGGTAAATGTGATTCACACCGTTTAAAAAAAACATGATACCATGTATCTTCTAAAACATAATCTTTAGAATAATTGTTCATCTTTCTTCATATAGAATCCTATTTTACATTCATTTGAAAGATTTTGTCAAAACACATGAAATTAAGTTGTGAAAATCAAGAGAAAGATGTGACTTTGTAGCTATTGTCAATAAAACTGTTTGGGCTGAATTAAAAAAGTTTATAAATGCCATAAAAATGATGGCTTTAGAATACAATAAACAAACATTTCCAGACAGTAACTGGCTTTATGATACTATGCACACCCACGTAGTATGGGAAGAAGTATTTCTGTTTGATAGACCAGCAGGTGGTTTCTTTTGAAGTTTGGTCTTCTAAAACGGTATCCACTTTAACTGAAAGGGAATAGGAAGTAAAGGGATTTTCAGAGATCAAGTGGCAACAAAACCAAATATAGGGTAGATCCAGGTGCTGGTGCTTGGGATCAGGGAGAGTTCTGGTCCACACCTGGTGGAAGATGGACATGCCCGTGCTGCGGTTCCAAAGCCTTGGTTTTGTATTGCCAGCCACCTTGTCATACAGTGGTTGTATCCTAAATTCCCAGGAACCGGTTCTATAAAGGCAGGTCATCTTTAGGAACCTATTCTGCTTATTTTCTTTTCAATCTGAGAATGGAAACAAATCACTTTCTACTATTAAAAAGAATTAAACCATTTTGATAATTTAATAGAAAACATTTATTTATTAAGATGTTTCTAGATTGAAATTCTGTTCTAATCCTATTTCTGTTCAAAAGTATGATGCTTTTTGACTCTAGGGTCATCAGCTATGTTACGGTTTCTTAGCCACTTTTAAACTAAATTGCTGCAGTCTCAAATATCCAATAGAAAACCTATCAAATTTATGACAAGATCTACCATTTACTTTGTTTTTTAACTAAGCACAAGCATAACTACCAATTTACTGAGACCATTGGCTTTTAAGATTATTTTCAGATAATCCAACAACATGTCTACTAAGTTTTTATCATTTTAAAAATTGTTTTGTCTGAACTGATAGAATGCCACCACTGACTAAATGTGACACTATGTAGCTATGGTAATTGGCTAATCAACCTTAAAAATTAAACAAGGAAATGCTGGAAACAGAGAGGATAGCCCAAAAGATATACCATTCGATATTAAAAAGATCTTATTTTATTTCCGAAAAAAGTTACTTTTCACAAGAGACAATAGACCTGGGAAAAGCCATATGTGAGATTTTGACCCATTGATTAATATCGATTATAAAGAAATGCCTTACCGAGGGAAACACGAGAATTCGAAAAAAAGCAAAGCATTAAGATATCGGGCAGACCACATAGCCGTCATAAAAATTTCGACCTGAGATGATTGCCAATACAGAGGTAAAGAGAATCAATATTAATTATCTTCCCAAGATATTGTTTTTTTTTTTTTTTTTCTTGAGTGCCAGCAAGGCAAAGCCATATGGTATTTGTGAAAATTTTGGGCATGAGAAAAGATAGCGTGGAAGAATCGTAATTTGGAAGATAAGGAATTTAATTTCTCAAGAAGACAAGGGTTCCAGTAAAAGCTAACTTCATGAAGGGACCAGATGGCAAACTTTGACAGTGATTGATGGAATTTGTAAAGGGTGCTAAGTGAATTCTGAGTGAACAAAAGATCCGAGAGATTTTAAGTGGCAATGTGGGATTTGTAAAAATTTTGGCCGATAGGAAAAAAAAAGAATTTTGTAAACAAAAATTCTGGGTTATAATTTTAAGGAGGCCAGCTTAGCCACACCTGCATGGCTGGGATGCCATTGGTCAAGTGGTAGCAATGGTGATAGGTGGAGGTAAATGGATGAGAAAGACAGAGAAGTTATTAATACCCACTGAAGGAATTGGTATTAGATCAATATGAGAGAGGAAGCGTTTAGGAGGATAGCTCTTCTCCGACCTCCCCTCACAGACGAAGGAGACTCCCCCACCGCCAAAATAGAAAGTGATTAATTTTCCAAAAATAGGAAGTAATCAATTCTCCTGGCCTGACAACAAAGAGATTTCTTGTTGGAAATTGAGATTTACCAAGAACTCCAGACCGCATCTAATGCCGCACTGGTTTTTGGTCAGTACCCATATAAACGAATGTCTTCAGGCTGTTCGACAGTTAGTTGGAGTTAGTTGACAGTACAGTTAACAGTTCAGTTTGAGTAGCGGGAACCAGAGTGTTGCCTCGCAGAAGCTGACCGAGAGATTCCACGACCTCTGACTTTGCCTATCCTACCGATAGAAAGTTATACTGACGAACGAAGCCAAGCCAGCACCTAAGAACTAAATCAATTGACTTAAGATACCAAAACTTGCTTGAAACATAGAAGTGTCACACTCCATAGAAAACGGGCTGGGAGAAAAACACGCTCCTGTATATAACGGACGGATAAAGTTAATTTGTTATTTCTTAACATACTTGAACCTCTTGGGTTTTTTATTTGCATTTTTTTTTTTTTTACGCTTGTGCAATATCACCTCCAGTCTGGACTCATCTTACAGTATGGCCCGACGCCTGATTGATCTCGTCTACCTAAGATCAAAATCACAACATGGGTAGGTTAGACTTGAGATCGAAGCAGTTACTTTGGTAACCAGATGTTGGAAGTGAGCTGGGAACGACGGAGCTGGTATCGAACCGGTTGCAGCTGGTGTGAAGCCGTTAGCATTGATGACCAGAATTCAACCCTGGACAGGTCAGTGTCACAAATTGGTACCCTGACCAAGGGAGTCTGCCGGGTAGTGATGACCACCGATCAACCGGGACACAGGCTGGTGGCAGCGACTAGGAGTCAACCCCAAAACGCCAGTGGAAGAATCATTACAGCTTCGTGCCGTGACTGGGAGTTGACCACAGGCCGACAGCTCAGTGTCACATAAATATAGGAAACAGTTCATGTTCTTGTCTATATTTCTGAGATGAGGTATTATTTACATTATTCGGACTATTGTCCTCATCTTTGTCGCCATATTTATCACAACGTTTTGGCCGTTGTACGCTCTGGCCTTCTTTAGGTGGTTGGAATGTCGAACTGAACCCTTTATTTCGCTCACTGGTGTAGACTGTTCTAATTCCACGTGCCATGTTTGATGGATGTCAGTTATCAGTTATCTCCTGTTAATTTCCCTCTGAAAGTTCTCCACTGCCTTAACCGGGTATTGAACTCACACTCTTTGGGTCCTGTCACTGGATCTAACCAACGCCTTTATCCACTGTGCCATGTGCCCTCAAGGACACATGGCACAGTGGATAAATATATCCAAGATAAATATGACGACAAAGATGAGGACAATAGTCTGAATAATGTAAATAAAGTTCATGTTCTTATTTCTTGAAATTGCATTTTTCTTTCATTTTGTTACCTTGTGAACATGCAGCACTCTCTTCCTCAGCTTTTGGTAGAAACTGTTGATGAATTTGAGGATTGGAATGCAAAGTGGAAGTGGGGTGATCATTGACCAGTCGTAGGAAAGCTTGGGCAATTCACATGGTATGTATTGTTAAATTATATACAAAAGAAATTCATTTAACCAATGAATAAATTTATGAAATTTACCTTTCTTTTTTCATTGGCTTCTTTAATTTGCAGTCTTGTATCAATGATTAGGGACCAGATTTTTTCTTCTTTCTCTGCATTTCCTTCAGCAAGATTGTCAAGGCTTGCAGAGTGGAAAGCAATTAATTTGTAAATATTCTAAAAAACACAATAGAAATCTTTACATTAGCAAACTTTGATAACATGTATTTTTCTCATGCATTTTTTCAAATACAATATCTAGCTAGTAAACCATTTTCAAACATTTGGTGTATGTACAGCTTAACAACGAATCAGAGTGGACCTTACTGCGCATGAGGACAGATCAATTTTGGAACTGTGACATTACACTCAATTTGAAAGTTGAGGTTTGACATGATAAATAACGACACAAAAAATATTTTTCTACAAATCATTAGTTTTTTGAGAAAATGAGTTTAAAAGGTTAAGTTTAGGTTTGAAATCGTAGCATTGGAATTTCATTTCAGGGATCAGTGAAAGTCTTATAGCATAGCCTTAGAAAATTTATAATTTACTGAAGCTTTACAAATTGTATAGGTACAAGACGCTTGGCACAAGCACATTAAATCATTGTGCCTTTAAATAAGACCTTCATTTATTTCAAAGGGACATTATACTGAACAATTTAGCTATATTATGATGTATTATTGAGTCTAGTATTTTTAGTGTGATTTTCATTAAACAATGCAAATTTAAAACATTTTGTCTTAGAATTTGTACCTAGCAGTATTATATTGTTATATACACTTTTATCTATTTTTTGGTTTTATTAATTATCATCTAACAAATCTTATTCACTGAGTAGCCTTTTTTCTAATCTTTTACAATTTTTTTCTACACATTTTCAACTGCAGTAAAAAAAAAAAAAATTCCATATTTTGCTTGTGGTGATTCATAATCAGCAACCACATCACCTCTTACATCTGCAACCTTTTGATTATTATGTGTGGGACACAGTTGAACAAGAGACCAACAAAACTCCTTGTAACACCAAAAATGAACTGAAGGCAAGGATTATGGCAGTGTTCACCATCTTAAGCAAGGAGACTGTTCAGAAGAGTTGCAGGAGATTCCAAAGTCTTCTGGAGGCCATAGTTGAAGCCAATGGCAATTTTATTGAATAAATTTATGCTTTAGTATTTCAAGATATTTTTGGTGCCAGTCTATCTCCCCAATGAACTGATGAAGATGTCTACATGACTTTACCTGGAGATTGAACACACAACCTCCAGAGAAGTGTGAAAAATGCCAACCTTGTAGGAAATTGGTTAAAATAAAAAGCATCAGTTTGTCTGTGGCTTAGATACTTAGCTTGTGTGTTAAGCCTTACCATTACTTCATAAATAATGAAGCATTCCTTTTTGATCAAGTAGAAAGACAGAAAAGACATATTAGAGATGATACTTGGTTTCAGTGAGATGATGTAAAAAAGAAAGGAAGATAGAAGTGTTTAACGTCTGTTTCAGTGAAATGGAAAAAAATTGTCAATTTCAAAACATTTCATTTGTATCCCCTTACTTCTTAAAATAACGACCTGCATTCAGATTTAGGATTGTCATTGCAATTGTTTGTTAAAGTTGCTAAGCTCAAATATTTAACAATATGACAGGGGAATATCTATAGATATTTTTATTGTCATGGAACGCGCCATGAGCTTACTCTATCATTAACTGTAGAATTAAGATTCATCAGAAATTCAGATAGGTAATCCGTGAAATTTTCATGGGTTAAAACTAGTCTAAATTAATGATTTTCAACTTTTCAGAAATTCAGAAATAAATGAAAGAGAGAGAGAAAAAAGAAACGTTTTACATCTCCTACTAATACCTAATAAATAATGGACTATTCCGTTTTGATTGTGTGGAAAGAGGGAAAAAAGATACTACTTGGTTTCAGTAAGAAAATAAAAGAAAGAAACGTTTAAAGTCTCCTACTAATACCTAATAAATAATGGACTATTCCGTTTTGATTGTGTGGAAAGAGGGAAAAAAGATACTACTTTGTTTCAGTAAGAAAATAAAAGAAAGAAACGTTTAAAGTCTCCTACTAATACCTAATAAATAATAGACTATTCTGTTTTGATTGTGTAGAAAAACAAAAGACAGAATCTATTTGGTTTCAGTGAGAAAATGAAATAAAGAAAGGAAGATTGAAGTGTTTAACGTCTGTTTCAGTGAAACAGAAAAAGTTCTTAATTTCAAATCTTTTCATTTGTACCCCTTTACTTCTTAAAATAATGACTAGCATACATATTTATGATTGTTATTGCAATATTTTGTTAAAATTGTTAAACTCAAATATTTAACAATAAGACAGGGGAATTTCTATAGATATTTTAATGTCGTGAAACTCCCAACGAGTTTCTTCAATCATTAACTTAAAAATTAAGATTCATCAGAAAATTCAAATAGGAAAACTGTGGAATTTTCATGGGTCTTTCTAGTTGTTTAATGTTTAAACAAACATTGTTGGTAACTATGTAAAACTGTTTTTCTATTTCTAAGCAACACCAGAAAGTCTTCCTTATTAAGAGAGCAAACCTCACCATTGCGTATTCATTTTCTGCTTGGACCAAAGCAGAAGCCGTTTTCTGAAAAAGACCAATTGCAGCAGTTGATGTCCGTGTAAACATTTCTTGGATTTCCGAAATGGTCGCTGGAGTCTCAGGAGGCTGAAAATAAAAAAAGGATCAATTTACATATATACTATTTGTAGCACTCAGTGGAAGCATGGTGGAGTAATGGATAGCAGCTCAGATTGAAGGATCAGAAAGCTGAGTTTGAATTCCAGTTGAGTTCATTGCATTCACTTATGTGAAAGGTATGAATCCATTTTTCTCCACAGCTATGGGTAAAATAGCAAGACTGATTGGCTCCTATAGACTTTGTTGGCAACCAGTTGAGGAGAAGGAAAACTGAATTTAAACCAGCCTGGAGAGGGTTGGACTCCAACAAGCTAACTTGCCCATCAAACACACCATGGCTGCTCTGGCAGTGGTAAAATGGGATTTAGGATTATGAGTACTGAAAGTTTGGATCATTATGCATTGTCCTTTTTACCAATGTCCAGTTCTTTATTTACCTTCAGACTAATGTTCTCATTTTTATTATTATCACATTTCAGCCATTGTATTCCTCTGGTCGTCTTCTTCTGTCTTTTGTTGTACAGCTTGCCAACTCTTTATCATGTTGTATAAAAAAAAAATTGTTATTTTCAGCCAAAAGAAATAAGAACATTAATTAGTTGCTGACCATAACGAGACTGACCACAATTCTGATCTAAAAAATGCTGCTCTAAAAGAGAAAGCAATTCACTAGGATGAAAATGTTTAGAAAGTCCTTTAATCAATAGATCAACCACAATTAATTTGTATCCAAGTTCTTACAACATTTCACCTTTCTTGGCAGATCTTCTATTATCACAATGTGGGACGATATTTAATAACAATAATGATGGAAACAAACAAAAAAAAAAAAAGAATCTAAATGAAATCAGCAAGATCATATACCCAAAACATATATACAGGGTGTATCAAAAATACACTTATAAACTTTGGGGACAAGTTTTTCACACCAAAACAAGGACAAAAGTCCATATAAACATGTCTACAATGCCTTCATTTTTTCAGTTCAAAAGAAATGAATTGATGGTTACATGTAGGCATTAAAATAAATATCTGCTTAAATATGTTGATCCAGATTAATTTTTCATATAAATTAGTTTATTTTTAATGTAAATTATGGTTTGTTTTTGTTTTTTTATTAAAAAAAAAAAAAAAGAATAAGTAATCTCCCTTTAATAAAAAAATTAATATTCATAACTCTAAAAATAATTTTTTTTTTTTTTACATATATCTACAAATTCTGTTTATTTTAAATGTCAAATATAATTTTTTAAATTAAAATCTATAATCCCAGTATAATATATAACTGCACCAACATTGCAATAACAAGACATATTTTTTGAAATTTAAATTATGTAATGGCCAGTTTATACTCAGCACATGAAGATTGTGTTGCACAAGAAACTCAAAGTCATGCTATTGGTGAGGGATATGTATATTTATTAATCTATAATAAATCCTAAGGAGCCAGGCAAACCTACCTAGGTTTCATGTAAATGGATCTTCAGGGTAAATTGGCTAAAAAAGGAAATGATGGAACAGTATTTATTGATAAAAACATTAAAAACATGTGACAGAAGAAGAAGAAGAAAAAACAAAAACAATCCAAAATCCCTACCCATTTGAGGGCAGGTGCCAACAGGAGTGTGTGGTTTACAAAGTTGAAATATATAGAAGTAAGCCGAATAATACTGATAAGAACCCCAAAGTTTACATAGGTAGCTTCAAAAAAACGTTACTACAACCACCCAAGTAGCTTTAATCATGAGACTTATAAACATAGTACCAGCCTGTCTACATACACATGGAATATAAATTAAGAAGATAATAGTGACCCCCTTTTTGAAATGGGAAATATTAAAAAAATGCCATAAATATAAAGTAGGTGACAGGTTTTGTTTGTTATGTATGGAAGAAACATTAGGTTATCGCAACCTATTAAGGCATCTAAAAATTTATTAAATCAAAGATCAGAGATTCTTAATAAGTGGAGGGCATAGAAAAGCCTGGTTATTAAAATAGGGGTTTTGGGTTGATGTTTTTTCTTCATCTTCTTCTTCATGTCGTTTTAATGCTTATTAGTTTTTAATGGTTTTATCAATAAATAATGTTCTGCCATTTCTTTTTTAAGCCAGTTTACCCTGAAGATCCGTTTAGGTGAAACCTAGGTAGCTTTGCCTGGCTCGTTAGGATTTATTCTAGTTTATTGCTCTACTTAGCGTACTGAGCACTTTATGTTTTAGTCTTTCTATTTGTTTGTTTGTTTTTTTTTCTTTAGACTAAGGACTTAAAGCGACTTGGCGATTCGTTTCATCTTGTTCTAATGATTTTAGTTCTTTCTTTTTATTTCCAATTTTTTCGTCAGATACCGATTTGTCCTGACATATCTGCAAGTTGAGCTATCCAAGGTTTTCCAAACAAGTACTACTATTAATATATTTATTAATCTCTCTATATATTTATATGAGAGAGAGAGAGGTTTTCAAGATTTTGTTTATATCAGAATATTTGAGATGAGGAAGCGTTGTTATTATATGCATTAATATTCAGACATGCTCATCTTAGGTGTTATAATGACAATGTTTCAACCATTGAAATCTCCCGCCTTTTTCAGAAATTTTGTATTGTAGCTACTAACCTTCTTGGAATTTCAAATTGAAACCTTTATTTAATCTACAGGGGTGGATTGTTCTCATTCTGCTTTCCATGCTAAGGGGAGATAATGCATACTAGTTTGTATGGATTAGTTTTATTCAACTTTGTTTGTCTGCTTCTTCCACTGAAACTGAGTATGTAACTTTTCAGCACTAATAGACCCAGCGATTGAACTCATAACCAACAGGGAACCAGTTAACTAATGCTTTAATTCACTAGGTCATGTGTCTCTTGTAAAATTAAAACAATCTAACCCCATCAAGTGAATAAAGGCCTCAAAATGTAGATGCTGACAGACAACTGAAGAAGACCAGAAAGTTGAATGACTGAAATGTTGCAAGTATAACAGCCAAGATGAGAATGCTGCTCAAAATAGCAAAACCGGCACCTGAAGAAGGTCGGAGTATAAAATGGTCAAAATATTGTCACCACAACAACCAAGACTGAGTCAAACTACTCTCATTCTCTTTGTATTCCTTTAGTAATGGGCAAGTTCCACTTGGATAACTTCTCAAGAATTGTTGCTTTGTAGAACAGAATCCTAAAGGGATGCTTTCCCAACCTCTTCAAGTCCAGGGTTAATCTCCCACACATATCTGCATAAACTGTGCTCCTTACTCTTACAACTCACACAACAACCACCTTCATCAACCCTCTGCTTTGAGTGGCTCTTGGGCCTTGTATAAGACAAACATTAGTAAATAATGAATTTCATGTATTAGATTCAACACTGTTATCTACTATAAACAATCTATTATTGTCATAAAACTTTTTAGAGAGAAGTTTATATTTATCTTGTGTTTTAGAATTTTTTTTTCAATCAATATCACCCCCTGCAAAGCAGTAATGCTACTATGATACAAGGAGTGTTGAAGAATTAGGAACAGAAAGATTAATGATAAGCAGGAAGAGGAAAGAGTAATCAGGAGGAGAGTAGATAACAACTGACATTACATTTAAATTTTTGCAGATTAAAGTTGGCTGGAATGCATGGAGCCAGGTCCACTGGGCCTTAGGGTGGAAAGATATATGAGACTGGCCATGGAAGCAACACTAAGACAACACAACATGTGGAAAACTCACAACGTATTTTGTTTTTAAATCTGTAATCCTTTAAAATGTCATTTACAAATTTAAAAGAATTCTCTTGTGAGTAATCCTACACAAATACAGTGTGCATTTTCAATTATTTGGTCATTGGTTATATAGTCTGTTAACAGTTTAAAGGATTTGAGTTCTATGACATATCTGACAAACTTCTCACATACACAGCTCAAACAGAGCCAAAAGGGAGTTCCACAAGTGAGAAGTACAAGAAAAGAAACTGTCAGCATAGAATTTACGGCTACATCTAGTCAGGTCAACTGTAAATTGATGAGATCTCAACAACAATCTAGTACAGCGCTTAAATTAAAAATGTCTAGGTACCATAGCAAAGAGGTCATCTGAACAATTACCATGAAAGTATTTATAGAAAAGGCACAGAGAGGCAACCTTACAGCAGTGGGCAAGTGACTGAAGCCGACCCATCAGATCAGGACCAATAATATTGCTGATTCTTCTTTGGATTTTATCAAGGAGCTCAAAGTAAATAGCAGGAGAACTGGGCCATACATGGCAGCAATATTCTAAGCATGACTGAATGGTAGACTTATAGATATGCAAGATAGATTCTGGAGAGAAAAATTGTCTCACATGACACAGTGAACCAATTTTCTTACCAGCTGACCTAGCAATGGATTCAATATAGTCTTTCCATTTGATGTCAGCCAAGAACATTAGCCTGAGAAGACGCAATATATAGGTAGAAAGACATACACTGCAAGTAATTTGTTGTGATTCACCAAACTGGAGTAGCTTCCTCTTATTTATTCAATTTATCTGCACATAATAAAAAGATCCCAGAAAAATATTTAATTCAACCAAGATTTAAAACTACTAACATAACATCATTGAAATGTTTTTTTCATTTTTATATATTTTCAAACCAAGTTTTAAATTGTTTGAATTGACAAGAAGCATATTTTTTTAAATTAATGTTCACCCAATACAAGGTCCAAGAACCACTCAATGTAGAGGGTTACTCTGTGGTGCTGTATAAGCATAAGAAAGGGCAAAAAGTGAAGTTCATGGGGCTACGCAGGAAAGTTAACAGTTAACTCTAAATTTGAATTGGTCAAAATTGTTGTGAGAACAGACTTTACAAGAAACCAAAAACCCAATCCTAAACAGGGAACAAGGGATAAACCTCTACTCCTGTTCAAAATATAGGGAAGAGTGTGAGCCCCCATTTGACTATTTTTTTCTTTCATTTTTGTTACTTTGCAATGCAGCAATATGATTACACTTTGATGATGCCTGTTGCCTAATTAGTAATCCTGGTGAGAGAGGCTCTTAAGAATTAAGGATAATCCCACTGAAAGCTTATTATTTATTCACATGTTGTTTGTTTAATGATCATAGAATGTAAAAACAATTGCAACAAAAAATAAATTGAAATAAAAATAAATCTTCATAATTTCTGCATTGCTACTGTCTTTAAAAGATTTTCTCTTTTTTATTAGTAAGTATTCACTCAGTGCAAGGTTCAAGAGCCACTCAAGTTAGAGGTTTCCTGAATGAGGTGTGTGATATGAATGCAAGAGGAGGATAGGTAACTTGACTTGAAGATGTTAAGATTGTAGCATTCAGGAAAGTACCCAAGCAGGAGTCACAAAGCAGCAATTCTTGAGAAAAAACTGTTTGAGTCTATATTGATCAATGTATTTGTTTTTTATGAATTATCAACCCTTTGTGAATTATTTAAAGTGTAGTGACAGAAAAATAAATAAATAACAAAATGACAAAAATTTCACCATCTAAATAGATGTATATTCAGAATTGCCAGGCCACAAAGCTATAGTTTGACCAACCAATCAGAAAGCCTTCACAACCACGTTATAAGGTCACAAGACAAGGAGAATGAAAATGGCACTTTCGAAGCGGATCTCTAGAGATGTGTATAACTAGTTCGAAAAATCAACCAAAACCAGAATCGATAATTTTGTTCATTCTCCAATTATGTGATCATTGTAATAACTAGAGCTGAAATGTGACCAGCTGTTGACCTGAGATGGCTAGACCATCTTGCTATATTTGAAAATATATAGTGTAACCCGGATATAAGAGAGATTTTCTCTGGTCCCAAATTAGAGCCATACTTACCTAAACAAAATAGACCAAACCCGGATATAAGAGACTTCATCTCCGGTCCCGACAACTCTCTTATATCCGGGTTACACTGTAGTGTGTATACTTTCCTTTACCCACATTGTTAAGCAAGAAGCTACTGCTATTTTGAAATAGAACTGAAATTTAAGTTCAATGAAGGCATAATTGTTTTTCGGGGTTATTTTTTAGAAAGTTCGTTAAGAAAAGTAAAACAATTAGTGGAAATTTTCTTTTTAGATACAAATTCTGCATCATTACATTTTTGCAAAAGACAAACTAGTTCCTTCCATCCGTCTGACTTGTTACCAGAAAGAATTCGTTTATTAATCAAGATTTTTTTAACTACTGACTTCATTTTTTTATACACGAATGGGACGATCAAATTTTTTTTTTTTACCTCTCTAGTGTACTGTATGCTATGCATGATCTCTCACAATTAAACAAATTCCCTGATGACTTACCGAAATTTCTGTATCATCTTCACAATCAATGACTAGAGGTGGAGTTGTATTGTTATTATTAGCATTATAGCAGTAAGCCACGCTGGGAAAAAGACTTAATCCAACTGCCCAATGGATCGGTGTGGGCCTTAAAATCGGAAGACTACACCGCAGTCTCCTTAATGAGCGTAAACACCGGCAGATCATAGCCATGCTTTTCTTGTCCGGCTGAAAACATAATTTATAAAACAGTATAATGTTTCGTATTAAAAAGAAAGATAATATAAAATAATTTAGGCACGTTTTAAAATTTCTTTTTCAATAATTTGCGTGTTATTTTATTTGTTTCTGTTTTTAGTATTAAAGAACCAATTTTCATTTACGAAAATATAAAAGTTGGCTCAGTTGATTAGCGGCTTCTGAAAAAGCAGTCGAGCAATATGGCGGTCTATAGTCACATGTGTTATGTTTGGGTATTTCTATTATTATTATTATCTCCCGTACAACTACCCGGAGTGTCTACAAGTAGTACTGATGAGGAATTACCGAGAATAGGTTTGATTTATTCTTTTAATCGCGGAACAAAACCATTTAGGATTTTGTTTCATCTTTTCAATGTCTCTCTTTTTTTTTTTTTTAAATTTTGACAAGTACCGTTCTTCATCACACGTCAACAGCAATGACATATTTTGAAAAGTTAAGGAGACATTTACGTTTTTAATAGAATATGATAAGAAATTAATCTTTGAAAAATAAAAATACAACTTAAAATATATTGAAATTATATTAGAATTAAATCTTAAAAAAAAAATCTTTGCTCGGAATTACCTCCGTAGGTCGAAGATAAATGCAAAAATCAAATCATTTATTTATGATATGGAATAAATTTGTTTTAAAAATCCATTGCTTGTTTTAAAATACGTTTCCTTTGAAAAAGAAAATGCATAACATTCAGTAATAATTGTGCTGAATTCATGAGAGGAGAAAAAAAATACTTTTGCTCTAGTGATTTTTTGTTTTCGTTTTTTTTTTTCACACAGTGTTTTATCAATTGAATTGAAATCCTTTCAAACATATTTTAATTTACGTTTACTGTTTACAAACTCCATAATTTCCATTCTAACTGAAGATCAGTTTTAAGCGAAAAACAAGCTGCGATCTCACACACACACACACAAACAAAATAAAATTTTCATTTTTAAATAATCCTGATCTTTTTTAGAGACTAAATTCAAAAGTTCTGATATTTTTTTTACGTTGAAAACAATTGGAAAGATTTTCTTTATGCTGATAATTTCCAACTTCAGTACAGTTTTTACTTTTCGATAATGCATTCCTTTCCTTACGACCACCTTTTACATTATAAGAAGACTTGTTTTGTTTTAATTTTGATTTGAATTGTGACCAAATTATTTTTTTTACTTTTACTTTTTTTATTTATGAAAACAATTTGACAGAAAAATGATAAAAGAATTTAAATTTTACTTTTTTTTTTCCAAATTTAAATTTTTTAATTCTTAAATTTAATTTTTTATTTGTTTTAAATTTAAATTTTAAAACCATTTTTATTTATTTATTATTATTATTTTTTTTACTTTTCCGCTACATTACAATCTTTTTTTTTTCCTCAGCGACAATATTTCGACGAATGTTTTATTTGGTTCTTAAAAAAATTATAAATTACAAAAATAAAATTATTTAAATTTTAGTTTTCAGATCAAATGTTCATTTTGTTTTGATCCCTTTTTAAATCCTCCAAAATTTACATCCCTATATCGATGATAATTTAGGCAAGTAATAGGACAGTCTTTTTCTTTCTCTCTAGATAGTAACATCTTGTTTGGTTTGGCGGTTAAAAAAAAATGACACCACCTGTTGTAATTTTCTGTCTATCAAAAAAAATAAATAAATTGTATTTCTTTAAAAAAAATAAATGTATATTTCATGATTTTTTTTTTTTTTTTTATCATTTGATATGGGGAAAATTGTCGATCAAATTCTCTCTCTAGTTTCATGCGATTAATAAACCCACTTTCTTCATTGATTAAATTTTATTTTACTTCCGCCTTCTTCGATCTTCATGTTTTAGTTTCAGACACTTTCTTTTTTGTACAATCTGACAAGTCGCAAATGATTATCTTTTTTAAAAAAAATCCAGTAATTGTCCGTAAAAAAAAAAATAAACGGCTGCAATTTTAGTGTCCTTTAAAATTGCATTTTTTTTTTTTTTTTTTTTTTTTTTTTGCCATATGACTTTTTTTTTTTCTTTCTTAATTACTACTACAAAATTCTGTCAGTGTTTCTGCATGGGGAATTATAGGACCTGTCAAAAAATGTCTTGTCAGAAACTTTCATTAAAAAAAAAACCCGTTAAAGTTAAGTAGAGCGAGAAATATTTTTTCATTCACTGTCTCTCAAGAGTCAAGAAGACTGTCTAGAGTTTCTATTTAACATTTATTTATGCGAAATTTTCGCGGTGTGGTTTGTAAAACAAAAGCAAATCAGGTTTTACACACCGTCTCAGAAGAGATCAAAAAATTTTGTTGAATAAAAAAAAGAGTAAAAATCTTTTATGACCCTCATCGTGCGTCGGAGATGACGGTGAGTCCATTTATTAATAAAAACAAAATTAAAGTTTCCACTCCATCAATCACCAAACGATTCCGGCATTTATTTAACCGGTTTAAGATATTTAATTTATGAATGAGTATTGAATTATTAGACTAAAAAAACTTAAGCCGCAAATAATTTTTTCTTCTTAATAATTCAATGCACAAAGAATATAAAAATCCATCGACTCAATAAATGATTTGTTTGCACGATTGAAACTTTCACATTTTATTTTAATTTTCATAATTAATAATTATTTACATTTCATCTTTGTAAATAAATTGCTTATTGAATACCTGGGGAATTGATTGCTAAATATGGCGAATAAATAACATTGTGGGAACAGTAGTGATGAAAAAACTTCTTGGCTCAACTAAGAAATGCTAAAAAGCAGCCAAAAATCTTTCAAAAAGAAAATTCTGATTTGGTCAGATTTTAGGAAGTGAATTGAGCCAAGAACCTGGACTCTCCCTTAAAGCAGTGACTTAGCACAAAAAGGCAAGAATTTAAAAAGAATGACATTTCTCATTTCTCACTGTCCCTAAATTTCTCCTTTCAATTTTCCCATGAGAAGCAAAAATGACATGTCATCAAACCTGGCTTAAAAAAATTCCTTTATGCTTATTCTTTACAATGTACTTGCTGAGTTAGTCAATAAACATAAGCAAGGTTTCTTTTTTTTTCTTATTTAAATTGTCCTGTAAAAAAGAAAAAAAATCTTTCCAGTTTGATTTAAGAAGACTAAGAGTATTGAAAACTTGTAATATTATGTTAAAAAATGTCCGATAAGAATAAAATCTTCATTATATTTTATTTCAAACTTTTATGGTAGGTTTGTACTATTTTTCATAATTTAGTATTTCATTTTTAAGATGAGTAAACACAATCTACAGATGTCTCATATCACCCAAGCGGTGGATACTTGGTGGACAGAACATACTTAGCCAAAGTTTTGTATCTAACAGAAAAAGATGAGGACAATAGTTTGGAATAATTATACTGACAATTACTCATCTCAAAAATTAAATACGAAATGATAAGTTTCTCGAACATAAAATAACTTTTGGTATCTGTGGATTATCTGTCGCCACTTTTTAAATTTATTTTTCAACTTTTTCACAAATATAGATGTGAAAAAATATATTATCCCCAAAATTTATTTAGCAGTTTATAAAAAAAAAAAGACAAGACAATTAAAAATCATTTTAAATACCACATCTATGTTTATAAAAAAATCACCAATACGTAAATTAAAATGTGGCGAAAGATAGTCCACAAGTACCATAATATTTTATTCACTTCTATCATGCTGCGATAACAATAAGTACAAAACTTACTTTGGTATCTCTTACGATGAACCCAGTACATATTGGGGTCACCACAGATCAACTCCTTTTAGCTCAAAACTGCCTGATGGACATTAAATTTGATTCAGATCTATGGTATTTCTTTGTGTGAATCATATACTACACATCTATATAATAAATGTGAATGTAAATGTGTAACTTTGTCACACTCTTTCAACTTTACTCCTAGATGACTTGCCCAATGTATTATATCATTTTGAAAGCAGGTTGACTCCGTGAGCAAATTAAAAACATTCTAGGTCAGATCTGCACCTACAATCCTGAAATTTTGGATTCCCAAATTTTCATTTCTGTGATTTTTTTTTTTTTTTGATTTTTTTTAAATGTTTTTGTATGATACCAATTTTTATAATTTGGGAATAATTGAAATTAATTGCAAAATCCAGTGAAGGTCACCCATGAAGTAAAAATAATTGTACGGAAAGTAAGGGCCTATGTACATAAAAGTGTCTTTAAATTAAATGGCAGTAGAAGAATTATCATTGAACTTTTAAAACGTAAGCTTAAATATTAATGCAATACTTGAATGCAGCGATCAATTGAGTTCTGTTGTTTATTGTTACCTATCACATCTTCTCCTTCATCTCTATAGAGACGAAGGCCCAATCAAGAGCCCTCTGCAGCCCAATAAGGTGGCATTTAAGCTAGTTTATGTATAATTTTACAATTTAGATAAAAGATTATATTTGCTGTATGAATAAAGTAGGATTTTTATCTAATTGTTCTAATTCTCTCATAATGTTTTTTTTTTTTTTTTTTTTCATTCTTTTGCACATTTTTAGAAAGCCAAACAAATTACTTCATCTTATCTGTTCTTTGCCCTTCAGCCTGTGTCTGTGGCATTTGATGGTTTTCAAATGCACTTTGTACATTTTCTTCTTTCAACAAAATACAACATTTTAACCCTGTGACTCTTATCTATTAAGCTTTGCCTAGTCTGATGCAAGATTACAAGCTGCTTCCAATGCCTGATTAGAGTGATATTCTTGTTTAGAAATTAAAAAAAGAAAAAAAATCACATTGTATCATAAATTTTCTTTCTTTTTAATGCTGTGTCACTTCAGAATGTAACCAATCATGACTATCCCCAGATTTTTTTTTTTTTTTTTTTATTACCTGTGACCATTAATGTCATCACAAATTTCCAATAAAATAAATAAAAAAAAAAGCATGTAACAAAAGTAACACCTATCCATATATATATATATATATATATATATATATATATATATATATATATATATATATATATGTTTCATAAAAAAATGATAGACAAGGTACTACAGTTGAGCTTTTTATTTAATTTTTCTTGTGTTCGAACAAGAGCTTTCTTTTCTGGACAAAGAGTGTGTAAAAACTGTCTAAATGTTTTATAGTTCCAAACACTTTCGGCTATACCTTTAGCCATTATCAAGGATGATTCAATTTTTCAGCTTAATTGAGTGTGTGTGCATTACGTGTATGTTTTAGTGTGTTGTAGAGATGTTTTTAATTTCTGGCCTTGTTCGTAGTTAATATTGTTAAGAGTTGGCTTTTTCTTTTATTATTAAAGCTTCCATTATTTTTACTCTTTTTTACAGATAGATGAAGTTATTATATTTGTTTTCTACTAGAATGTTTCTAGAAACATTCTAGTAGAAAACACAAATATAATAAGAAAGCTTCTTCGAATACAAGAAAAATTAAATAAAAAGCTTAACCGTAGTACCCTGTCTGTCGTTTTTAATGAAACATGCATAAACGAAGGATTGCTGCCTAAATATACAAGTATATATGTGTGTGTATGTTAAGAAAGTTGTAGAAAAAATGTGAAAAAGCTGACCAGTTCCTGTTCATTTCTAGTCATATATATATATCTATATATATAGTGGTGGCTTTAACACTCTGCATTATTCACTGCATTGTTTTTCAAGGCTTTTCTACTGCACTACTTAATTTCAGTCCTGTCATTTTCTGTTGCCATAGCGGAATATGATAACACAACTGCAAAATTCAAACACGCTATCATTCATTCATCTGTGTCACTTGAGAGGTAGGATAAAACTTTTGCTTTGCAAGCAAAATCACCTCCACAATGTTAAAGGTTAAGATAATTTCAGATTGAAATTCTGTTCTCATCATATTTCTGTTCACAATTATGATGCTTTTTGACTCCAGTATCATCAACTATGCTATGGTTTCTTAGCCACATTCAAACTGAATTGCTGCAGTCCCCAAAGATCCAATGGAAGACCTATCAAATTTATGACTAGAAGATTTGCCACTTAAGTTCAAAACGATTTCTTTCATCATAGAAAAAAACCTCTTAACTTCCACAGAACTTATAGCAATGGTATTAATTATATTTTTAGCCATTATGTATCGGGCTATTAATATACAAGATTATTTTCGGATAATCCAACAACTGGTTCATGCATTTTAGATTCATAGTTTTCTCTTCTCAGACTAATTGCTGCCTCAGGTCAGCCTATCCTCATTGGAAATGGGGGAAGAGATGGATTTGTGCAAAGGGGGCATGCACATGGCTTGGCTGGAATTTGAACTTGGCTCAGCCATTCCACTTTTTGCACTGATATTTGTTACACATCCTATCACAAAATTACGTCTATGTGTCATGTCTCTTTAAGACATTGGTGATCATGGCTCTCCTCAATTTCTTGTCCTTTGTAGCTTTTATTAAATTGTCTTTTAGTTATCTCTCCTAAACTACTATCTGCTCACACAAGCTTGTTGGGTAGGTTATGAACCATTTTCTGTCCTTCTTGTGCCTTACAAATTTCAACTCTCTGATCCTATGTATAAGTGTTCTTTTTGTTTCTATTTTCTCTGAAATTTTGTAGTTGCTAACATATGTGGTCCATGGTATTCTCAGCATCCTTCTGTAGAACCACATTTCTATTGCTTCAAGTTTCTTCATCTGTGCAGTGATGGTCCACTGCCATACTTTTCTTTGTTTCTAATTTTCCTGTTTCTTAATACTTTGCTTACCTTTTGGAAGACATCTTTCACTATCCAAATGTGCCTTTGGATTTTGCTGTCATGCTTTCCGTCCTCTGTTAAAATATTTCCCAGATATTTAAATTGTTTTACTCATTCGATTTTGGTATACCCAATTTGTAATGTACATGTTGGGCTGTCCCTTTTGCTAACAACAGAATACATGGTATGTATTTGATGCTTTTTTCCTGCCAGATATTTAAATTGTTTTAATTGTTTGATTTTGGCATCCCCAATTTGTAATTTGCATGTTGGGCTGTTCCTTTTGCTAGCAACCATGCATCCTATTTTCTTGCAATTGGTGTTTAGGCCTTTCTTCTTGCTTTCTCACTTCTGTAGGAGATTTTGTAGTTTTCTTTCTGTATCTCCTATCAACACACTGTGTCATTTGCATATGAAACTGAATAATTTTTGACATTTATTTATTTAATCCAATAAGTGATATAAAATTTAAATTTGATAGGATTTTTTTGAAGGAATTTTTTCTTTCTTAGAAAGAATTTTATGTGCACTTCTAATTTATTCATTCACAAGTTTCACAAAAGAGAAAAAAAAAAAAACATTTAAAAGATTTAAAAAAAAAAAGAAATTATTTATTTCTCCTCCTCTTTATTTCTCCCCTTTTTTTTCTCTTTTTGACACTGGTTGTATGAAATTGAGATTAAAAGGGTTCATGTGAAAATCCCATATAGGAATTAGAGAATTAGAAGGGCTTAAAATGCTAAGGCGAAAACATGAATTGAAATATGAAGCAAGAAAAAAAATTTTTTTCTTTCTTTCTGATAACCTGGAACATAGAATGGAATAGAAATTTAAAATGTAAGCTAAAAGGCAGATGTTCAAATTCACAAAGCTGGTAATATAAGCAATCTGGAGTGTTGTTTGGTAAACATGCAAAATGAGCAGAAAATCATATTGATCATATTGGAAAATCAGCAACAAAGGAAATTCTTTGATATCAAGGGCATAGAAATGATTTACAAACAGAAAGTTTGTCATCAGAAAAATTATTGTTTTGAATAAGTAATTGATCATGAGCCAATTGTCATCAGGATATAAAAAGGAATGACACACAAATTTTGCCGTTGAAGAATGTATTGTTTGAATAACTGATTGCTTTGTTTGAAGGTCAGTGTCGTTTCTCCAAAAATTGTAGAAAATAACTGTTATGACTATTCATGAGTTTTGAAGTGTGGTGAGAGTTGAGCGAAATATATATAAACAGTGTGCTTAGGCGACCCAGCAGTTGAAGCAAGACCTACTGCCAAGAGAATCCCCAACCAACATCTTTTGTTTTAGAAGAAAAAGACAGTATCACAATAGAGAAATTAATGGGAAGGATTAATTTTGTTGTATCAAAAACTATATAAACCAATTGAGAATTAACTTGGAAACTTTATTTATTTTTTTTTTCCTAACCTACTGTCAAGTTTGTTTTTTTTTTGTTTTGTTTTTTTTTGCTGCTCTTTGGACTGAAATTTCTCTCTCATGTGGCAAATGTCTTATGAATTTAGTTGGATCTTTTCTAATTGATTTCTTTAGCTCGAAGTTGGCTGTTGTGACCTCCTGACCGAGTTTTTCTCTCTACTGTTCCCTCTTTTTTAAACTTATTCAGCATTCTCTTGATCGTTCTTGAATGGACTTTGAAGATGGAAGCCAGAGTATGAATGTTGGTACCATTACTGAAGACCTGAATGATCTTTTACCTCTCACTATTGCTCAGTAGTGAAAACAGTCGGTCTGCTCTCTTTTTAGCTGAATAACTCAAAGGTTTTTTCATTGATTCTTATGACAAATGGTATCAAGATGGCTAAATATCTTATCAGGAAAAAAGAAACTCAATTAGTTTAGTGGTTTTTTAGATATTAAACACATTGTGGGATAGACAATTATGCTGTAACATGATTTGGACAATGTTGCTGTTACACCTGATATATATATATATATATATATATATTACGGCTGGCACAACACAAAAGAACCAGATTTGTAGAAATTAAAGTTGAAGAGAAGAGATTACATCTTGTAATGAAATGCAGATTTTATTTTACATATAATACAATATAATTTAGAACAATAGGGATTAGGTTTAAAACAATATAAGTTAGGAAATGCTAACAAGTTACTAAGCGTGTGAGAGCCCAGAAAGTAGTTGGCTTAACGTGTAACTATACAAGGGAGTGGGAGAGGAAATCCACTGTAGTTAAGATTAAGGCAGCAGATGGGAATTTGTCGCTAGTCAAAGAATTACTTTCTTCTTAAAAATAGTTTGACTAATTCACACATGTATAAAATAAGAGTTTGGTCAATAATATCAAGGAAATGGGTGAAGTATTTACTGATAGTCTTTTCTTTTCAAGGGCTGTAGGAATTTAGATTCTTTTAGTCGAAACTTTGTTCTTGAATCAAAAGGACCAGAGTTGACCTGTGGCTGTGGGTTTAGGAGGCAACTGGCTAGTTGGTATGAACTCCTGTTTATATATGGTTTTTGGGACCCTCTGGAACCCAGTAGAAGTTTCTAGAGATTTCTAGAAAGTTCCATTCTACAGATTTAAGTCATCATTTTAAGTAAGATTTTGTATTTTATAGTATAAGCATAAAGAAGTAGGCCATAATGGGGCCTCATAACATAACTGATTTAATGTTTTTTTTCACTACACAGTAATAACCATGTTTCAAAAATGGAAGCTAAAATTAATAAGAAAAGCTAGAATATGTAGGTCATTAAATGACCCATGTCCTTTATGCATACATGAGAAACTACATATTACTAAGCTTATAAAAAATAAAAATTTACTGAATCAGAGAAATGTATTAGCTATTTTTTGCCGTCATTGTCAAAAATTTTCCTCAAATAATATTTTAAAAAATGTGATCTGGTAATATACATACTTATACTTGATATGAAAAAATAATTTTATATACTGTAAGTAATTCTAGTACATTTACTTGTTTTAAAAGAAATATAGTCTATTAAAAATTAAAAGTGAAAATATTTTAAAATTGTAGTTAAATAAAACATATTCTAACCTAAACATCCCCAAAAAATCTTTAAGCACACAAATAGAAAAAATGCCGTAAGAATTTTTTTCTGTTAATAATAAAATTTAAAAAAAACCCCAGAAGACATGCATTTAACGGATGTCAGAATTCGTTGAAAAATACATCCCTATCCTACCTAAACATAACCCCTTTTTCAAACGTAACTAATAACTGATGCAACAAAAGTTAATAAAAGTGAACACGCTACCACCCCTTGTCTGAATGATTGAATCTCTCTGTACCCTTGGAAACAGTGAATTATGGATTTTCTTTAAAACTCAGTAAATTTAAAAAATAAGTTAATCCAAAATTTGCTTGAGGATGAAATGGAACTAATGTTTTTAATTTAATTACAAAATTAAATTTAAAGCTTGGTTATTACTGTGTAGCAAAAAAAAACATATTTTAAATCACTTAATTTATAATATTAATGCTCTGTAAATTTACATTGAGCACTATTTTGTAAAAATATCAATAAGAACACCGGATTATATATTTTACTCTTCTTTCTTTTTATTTATATATATATATATAATATATATACACACACACACACACGATTTCATAGATATTATACATAACAATAACAAAGATGAGAACACTAGTCCAAATATAAGTAGTGTAAATAATTCTTTTATGGAATAAAAAAAAAAAAAGTTTTTAGATTCCTATAACTGCAAAAAAAGAAAATGAACCATAGAAAAAAGAATGTATTTTTAATCATATGAGTTCCTTTCACTTTATTTTCTGTCTTCTGAAGGCTCAGTTCAAACTTGGCCTTGTACCATAATTGGTTAATTTAAAAAATAAATAAAAACCTAAAAAAAAAAAAGCATTTATTCAGTTGGGAAAGTTAACATTTTGAAGTTATAAATCATTTTTTATGATAGAAAAAAAAAGTATGACTTGTCTCCAGAACATCTGTTGTCCACTGTCCTATTAAATTTGATAAATCTGCTGAAATGTCAAATGGCTTAGGTCTGTATCAAGGACAGACATTTTCATATAGATTTGACACACAACAAACAGCAAAAAATGACAGATGTAAAACTACATTCGCTTTTGAGACATACTCAGTAATTATTGATAATTAATTTTGTTATACATGAGACATACTCAGTAATTATTGATAATTAATTTTGTTATACATATGTACACACAAACATATTTGTGTGTGTGTATATATGGAAAAATTTTAAAATTGTCTTTATTCATAAAAGAATTTTAGTGATTCTTTTTTCAAAAAAGTTTGACACAACAAAAGTAGTGGAAAATATGGAAATTAAAGGAATCAGCACATGTGTTAAAGTTGTAATAAAATCAAACGGAATTGTATATGCCATCAACAAAAGTTACTCAATTTGATGGAAAATATCATGATACTGTACAAATCACTTGTAAGACATATCCTAGATATTGGCCACTAGGTTTGACATCCCTGATTTATCAAAAATATTTAAAAAAATTGAAGCGGTTTAGAGGCAAGCCACTGAAATAAACAATGGTTTTCAAAAATTTATTGTTATATACTGTGTATGGTGGCAAGAGTAGCAAACAAAAAAAATAAAGTATTGCCATTGAGACAGAACAAAAAAAGAGCAAAGATGTGTTAAAATCAAATGATCTATATTGCCAATATAATCTTTTGTGGGTGAAGGAGGAGGCCTGGAAGAAGAGTTATTTGTGTACAAGCTTGATGTTAAAGTTTGTGTTAAGGTCAATTGATCCATGTGGCCACTAGTAAACACTGTGAACTTATGGTATACTTCTTTGGATTTCGGATTAGATCCAATTTAAGCAATCAGGATGGATACATGTCTCAATGATTTTGTTATGATTTTTACTTTAGCGGCAACATTTGTGATTGGTTCCGAGGTTTAGTTTTTATTTTATATTTTTGAGAATTTGTTTTATGAGCCAGATACGATGGTTGGAGCCCCTGAGTAGAGCAAATTTAAAATTTTGCTTTCATAGCATTTCACATCTGGCCGACAGATTTTGCGGTATGGAGTGAATCAAAAAGAGGCCTAATTTGAAGCAGAGTAAGACATTACCATCAGAGACTGAATTTGTGTAGCATAATATCTTAGAAGATAGAAGAAATTGAGACGATTTGATTGAAACTTAAAGATTTTGAATGGATCTACAGATATTAATTATAGAAAGTTCTAAGACAATACAAATAAAGACAAAAGAAAAAATTAGTTGACACTTTTCGTCTTCTGATGGACTTTATCAAGGCAATTGTAATGATTTTATTTTGCAACAAGTATTTATTAGCAAAAGTAAAATGTTAGTTTCTCAGAAATTTTAAATTTAAGAATGCTCATAAATTTTTCATCAAACTGAAAAACCAAGGTAAATTATGGAAGATGCTAAGTGATATAATGTCTAATAAAATGAGTAAATTTTATTCAATATTTTCTTTTTATAATGTAATTATTATTTATATTATTTTAGTTTGGTTTTAATTTATTTAAATAATAGCTTTTGAATTTAACCATTTCCTTTTAATTTTTTTAATTTTTATAATGTAGTTAATTTAAAGTAGTATTTTAAATTAGAAAAGACAAACTGTTTGATAATGAAAAACACTTTGAAATCCAAGATCAAATCAAGACAAACTGTTTGATAATCAAAAACTCTGTAAAATCCAAGGGGGATATAGAAGGAAATGTTGCAATCAAAAGTCGTACTCCAGTATCAAGAAATATTAGCAGACGTCTTTTTTTCTGTCAATCCACTGCCCATTCAAAACCATTTGATTAAAAAAAAACTCTATCCTGAAAAAAGGACGTGCTCTTATATCAGTTGCATCCTCACACATGCAAAACCACCAACACATACTCTGACAGAATTACAAATGGCAACTTTGACCGCCCCCTTTGGTCTCACTTCACTACATATAGTTTTGTATATTGGCTGAGCAAAGAATATATTTAAAAAGATTTAAGGTAAAATTTGGATTGGTCATTACAAGAAGGAATGAACTTGCAGATGAATCATTTTGTGCAAATACAGAATAAAAATTTAAACCTATGCTAGAAGAAATGAAATAAATTAATAAGAAGGAACTGTATATGAGCTGCTTGGCCTCATTAAGTTTTATGACAAAAATCTTATTAGGAAGCCTGCAGCAAAATACTTATGATTCACTGTAAAAATTCATGGGAAAATGATATCCCATAAATCAATGTTGCTAACACATTGATTTAAATGTCACTTCAAGATGGACAATCTGAAATATTGTCTACCATTAAGAATGTGAGAATTGGATCCAGAACAAATTATGATAGACCCTGTCTGTATGCACATATGTACCTTCAAATGAAATGTAAGGTTGAGACACGCAAGAAAATATAAGTTGGGAATAGTTATAAAAAAAATTGAATATTACCCTTAACATACTGGAGGTCATTTTATCCTGCCACTGCAAGTGACTCAGATGAATGAATAATTGCATGTTTGAATTTTGCAGTTGTGTTGTCATATCCTGCTATGGCAATATAAAATGACCATAAAAATATAAAATTAAATAGTGCAGTAGAGGAGCCTTGAAAAACAATGCAGTAGAAAGGAAAGTCATGAATAATGCAGAATGTTTTAACAGATTAAGTGAAAATCTCAGGCTCAACCACAAAGCAAAATTTAAGAAAATCTTCAAGAAAAGATAAAAACTTGCATCTACATCTTTTCATTCACAGGAATTTAAAAGTGACATCTTTAGTTTTAGCCAAGTAGATTGCAAATTTTGTTCACACAATTTAACCTCTTCTTTGTATATTTGATGTCTACATAATTTTTTTCTCTAAATAAAATTTTAAATAGGAATATCTCTTAAAGTTATAGATAATATTTTTTCTAATGTGTAAATTTCTAAAATTGCAAAGATGGAAGTTTTGTGGATCCTACAATAAATGCAGAATTGTGAATTTTTTAATATAAAATCTTTGTTAGCTTTGTGTTTATATCATAAAATCTTTTCTGAAGCTAAATTTCTTTGAAAAATTCGTTTTTTTTTTTTTTTTTTTTTCTTCTTCTTTCATTATAGCTGTGATTGGTGCTGGTATAGGAGGCACATCATCAGCCTATTATTTGCGCCAGTTATTTGGTGATCAAGCTACAATAGACATCTATGAAGCTGAGGAGGTTGGAGGGCGTCTTGCCACTGTGAACCTGGGTGGTGAAGAGATAGAAACAGGAGGCAGCATCATTCACCCTGATAATCAATACATGGTCAACTTTACAGAACTCTTTGGTAAGAAACAGAAATTTAGATTTGCTTTATAATTGTTTTAAATTCAATTTAATTTCTTTCAGCAAGTATTACCATTTAAAATAGTGTTTACATTTTTTAAAAACTTTTTGGCAAATTACTTTGAAAATTAATGACCAAGGTCTATTTTCCTATGGAGGAGCATTGACTAATAATTTTTATTAAAAAAAAGGACATTGTATTGACATCTCGTCTTCAGTCACTTTCTCACTAATGTGACATGGCTACCTGCTGTCTTTTCTGCAAATGTTTTCATGGCAACTGCTGACAAGCTTTTTTCCCCCTGGTGCCCTAACTACATTAATTTATGTATGCTACTAGATTGGCATTGAGGTCCCACCCTTTTACTGTTGAAATAGCTAAATGCAACCACCACTTCTACTTCAACAGCTTCTTTTCTTGCACTTCCCACCTGTGGAATGCCCTTCCATTTGCTTGCTTCCCTGATAACTACAATCTTCAAATATTTTGTCCTTTCATCAATTCTTCCTATACTCAGTTTTCTCTTTCACTCCTTGCACCCCCCCCCCATTTGCATACTAGTGGCATTCCCACATTGCTTGGGGTTAAATGATTTAAAAAGAAAAATTAAATAAAAAGGGAAAGAAAAATGATTTATCTATTGGGGGTATGTTGTGTAGTAAATAACACACCCCCAGTAACACAAATGAACTAGGCATGACATGTTAACTAAAGAACTCTGATGAGTCAGTAGTCTGTTGGACTCAGTCAGGAGAATTTCTAACAGATGTCATGGCAGGTAGCCTAAGTGAGACATAATATTATAACCATGGTGACAAGGAAAACAAAACTTGTACAATGAGGAAAAATACTTTTTTTTTTTTTTTTTTTTTCTTGCTTCATCACACATGATAACAGTGACAATAAGAAATTAGAACCCTGTTGGTTTCAGTTTTTCTCTTTGGCGTATGCAAAAAAAGACAATTCTTCAAACAGAAAAAACTGCCAAGTCAGTTATCGGTTATCTCCTGTTGGAGAGGGAAATTAACAGGAGATTACTGATAACAGACATCCATTAGACATGACATGTGGAACTAGAACAGTCTACCCCAGTGAGTGCAATAAAGGGTTCAGTTCGACATTCCAACCACCTGAAGAAGGCCGGAGCGTACAATGGCCGAAACCTGATAAATATGGTGACAAAGATGAGGACAATAATCCGAATAAATAAAATTTGAGATTGTGCTGATTTTTCGACAGGGTTAAACAAATGCTTAGAATGCCATAACTATCCATTACCAAATTCAGAGGAAATTTTTGCAAATTTAAATGGTGGAAAAATATTTTCAAAACTGTCTTTCTGAAGCATATTTGCAGATACAGGTTGAAGAAGAATGTTCAGAGTTAATAACTATAAGGGATTTTACAAGTCCAACAGACTTCCTTTTGGGATAAAAGTGGCTCCAACTATATTTCAACAAACTATGGACTCTATGCTTGCAGTTTGGGATTTCACAGTTGCTTATCTGGATGATATATTAATTAAAAATGTATCAAAGGAACAATATATCAGGAATGGGGTGATGTGAAAAGAGTTTTTGAAAAAAATATCAGAGTACAGGTTCAAACTCAGTAAGGAAAAGTGTGAATTTTTTTTACCTAAAATTAAGTACCTAGGACAAATCATTGACAAAAATGATTGTCAACCACATTGTTTGCAGACAGACCATCGATATCTATTATCAATTTATGGTTTAAAAAAAGGAATTTCTATACATAAGTAACTAGATTACAACACTAGGGTACCATCTTATTAAATTACAGTTACAGAATGGAATACCGACTGTCCAAAAAAATTAGGCCACACTGATGGTTTATCAAGATTGATACGAAAAAATAACTGTTTGAAGATACTCTTATTTCAGAATTAAAAAGTGAAATAGAAATTAAAAATTATGCAATATTGTATGTAAACTACCAGTTACCCTGGAAGAAATAAAAGTAAAAGTATTAGGTTGGTGCAAAAATAATGTCGTTTTCTCACATATGTTACTATGTGAGAAAACGACATTATTTTTGCACCAACCTAATAGAACATGACATGTCTATTTTTGAAGGATGAAGTCTTTTATGAAAAGCTATGTATACTGGACCAAAATAGATTAAGACATTTAAAAATCAGGAAAAGCCTGTAGAGGTTGGGCTCTGGCAACAACTACAAAATTACAACTTTGGCCAAAGATAGATATTCTGGGGGTCAAGACTGCACATAGTTTGCAGAGCCAATAAACAAATCACATTATCTTGTGGTAGTGGATAGCTTTACTAAGTGGCCGGAAATTTGTAAGTGCAAAAAATCAACTTCTATGGTTACAATGAATTTTTACACAAACTGTTTGCAAGACTATGGCATTCTGGATGCTATAGTCTTGGATAATGGTACACAGTTCATTGCTTACGAATTTAAAGAATTTTTGTAAAATATTCTTGAATAAGCACATTACTACCTCACTGTGTCACCCAAGGTCAAACAAACAAGCTGAATGGTTTGTGGGCACTTTTAAGAGAGCTTTGGAAAAAGCAAGTAAAAAAAAAGTGAGTGAAGAAGCAGTATAAAAATTCTTGAAAGGATAATGCCAAATCCTAATACACTGTCAAGCATGTTGCCAACAGAATGTTCACAAGAAAAATTAAATCTGTGTTTGACAAGTTGTTACCAGGTGAAAAAAGAATAAGAACAGATAAGGAAAAGAACACAAAATTTTTCAAAATTGTCGAAAAAGTGTTTTTCAGAGCATATAAAAATGGAAAAGAAATGTGGGAAGATGGCATAATAAGGTCACGAATTGAAAAAACGATATATATATGGTAGATGAAAAAAATGGGAACACAAAAGGTTTTGGAATCAGTTAAAGAAAAGGTTTACTTAAGAAAGGCCCACAAGAAAGGAAGAACCAATGTAAGTACTGTATGATATTTTTGACATAACAACACCCCAAGAATTTGTTGAACATACAAGTATGATTATCAGAAAAAGGAAACGTACAAAAAAAATTGAGGTTGACCCAAAACAAAAGCAATACAAAGTTCATTATGTTGGCCAATTCACCAGAAAGAATAGGGGAGTGGGGGTGAATACTAAGAAATAAAATAAAATATTTACTAATAAAAAAAAATCTCAAAAGTGGGAACGTTGTGGAGTAACACACTCCTGGTAACACAAATGAACTAGTCAAGACACCTTAAATAAAGAACTCCAAATGAGTTGGGGAAGTCTATTTGAATGAGTCAGGAGAATTTCTAACAGATGTCACAGTAACCTAAGCAAGACATAATATTATAACCACTAGGAGTTATAACAGGATATGTTCCAAAACCACCAACAGATTCACAAAACTAAAGATAATATCCATCTATATATGATGTTCCTATCCAAATATATCCATGATAAAAATAAATTTATAAACTCGGCACAATGAGATTATCAATATCAGAAAGTTGTGTTGTATATAGAAGATTTGTTTTTTTTATCATAGATGCAAATTCTGCATACAGTTTCTTTTCTGATGTCCAACTTTCATCTTTGCAGCTTCTCTTGGACATTTACCAGAATCACTTTTGCTTTCTAACTTGTATTCTGGCATCAGTTATGACACCTTTACATATATTTAAACTATAATTATAAATAGGTACATCCAGGTTCGTGAGACCCAAGTTTTAAAATGAAAAATATTAAAGCTTTTTTTTAGTTTCTATTTCAAGCTAATAGATTAAATTTAATATTTCCAATAAGTAAAATATTTTGCTGTATTTAAAAAATAATTTAAATTAACTAGAAGCAGTTTTTGTTTCAAAATTACTAAAATTGCTGATTTTAGTGCCATCATTCATTACAGTGTAATTCACTTTATTAAAAAAAATCTTTCAAAAATAAGATATATTTTTCTGAAACTTTATTTGCAGAATATTAGCTGATTTAAAGTTTAATTAGTTTGATTTAAAAAAAAAATATTAATTAAAGTTTAAAATATCACAGAAATGCATTTTTTAACATGGTAGTAGTTGTTTATTTAAGCTTGACTGACAGATGGAAGTTTATCCAAAATTGTTCAAAAGTTGGCATATCTGTAATATTTACTTGAGGAATATAACATGAGCACTTTTTTATATCATTTTTAATTACTGAGTAATCTTAAAAATTTAAGAAAATATTCTCCATAATCTGTTTTATTGAATTTTAGTTACTTTAGCTTGATAACAATATCACCTAACAGGGATAAAGTAATATAGAAATTTAAAAGATTTAAAACTTTATAAATTATTATAATTAATTTTTTTTTTTTTTCTTTTAAATGAAAACTATTCTCATAAAAGTTCATTATTCATCACAAAAAATTATTTTTCTTAAAACAATAGTGCCCATAATAATTTAAATAGAAAAGCTTTTAATTGCTTATATGAATAATAATTCATATATGCAATTAAAAGCTTTTCTAATTAAATAATATCTTAGTTTTACTGCTTTTTTATTTTACAATTCAGAGCAGATTTTCAGTAACTCGTGATCCTGTTTTATTAAAGATATTGATGATTTAAATTCTCCAGGGACTTCTGCTTTTAAATAATATAAACATTAATTAATTTAATTTCTTAAAATTTAATAAAATTAAATAAGCGTGGGTTAACAGATTCTGAACAAAAAATTTTCTTTTAAATAATTTAATTTATTTGTGAATAAGTCCTGAAAGTTTCGTTAAAATCTGACATTTGATTTTTGTAAGAATTTTCAAATCAGTGTTTTTCACCACTAAAATTTCCTATATTAATATTTTGTCCCCTTCACTGACACAAAACAAACAAGATTTTTAACTAAAATTTCAAATTCTCTAAAAAGGATCAGAAAATATAATTTAATAATCAAAATATCCTTTGGTTTTTCTTCCTAATAACAAAGATTTTATCGATAAAACTTTGTTTTTTTATTAAGTTTGGGACTTTTTTCATCATGGCATGCTATTTAGTAAATCAGTGGAGGTTCCTAATTATAAACTATAATTTTGTAAAGTGAAAATATCACTGAATTTTGTCTTCATCTGAAATCTTGAAAATATGAAAATGGTCACTAAAACAAAATGGCATCAGTTTTCAGTGACCTTTTTGTTTGAAGTTCATATTTTCTTGTTTTCAGATGAAAAGTTAAAAAATTTTCATCATCAGGAGGGTATGAGTTCAGTAAAACAATTGGTTATTTCTGGAATTGACCGGATGAATCCTAGGTAAGGGGAGATCACTCGATAGAAATGCATTGACCCAGAATTTTTCTATGTATTTATTGCAATGTACACTTGAAACAGTTTTTTTTTTTTTTGTGTGTGTGTGTGTGTGTTTTATTGTACAATAATTTTGAATCGTTTTTATGGAATTTTGATAAGAATTTTTTTCTCTTGCAGGTTTAGAGAGGATCTTTGTGAATTCTGGCAGTTTTGGAATTTATGATGGTGAACAGTTCCAATTTCAATCCAGTGATTTTGCTCTGCTCACTGCCATGAAAGCTTTTTGGCGTTATGGCCGAGACATACATCGACTTTCAAGTTGGATTAAGGATAATGTTTTGCAAAAATTCATTCGGTAAATTTTTCATCTTAATTTCTGTACGGCCTTTCAGTTCTCCAGCTTCACCCATTACAAAAATAGTCGTTGTACACAAGAAATTCTTCCCAACCTTCCATGTGTGATCAATGTAACCTTTTTTACACTAGGAATATATTATTCTAACAACCCCCCCCCACACACACACACACACACATAAAAACACTGCTCTCATTTCATTGATCTGTCATTCCCTGTTGCAGTACAACCAAAAACGTATCATTCATCCAGTGGTTGATTTTGCAGAAATTTCAGATGTGAAATTTTTGCGGCCATGATACCTTCTTTACTGAAAACCAATTTCGCTGCACAGACCAACAAACTCTGTTAATAACTAACAATTGGTTTAATGAAGACAAATTGAAGAATTTAAAAGTACATAAGGATTAAAGATTTATTAAACTTTCTATACAGCCTGATTGATGATCTTTCAGCAGGAAAATTATTCTAGCAGTAAATTGTAATAATTTGAGTGACCTTGTTCTCATCTATCTGGGCTTGTGTGTTCTTTAGTGGCAGAAGCAGCAGCAAGAAGAGTAGTTTATATGAGCCTATCTTCTTGTCATCTGGGTTTTGTCTGGTCTCATCTTGCTTTTGCTCGTTTTGTTTATGTAATAAAAATGTGCACACGTCTGGCTTTGATTTATTGTATGTTTTTTTAATAAGATATTCATGACTGTCCATATAAAAGATGGTCTTCTTTGGAATGCAGTCAGGCCAAATCCCTGGGTTGAATTTTGGTAATACTATTGCCATTTGTGGGATTTAATAGTGCTTCATACAAACATAGTCAGAATTCTTCCCTGGCATTTTGGAAATTTTTAGAAGACCATAAATCTAGTCATACTGGAGGCAATTGGGTAGGCTGGGGAAGATCTAGTCTTATTAAATCTTAATGAATTGGTTTATTTCAGGTTCAAATCTTCCTGGAGCTTTCTCCAAAATCATTTTATAGCTTCTAATGATTATTTTTAATTTGTTCTTGCTTTCCTTATTCTCCTTGATGCTTTGCTTAATTATTTTCCCTGAGTTTTTTTCACTGTTTAACGTTTATCACTCTGTATGTGACTTCATTTGCTGTACAAGAAGTTTACTGTGCCACTGAAGGTGACTGATCTCTGAAGAATAGTTTGTTTGAATTTCATAGTTGTGTTGTCATGTCCTGCTATGGCAACAGAAAACTATTTTGTGTGAAATTAAATTTAAGGATACTGCAATTGAGATTCCTTAAAAAAGAATGCAATGGGAAGTAATATTAATAATGCAGAGTTCTCAAGGTTAATCTGAATTATTTCCTGTTTCAAATCCTCATGAGGCATTCTTATACAGTAAAATGTTGAAGCAGGTTGCCATGCTTTTATGTCAAAATCACTCATTCAGTTTTAATAAATGTGATGTAATTTTTCAGGAAAGTATATTTAATATATTCTGTGCCTTAAATGTAACCTTAATTTTTTTCATAAATTAAGATTTTTGAAGAATGTTAAACTGAACCCTTGTTTTCTATTCATTCTTACACAATTAGCAGGTTTTTTCTCAGTAGACTAGAGCATAACTCTAATGTATGGAAGCTCAGAAAGATGAGAAAAATTTTACCCCTCTAAATTAATTAGGAACTAGATTTCATGATTATTATGTCTGAAAATTGAGTTATTCATTTGATAACATGTTTTTTTAATTTTGGATTTCTGTACTTATCAATTATGTACACATTTACATAAAGACACCATGAAGTATTATGTACACTATTTACATTATTCAGACTATTGTCCTCATATTTGTCGCCATATTTATTACAACATTTCGGCTGTTGTATGCTCATGCCTTCTTCAGGTGGTTGGAATGTCGAACTGAACCATTTATTGCGTTCACTGTGATAGACTGTTCTAGTTCCATGTGCCATGTTTAATGGATGTCAGTTATCGGTTATCTCCTGTTAATTCCCCTCTCCAAGTTCTCCACTGCCTTAACCGGGTATTGAACTCACACTCTTTGGGTCCTGTCACTAGATCTAACTAATGCCTTTATCCACTGTGCCATGTGTCCTTGAGGACATAGTGGATAAAGGCATTAGTGTGAGTTCAATAACTGGTTAAGGCAGTGGAGAACTTGGAGAGGGGAATTAAAGTTTTTCTTTTTTTTTTTTTTTTTTCCTTTTTCTTTCTCTTTCTCTACAGGTTAGCTCTGAGAAATTTTTCAGATATATGTATCTATATATAGTTATGAAATTGTAACATCTAGAAATATGAACTCGGTTCAGAAAAAAGAAAAGGTGGGTTCACGTGGATGGAACACATGAACAGGTACCAACAAATAACAAACACAAGATGAATGTTTGTAACAATTTTATATAACAAAAAAAAAAAAACTATGGGAAGAGTATTGGATGACAGATGTAAAACCAATAAAGACACTCATTTGATACTGGGTGTCTGTTCAAGCATTTGTGTTTCATAAATTTATAATTTCAAATATTCGTAATGACCAATAGAAAGAGTTGCGCAAAATGTCCATATAAAAGTCAATAGTTCATCTTTCTGAATATAAGATCCAAGACTCAAGAATAGTCTTTGTATTTCGTTCTGTCCTGGTAATTGGACTGCATTCAAAATTAGGATTATTTCTTTAAGTGTAATATTCTTTTGTATTTCTTTGAGGATGAACAAATCCAGGGTCTTCAGAAATATCTTTTATTTACTACACATCTAGTAGTTAAATAAATCCAAGATCTTCTGGATGAAATTTCCTTATTCCTTAAACAAGTAATGGAATAATTTCATGGGTGCATTTCTCATAAGAGGTCACTGAGAGTCAATTTTCTCACTATCTGTTGCAGTCAGAGATTATCAGGAAACTGATAGGACAATACCAAAAAATCCCACATGGTGATGACTGTCACGTGAACCTGGTTGACCAACTTTATTTTCTTAGGCAGTTGATCTGTCTGTTGTCAAGCAATCCAAATTCTTTCAGTCAAGATAAGACTCCATCTAAGGAGGAAGGAAAGAGAAAACACAAAAACAGCATGTTCCTTAATAAATCTGTCATACATCTGATTGAATGTTGAGGGCCATGTCACTATAATATATATATATATATATGTGTGCAAATATATAGAAAAATAGGAAAGAACATGTTTGGTAAATAATCTGGAGTTCTTTAGTATTTTTGTTTTTATTTTTAAAAAAACAGTGCTTCATACAAGAACTCTTATGTAGCGAAGGAATCATATTCTTTTAAAAATGATATCTATATATATATATATATATATATATATATATATATTCATCCACTACTTCAGAGCCACTTATCTCACTTGCACTTTGAAATATTAATTTTCTAAAAAATGAAAAGGTTCCCAAAGAAATGAAAAAAAATTTTTATAAAAAGTAGAATAAATTACGTCAGGAAAACGTATTTTTGTATTTTTTTTTTAATTAATCATTTCAGCTTACCAAATCTATACACTACTATTTAATAATTAATGAAAATGATTTGTTTTGTGTCTGGGATGAAGAGTTATCATTATTTACATTCAAACTGTTATCCTCATCTTTATTGTTACCATAACATTTCAGACGTTATGCCTTCTATTTTTTTTTTTTTTTTTTTTTTTTTAGGTGTTTATCAATCTGGATGACCTTCAGTAAATTTCAGACTGAACCCATTTTTTAATCTCTGGTGGTAGATTGGCCTTTTTCTGCTGTCCATGTCTAGGGATATCTTATCTTGTTTTTACCTAATACTGCTTATTTATTGCTTACCCTATTTTCACTGAGTCTATATAAGTTCCATTTGGGGTCTGGAGTGAGCTTGAGTCCCAATAGATGTTAAAGACAAAGAGCCTCATTAAGAGTGCAACCATTCATCATGACAGGAGAAAACGCTAGGTCTGCTCAGTGATAATGAAATGTTACTAGCTTGGGTTTGGGAGATGTTGAATGTTACAAGCAAAAGAACCCCCTTACACATAAACAAACAGAAATGTGAGCTGAGTCAGAGGATAGATCAGTTGCTGGGCTCGGGTCATGTAGATTTAGGAGGTGCACTTGATATGGATGGCATAAAATGTTCTTAATTGATGTTCTTTGTTTTGCTGCAGAATATATGACCACCAAATGAATGGTTATGCTTTCACCACCGTAAAAGATTTGTTGTTATCTATGGACCCCTTCATTGCCAACTTGACCACTCGAGCACTTCGAGAAGTACTTGAGGAGGAAGGATTCTCAGAGCGCTTCATCAAAGAACTGGTAACTGTTGCTGTCAGGACAAACTATGGCCAA